>CM051261.1:70635921-71055921 GCA_027921565.1 Artemia sinica | reverse complement strand
CGTTGAAAAGTAAATATTCACATTTCGAAGTATTTAATGATAGGCCTATTTCACTAAGCATAGATCCAACCATGCTAACATTCAGTTCAAGCCTCCTTTTGGAAAGACTAATCAGGAGGAGGTCATCAGCATATGCTAAATAAGACACTTCCGAAAAACCAAAAAAAACAACTGGAGGGAATCTTATTAATCACACTCGAAATACAAGCATTAAAAATATGAGGCGAAAGAACTCCTCCTTGCCTAACCCCGCATTTAACAGGAATATTTCCAAAAGCACATCCATTCGATTTCAATCTCACATATGAATTCGAATACCAAAAACGTAGCAGAGAAATAATCGATGGGTTTATACCAAGCTGATGTAAAGAATAAAAAGCCTGAGGGTGCACAACACTGTCGAAAGCTTTAGATATGTCTAAAGCACATATATGTAATGATTGACCTTTCATTTGTGCATCCTTAAAAAGGAGAGCAAGCACCCGATGTGCATGTTGACAAGAAATCCCCTTTCTAAATCCAAACTGATTAGCATCATAATCCACAAAATCAATAATATAAGGAAGAAGCACACATTCAAAAAGTTTGCTAATATTGCAGGCGACAGTAATAGGCCTATAAGAGTCACATTTATTTACGTCTTTTCCTCTCTTTACAATTGAGGTAACAGTACCACATAGGAAACTATCAGGCACTAAAGAACAGCAAAGACACATTTGAAAAAGTAGCTGCAAATGTTTTACAAGTTCCCGAGAATCTTTCCTTAAATGAAAAACACTTATACCATCAATATCAATAGACTGAGACTTCAGCCGCCTGATCGAATCAGTAATTATCTCAGCTCACACAGGAGGGACGTGCTTTTGTTGCATTTTTCGGGAAGGCACTTAGCAAGGAGTTGGGAATATCGGCTATGTATAGCGAAATTAACACGGGAAAAAAAAATATTAGAATAATGTTGGATCCAAGCTGATTGCGGAATACAATCACTCTTATAATCAGTAGACTTAGAAGAATTTGTCACAAACTTCCACTCTTTCGAACTATTTAGAAAATTAACTCGAGCTTCACGGACGGACCGCAGTTGTCTTTTATAAGCCGTTTTCGTTTTACGTTTAATATAAAAAACAGTACCACGAGAGGGACGCCCACAAGCAATCCAAATACGTAACCATAGCTTGGCCTGATTTTTCACTTTTTTCAAAAGAGGGTCATAATTCCAAACAAACTTTCGCGTGTTGGACCGAATACGTTCAATTGGGACAGCTACTTGTTCGGTTTTTTTCAAACATAAAATGATTTGATGATAATACGTATTCAATTGCAAACGAGCACTGGGTGAGGTAACTCCGCAACAGAAGAGGTTATAAGGCACATTAACGGTACTCAGCAGGCTTGCAAGCGTGGCCACATATAGAGGCCAATCACAACGATTCCAATTTCGCCATTGAAACCACTTTTTTTCTACGGATTGGGGAGCATTTATTACTAGTTTAGATGTGACTGACACACACAAAGATATAGGTATGTGGTCATAATCTCTTTCATCTTCATCAAAGTGGACAGTTGAAGTTGTAACACCAGCAGAGCATACACAGTGGTCAAGGTTAGACCGGGAGCCGCTGGCATGTATGTAAGTAAATGGAAGATCTTTTGTCAGAATCCGGAAAACCAAGGGGGAGGCACTCGAGCAGTGAATCGGATCGGGGGGAGGACATTGTCATGTCACAGTTCATGTCACCCATTAGTAGCCAATCATAACCAAGTTTCTCAATACCCGATACCAAATTTTTCAATTTTTTGCACGCTTTAACAAAATGGGTGAATGACGCAAGATTATTCTTATTATGCGGCAAATAAACATTGACTAGTACAAGATCACCAATCCTGACGGTTAAATAAATAACATCAGATCCGTAACACTGTGGAGAAAGGGAAAAGAGTTTCCGATTCAGCACGCAAGCCAACCCACCGGAGGGACGACCACGAGTTCTTCGGGCATTTGTAGAAAAAACAATGTGGCCGGGGCTACGTCGAAGGAAATTTACGCTCACAGCCAGCAATAAATGTTCTTGAAAAAGGACTACATCAAATGTATCAAGAAGATTATCAATACAAATGTCCTTATCTTTGGTCCCATTAATATTAAAAGAACAAATAGAGATAGGCAAAGATATCATTTGGCAATACCTTTGGTAGCAATAGCACGCAACTTGGGACATCGCAAACTATATGACACATGGTCTCCACCACAGTTAGCGCATTTAGGGGACAACTGACAGGGAGAGTCCTTTGATTATTCGTGGGGATCGGAGCATCGGGAGCATTTCACGACTGGGCTTCTGCAATTGGCAACTACGTGGTCAGGAGAACGGCAACTATGGCAACAACGCGGGATCTGAAAATACTCAAAAACGCGCAAAAATTCATAATCAACTTTTCAATCCAGTTTTAATGGCATTGATCTTAGTTGCAACATCTATAAACGAAATTCTGAGTGCATGGGAAGTTCCAAGCCTTGTTACGTCAGAGACTCCAGGGTATTCAGTAAGGCGAGAGATATCGTAATCAGTGCCTATACCCTTTAATAGACCAAAATATTTCTTTTCGATAAGTTTGGCTTTAGAGTTCGCTAAAACTGAGGGCACAGCCTTGCAAAAATCATTCACGGCCACATTATCGATTCTTACAACAAGTTTATCGTTAGACGACCGTATGCTGCTAATTGCCTCATGACCGGAGATCTTGTTAATTACCTCTCTACGTTTTGCTGGGTTATTCAAAACCTTAAGCACATTCGAGATAACAACTGTGGCTAGATTATCATTCGCGGGGACAGTAGGTAATGCCGGGAAATTCATATCATAATTTGTGAGCTTAGAATCAATAACTTCTAGAGTTCGGCCAATTTTATTAATCTCGGTAGCTAAGCGTGAATATGCTACAGCCGGTATGGTAGGAACTTTGGTTGGAAGACGGATCACATAAATAGGAATAATTATGTTCTCAGAATCACATTTCCGGATTAAATCAATCATATCTCTGATATTGTTTGTAATTGCTTTATTGCCAACGCGCTTAGGACAACAGTCATCTGGAACTGTAGCTGAATAAAGTTCAATCTTTGCAGTTGAATAAATAAAAAAAAACAAGTTTTTTAAACTGAAAGTAAGGAGCGACAATAAAACTTAAAACGAACAGAAATTATTCCGTATATGAAAGGGGCTGTCCCCTCCTCAACGCCTCGCTCTTTACGCTAAAGTTTTTTATTGTTTTAAAAAACAAAGTTGTGAGACAGAGTCAAACTTTAGCGTAAAGAGCGAGGCGTTGAGGAGGGGACAGCCCCTTTCATATACGGAATAATTTCTGTTCGTTTTAAGTTTTATTGTCGCTCCTTACTTTCAGTTTAAACAAACTTGTTTTTTTTTATTTAATTTTTGAACGTTTTTGAATAAATGCAGGTTTTGATCTTGGCTCACCGTACATAAATAATTAAAACAAAATTTTCATATTAATTTACTTTTATTTAGTTAAATGGCTTTCTCGAAACTTGTTTAATTATATTTACGAACGTTTTTATTAGTTATAAATATATGTAACTTACGAATTAGCTTACGTAACGAACTTCTATAATAATATATTTTTAATTTGTTTATTAGGGGGTTCGCCCCCTAGTCAATACCTTGCTCTTTAAGCGAAAGTTTGAATTTTGTTCCAATTCTTTAAAAATGACCGCTTAATCACAAAGGCCGTTAATTAGAATAAATAGCTCTTATGAAAGTACTAAAAATTCTTTGGCTTAAAGAGCGAGGTATTGACTACGGGGTGAACCCAATCATATATGTAATATTTTCTGTTTGTTTGAAGTTTCGATGTTGCTGCTATTGCAGTTGAAATACTTGTTTTTGTATATTAAATTTCTGATCTTTTTTTAAATAATGCTGGGAAGTCCGGCGTCCCCTTCATAGCAATGTCCCTTCCCCCATGAAAACTTCCTTCATGGAAAGATCCTCCCACATAACCCCCGACCCACCCACCCCCCCCCCCCCTCCCACTACCAGGAAAAATCTCCCCTGAAAACGTCTGTATACTTCCAAATAACCAATACTATATGTTAACATTGGGTAAAGTTCATAACTTTCAGCTCTCCCCCGGGATTTCCGGGGGAAGACATACTTATTATATTTTCGAACATGCTGAACAAAATGGCTATCTCAAAATTGTGATCAGGTGACTTTGGGAAAAAAATGAGCGTGGGAGGGGGCCTAGTTGCCCTCCATTTTTTTTGGTCACTTAAAAAGGCCACTAGAACTTTTAATTTCCATTCCAATGAGCCCTCCCACGATATTCTAGGACAACTGGGTCGATACGATCACCCCTGGAAAAAAAACAAACAAACAAACAAACACGCACCAGTGATCTTTCTTCTGGCAAAAAATGCAAAATTCCACATTTTTGTAGATGGGAGCTTGAAACCTCTACAGTAGGGTTTTCTGATACGCTGAATATGATGGTGTGATTTTCATTAAGGTTCTATAACTTTTAGGGGGTCTTTCCTCCTTTTTTCGAAAATCAGCCAAATTTTCTCAGGCCTAACTTTTGATGGGTTTCATCGCCTAACTTTTGATGGGTACAATTAAACTTAATGAAACTTATATATTTGAAATCAGCATTAAAATCTGATTCTTTTGATGTATCTATTTGTATCAAAATACCGTTTTCTAGAGTTTCGGTTACCATTGAGCTGGGTCGCTCCTTACTTACAGTTTGTTACCACGAACTGTTTGAAACAGCCAAATTCTCAAAAAATCAACCGCATGACTCACGATGATATCGTCGTCAATTCCCGCTAGACCCGCTTCAAAATTCACTTGGATAAAGTTCAAAACAGGCGAATAAACATACCTGTCATTATCGCTTGCAGCACTCATAGTCCGCTTTAAACCGGTTTATCTAGGCAGGCAATTCACATCACGTCCTGTCTTGGCAAGAGCTAAATCAATACTGACTTATTTAGCTTATCTTATTTGCAAAAAAAAGATAATTTCTGAAACAATTGATTCCTCTCATTTTTGCAAGGTTTAGCAACAAAAAATATTGATTTTTTAATCGTAATTCATGTAACCTTTTAAGCTTCAATCACTCTAGGACCCAATTTCGTCTTGTTTTATGTTTCTATACGGCTGTTATTTTTATAAAAATTCACTATTTTTATTAATTTTGAAAAGCAAGATATAGGGGATTTTGTTCAGTATAGTTGCATAGCTGACGAAAAAAAAGACTTTTTCGCCTATTCAACTTTCTTTCTCTATAAGTAAAAAAATCCATTTCAATTCAAATACAAAAACTTTTTCGCCAATTCAATTCGTAAATTGATGCCCCGCAATTGTTCAAAGGAAAACCCAACTTACTGATTTCTTTAAGGATATAAGTTGTGTCTCTATCATGCTGTCAATTTCCTTATCCCTCTCTCGGTTTACTTTTCTTCTTCTCTATCTCTCTCTCTCTTTCTTTCCTTCTCTCTCTTTCTCTATAATTTAATAAATCCATTTCAATCCAATACAAAAACTTTTTTGCCTATTCAATTCGTAAATTGGTGCCCCGCAATTGATCAAAGAAAAAACCATCTTACTGATTTCTTTAAAGATATAAGTTGTGTCTGTATCATGTTATCAATTTCCTTATCTCTCTCTCCGTTTCCTTTCCTCTTTCTACATCTCTATCTTTTCTTTCCTTCTCTCTCTTTCTTTATAAGTAAATAAATCCATTTCAATTCGAATACAAAAACTTTTTGCCTAGTTAATTCGTAAATTGGTGCCCCGCAATTGTTTAAAGGAAAAACAAACTTACTGGTTTCTTAAAAGATATAAGTTGTGTATGTATCATGTTATCAATTTCCTTATCTCTCTCTCTGTTCCCTATTCTGTTTCTATATCTCTCAATCTTTTCCTTTCCTTCTCTTTCTTTCTCTATAAGTAAATAAATCCATTTTAATTCAAATACAAAACTTTTTGCCTATTAAATTCGTAAATTTGTGCCCCGCAATTGTTTAAAGGAAAAACAAACTTACTGGTTTCTTAAAAGATATAAGTTGTGTATGTATCATGTTATCAATTTCCTTATCTCTCTCTCTGTTTCCTTTTCTCTTTCTATATCTCTCAATCTTTTGCTTTCTTTCTCTCTCTATAAGTAAATAAATCCATTTCGATTGAAATACACAAACTTTTTGGCCTATTCAATTCGTAAATTGGTGCCCTGCTATTAATCAAAGGAAAAACCAAGTTCCTGATTTCTTTAAAAATATGAGTTGTGTCTGTATCATGTTATCAATTTCCTTATCTCTCTCTCGGTTTCCTTTTCTCTTTCCATATCTCTCTATCTTTTCTTTCCTTCTCTCTCTTTCCTTATAAGCAAAAAAATGCATTGCAATTCAAATATAAAAACTATTTCGCCTATTCGATTCGTAAATTGGTGCCCCGCTATTGTTCAAAGAAAAAAAACAACTTACTGATTTCTTTAAAGAAATAAGTTGTGTCTGTATCATGTTATCAATTTCCTTATCCCTCTCTTTGTTTCCTTTTCTCTTTCTATATCTCTCTATCTTTTTATTTCCTTCTCTCTCTTTCTCTATAAGTAAAAAATCAATTTCAATTCAAGTACAAAAACTTTTTCGGCTATTCAATTCGTAAATTGGTGCCCTGTAATTGTTCAAAGGAAAACCCAACTTACTGATTATTTTGAAGATGCAAGTTGTGTCTGTATCAAGTTATCAATTTCCTTATCTCTCTCTCTCTGTTTCCCTTTCTCTTTCTATATCTCTCTATCTTTTTATTTCCTTCTCTCTCTTTCTCTATAAGCAAATAAATCCATTTCAATTCAAATGCAAAAACTATTTCGCCTATTCGATTCGTAAATTGGGGCCCTGCAATTATTAAAAGGAAAAACCAACTTACTGATTTCTTTAAAGATACAAGTTGTGTCTGTATCATGTTATCAATTTCCTTATCTCTCTCTTTGTTTCCTTTTCTCTTTCTCTATCCCTCTATCTTTATATTTCGTTCTCTCTCTTTCTCTGTAAGTAAATAAATCCATTTCAATTCAAATACAAAAGCTTTTTTTCCTATTCAATTCGTAAATTGGTGCCCCGCAATTGTTCAAAGGAAAAACCAACTAACTGATTTCTTTAAAGATATAAGCTGTGTCCGTATCATGTTATCAATTTCCTTATCTCTCTCTCTCTCTCTCTGTTTCCTTTTCTCGTTCTATATATCTCTCTCTTTTCTTTCTTTCTTTCTCTTTCTCTGTAAGTAAATAAATCCATTTCAATTCAAATACAAAAGCTTTTTTTCCTATTCAATTCGTAAATTGGTGCCCCGCAATTGTTAAAAGGAAA
This sequence comes from Artemia sinica, assembly GCA_027921565.1. Lineage (NCBI taxonomy): Eukaryota > Metazoa > Arthropoda > Branchiopoda > Anostraca > Artemiidae > Artemia > Artemia sinica. The sequence goes on along the minus strand of CM051261.1, from coordinate 71,048,528 downwards.
AACCAACTTACTGATCAAACAGTTCGTGGTAACGAACTGTAAGTAAGGAGCGACCCGGCTCAATGGTAACCGAAACTCTAAAAAACGGAATTTTGATACCAATAGATACATCAAAAGAATCAGATTTTAATTGTGATTTCAAATATATAAGTTTCATCAAGTTTAATCTTACCTCTCATAAGTTACGCGCCTGAGAAAATTTGGCTGATTTTCGAAAAAAGGGGGAAAGACCCCCTAAAAGCTATAGAACCTTAATGGAAATCACACAATCATATTCAGCGTATCAGAAAACACTACTGCAGAGGTTTCAAGCTCCTATCTACAAAAATGTGGAATTTTCCGTTTTTTGTCAGAACAAAGATCACGGATGCGTGTTTCTTTTTTTATATTTTTTTTTTCTTTTCCCCAGGGATGATCGTATCGACCCAGTAGTCCTAGAATATCGTGGGAGGGCTCATTGGAGCGGAAATTAAAAGTTCTAGTGCTCTTTTTAAGTGACCAAAAAAATGGAGGGCAACTAGGCCCCCTCCCACGCTCATTTTTTTCCCAAAGTCACTCGATCAAAATTTTGAGATAGCCATTTTGTTCAACATGGTCGAAAATATTATAACTATGTATTTTAGGATGACTTAAACCCTCGAAGCCCCCAGGGGGAGGGCTGAAAGTTATGAACTTTACCCAATGTTAACATATAGTATTGGTTATTGGGAAGTATACAGACGTTTTCAGGGGGAATTTTTTCTGGTAGTGGGGGGTGGGGTTGGGTCGGGGTTATATGGGAGGATCTTTTCATGAAGTAAGTTTTCATGGGGGAAGGGACATTGCTATGAAGGGGGCGCCGGATATCCCATCATTATTTTAAAAAAAATTCAGAAATTAAATATAAAAAAACAAGTTTTTCAACTGAAAGTAAGGAGCAACATCAAAACTTAAAACGAACAAAAAAATATTAGCTATATGATTGGGTTCACCTTCTAGTCAATGCCTCACTCTTTAAGCCAAAGATTTTTTAGTACTTTCATAAGAGCTATTTATTCTAATTAACGGCCTTTGTGATTAAGTGGTCATTTTTAAAGAATTGGAGCAAAATTAGAACTTTAGCTTAAAGAGCAAGGTATTGACTAGGGGGCAAACCCCCTAATATACGTATTAAAAATATATGAATATAGAAGTTCGTTACGTAAGTTAATTCGTAAGTTACGTATATTTATTACTAATAAAAACGTTCGTAAATAAAATTCAACAAGTTTCGAGAAAGCCATTTAACCAAATAAAAGTAAAATTAATATGCAAATTTCGTTTTAATTATTCATGCACGGTTAGCTAAAATCAAAACCTGCATTAATTAAAAAACGTTCACAAATGAAATAAAAAAAACAAGTTTTTTTTAACTGAAAGTAAGGAACGACGTTAAAACTTAAAACGAACAGAAATTATTCCATATATGAAAGGGGCTGTCCCCTCCTCAACGCCTCGCTCTTTACGCTAAAGTTTGACTTTCTCACAACTCAATTTTTTTTAAACAGTAAAATTTTGTTTTAATTGCAAATTTTTTTAATTAACTTTAATTAACTTTAATTAACTTTTTAGAGGATGTTTCTTTGGGGTAAGGGACATTTCTATGAAGGGTGCGCCGGATTTCCAAGCATTCTTTAAAAAACGATCAGAAATTAAATAAAAAAAAAAACAAGTTTTTTCAACTGAAAGTAAGAAGCAACATTAGAACTTTAAACGAACAGAAATTATTACGTATATGAGGGGGTTCTCCCCCAAGTCAATACCTCGCTCTTTACGCTACAGTTTTTTTTAGTGCTTTCAAAAGAGCTATCTATTCTAATTAAACGGCCTTTGTGATTCAGGGGTTTGTGAATAATTTTTTTTTTTAACTTTTAACGTAAAGAGCGTGGTATTGACTAAGGGGAGAACCCCCTCATATACGTAATAACATATACATAAAAAAAAAAAAACAAAAAAAAAAACAAGCGATACGGCTCAATAGTAATCGAAACTTTTAAAAACGGAATTTTGATGTCAATAAATGTATCAAAAGAATAGGCTTATAATGCTGATTCTAAATATATAAATTTTATTAAGTTTAGTATTACTCATCAAAGGCTACGAGCCTGAGAAAATTTACCTGATTTTTTAAAGAGGGAGGAAACATCCCCTACAAGTGAAAGAATTTTAATGAAAATCCTACCGTCAGATTCAGCGTATCAGAAAACCCTATTACATAGGTTTCTAGCTCATATCTGCAAAAACCTGCAACTATATCTGCAACGTGTTTTTTGCCAGAAGAAAAATATACGAATATAGAAGTTCGTTACGTAAGTTAATTTGTAAATTACGTCAGAACCAAATTTAGAGACAGCCATTTAGCAAAAGAAGAGTAAAATTTTTATGCAAATTTTGTTTACTTATTCAATGACGGTGAGCCAAATAAAAGCTGCATTAACTAAAAAACGATCAGAAATTAAATAAAAAAACAAGTTTTTTAAATTGAAAGTAAGGAGCGACATTAAAACTTAAAACGAACAGAAATTATTCCGTATATGAAAGGGGCTGTCTCCTCCTCAACGCCTCGCTCTTTACGCTAAAGTTTGACTCTGTCTCACAACTTTATTTTTAAAACAATAAAAAAACTTTAGCGTAAAGAGCGAGGCGTTGAGGAGGGGACAGCCCCTTTCATATACAGAATAATTTCTGTTCGTTTTAAGTTTTAATGTCGCTCCTTACTTTCAATTTAAAAAACTTGTTTTTTTATTTAATTTTTGATCGTTTTTTAGTTAATGCAGCTTTTATTTTGGCTCACCGTCATTGAATAAGTAAACAAAATTTGCATAAAAATCAAATTTTTTCTTATCAATTCATATATAAAAAAAAATTCCTTCTTATCAATTTCCTTCTCTCTCTCTCTCTCTCTCTCTCTCTCTCTCTCTTTCTCTCTCTCTCTCTCTCTCTCTATCTATCTCTCTCTATCACTTCTCACTCTCTCTCTGTTTCCTTTCATCGTTCTATATATCTCTCTCCTTTCTTTCCTTCTCTCTGTTTTTCTATAAAAAAATAAATCCATTTCAATTCAAATACAAAAACTTTTTCGCCTATTCAATTCGTAAGTTAGTGCCCCGCAATTGTTCAAAGGAAAAACTAAATTACTGATTCTTTAAAGATATAAGTTGTGTCTGTATCATGTTATCAATTTCCTTATCTCTCTCTCTCTCTCTCCCTGTTTCCTTTTCTCGTTCTATATCTCTCTCTTTTTCTTTCCTTCTTTTTTTCTATAAGTAAATGAATCCATTTCAATTCAAATACAAAAACTTTTTCGCCTATTCAATTCACAAATTGGTAACCCGCAAATTGTTCAAAGGGAAAACAAATTTACTGATTTCTATAAAAATATAAGCTATGTCTGTATCATGTTATCAATTTCGTTATCTTTCTCTCTCTCTCTCTCTCTCTCTATCTCTCTCTCTCTCTCTCTCTCTCTCTCTCTCTCTCTCTCTCTCTCTCTCTCTCTCTCTCTCTCTCTCTCTCTCTCTCTCTCTCTCTCTCTCTCTCTCTCTCTCTCTCTCTCTCTCTCTCTCTCTCTCTCTCTCTCTCTCTGTCTCTCTGTTTCATTTTTTCGTTCTAAATCTCTCTCTCTCTCTTTTTCTTTCCTTCTATCTCTTTTTCTATAAGTAAATAAGACAATTTCAATTCAAATACAAAAACCTTTTGCCTATTCAATTCGTAAATTGGTGCCCCGTAATTGTTCAAAGGAAAAACGAACTTGCTGATTTCTTTAAATATATAAGTTGTGTCTGTATCATGTTATCAATTTCCTTATCCCTCTCTCGGTTTCCTTTTCTTCTTCTCTATCTCTATTTATTTTTCTTTCCTTCTCTTTCTTTCTCTATAAGTAAAAAAAATCCATTTCAATTCAAATACAAAAACTTTTTCGCCAATTCAATTCGTAAATTGATGCCCCGCAATTGTTCAAAGGAAAACCCAACTTACTGATTTTTTTAAAGATATAACTTGTGTCTGTATCATGTTGTAAATTTCCTTATCCCTCTCTTGCTTTCCTTTTGTTCTTCTCTATCCCTTTCTCATTTTGTTTCCGTCTCTCTCTTTCTCTATAGGTAAATAAATCCATTTCAATTCAAATACAAAACTTTTTTCGCCTATTCAAATCGTAAATTGGTGCCCTGCAATTGTTCAAAGGAAAAACCAACTTACTGCTTTAATTAAAAATATAAGTTGTGTCTGTATCATGTAATCAACTTCCTTATCTCTCTCTCGGTTTCCTTTTCTTCTTATCCATCTCTCTTTCTTATTCTTTCCTTCTCTCTTTGTCTCTATAAGTAAAAAAATCCATCTCAATTCAAATACAAAAACTGTTTCGCCTATTCAATTCGTTAATTGGTGCCTCGCAATTGTTCAAAGGAAATACCAACTTTCTGATTTCTTTAAAAAATATAAGTTGTGTCTGTATCACGTAATCAATATATATATATATATATATATATATATATATATATATATATATATATATATATATATATATATATATATATATATATATATATATATATAATATATATATATATATATATATATATATATATATATATAATATATATATATATATATATATATATATATATATATATATATATATATATATATATATATATATATATATATATATATATATATATAATACCTGCTATCTCTTTCTCTATAAGTAAATAAATCCATTTCAATTCAAAACACAAAAAAATCGAAATCAAAATAAACTGTGTTTTGTTGGCAATTTCTCTTTCTTAAGCTGAACGCGAAAAATATACACTAAAAAATTAAACTATAATATTCTCTCCCCCCCCCTCCACCTTCCTATTTTTATTGTAAAATGTATTTTTTCGTTGTTTCTGGTAATTGAAAGAATTTTAAGCTACTGACGATAAAATCTAATTTTTTGAAAGAGAACGTCATTGCCAGAAAGATGCGTTAGACATTGTTTTCTGTGGATGTACTTAAAAAAATTTCGTTTTAGGTACGCACACATAAATGACTTAAGTGTCATTCTTCCATTAAAGTGGCGGAACTACAATGGTCGCTATAATGGTTCTCTGGAGTTTTTTTCAACAAAGCGGTTTGAAAACACACCATGGCACCATCTAGGGTACGATGTAATGACCATTCACACAAGATGGAATCATACAGCTATAAAACAAGCCTTAGGTGGAAACCCGACTTGTATTACTATTATTCGAGAGCCAACAGATCACTTTGAATCTGTTTATGGATATTACGATTTTTTTAGTTATTTTGGAAACTTGACAATGCCCGAGTTTTTAGATAATCTGGAAGATTTTGAATTAATTAGAATAAATAATGTAGCTGGACGAAATCAGATGCTCTTTGATCTTGGATTTCCGGTGCCAGATTTTGATAACGAAGACAAGGTAAAACAATTTACAAAAGAAGTCGAAAAGAACTTTGACCTTGTAATGGTTGTTGAAAAATTCGATGAGTCAATGGTCTTGTTAAAACACTTATTATGCTGGGATTATAAAGATTTTGTGTTTTTCAAACTAAACTCTAGAAAAGAAAAAAGCAAACTAAAATTATCTGCTGATCAGGCTGACAGATTAAGGAGGTGGCTAAAAGCGGATAATTTTCTCTATACAAGATTAAGAAAGGTTTTTGATAAAAAAGTTGAGGACTTTGGATATGAGAGGATGGAAAAAGAAAAGACGAAATTATCATCGGCAAGAAATCAGGTCATTGAGCGATGTTTGTCTGGGAAGAAGAACCTGAGTGAAGACAGTCTTATTGAAGAAATGAGGTAGGTTGGTTTTACTGTTTGTGTTAAAATAAATCGCAGCTATCATGTACAAGCGGTTTTTGCTTGAATATGAAATTGTGAGAATGAAATTTCTGAAAATGCTTGACATCAAAATCTTCACAATTTACTTACTAATAGGAATTTAGCATTTAAAATCCAAAATGCTCGATAAGGTTTCGCTTACCAAAAACCTATTCCCTCCCTAGAAGCTAAAAAAATAATTATAGCTGTATTTGCTTAGTGTAAGGATGTTTCTAAACTACTACTACTACTAACAACTCGCCGCAGCACCAACCCGTTTAAGGCCAACACAGCTGCAAACGGTCCTCCTCCATCCCAATCTAGTCAAACCCTGTCTTTGTACATCCTCCCTGGAAGTTCATATTACCTTTCAATCTTTCTTTTTGACGTCCTCAGTCAGCCGGGTGCCCAGAACAATTTCTCTGGAAAATATCTAGCAAATCTTCATCCGCTTTTCGGAGCACCCATGCTCCACATTCATATCTGGCCACTGTCATCACTGTAGCTTCTAATATTCTAATCTTGGTTTGCAGTCTTGTCTTCCTATTCTTCAACTGTGAAAAAAGTCTTATCTTCCTTTTTTTTAACTGTGAAAAAACCCCTGAGCATTGTCTATTCTACTTTTAACATCTTCACTGCTCCCATTATCTTTACTAATAATACTACCAAGGTAAGCGAAGCTGCCCACCTGACCAATCTTTTCGTTACCCAACGTCACCTTTTCATCTTCACTTGTTCCTAGCCTTAGTGACTTAGTCTTCTTAACACACACTTGTGTGTTTGTGTGTGTGTGTGTGTGTTTGTGTGTGCCAGCGTGTTTGTATGTGTTTCAAACGTTACAAGGCGCTTAAAATGATTATGATGGGTGTCTTAGAGGGGATAGAGAGTAGTTATAGTTCGGTACTGTGGCGTGAATTGCTCGCAAAAACTCGAATGAATGGGTTGAAGTAAAACTTTTAACACTAAATGTCTGAAAAGGGTTTTGAAGAAGGTGGGGCGAATTCAAAGGGGTTTCACAGATCAGTAATAATGTGCCATTGTTGGGTGAATTGCTTAGAGCATCAAACATTAGCAAAGAAAGGGGGGCGACTTCTCTGTTTTCAAAAATATACTAGTTAATACGATTCTTTAGCTTATTTTTAGAGCAAAAAAGTTTGAAATAGTTTGAAAATGTTCTAGGGACGGGGGGGGGGGTGGGTACTACATGGATGATTGAAGGGGGGATCGATGAGGGCTGGTGCCAGTGTGAAAACAGTGTCGCAGCGCCACTCCACTCTGGGCCATAAGTACACTTTTTAACGGTTTGGGTATCTACTCGTCTCGCAAAATGATCCACTTATCTTCCAACCTCTCCCATTAGGTGTCATTACTTAAAATGAGCCCTGTTATTTATGCTGCATCAACGTGTATTCCCATGTTTGGTTACAATTGGGGATTTTCCATAGACTCCTGGAGTCTAGTTTGTGAGATACGATGGTGTCATCCATATTAGACCTTGTCACGGAAATCCTGGGGATCTTCCAGAAAAACAATGTGCCAAAAATGGGAAGGAATAATGTCAATACTGAAGAAATACTAGAACATCTGAAATCCCGGGTGGCCTGCCAAGGGTTGGGAATCTTGTCAGGTGATCGTTAGAAACAGGGATAAGTGACGTCAAAGGGTATGTCTTTAAAGTCCTAAGGGAAAGGGGGGGGGGGTGCTTTTGGAATCATATGATAATTTCCTAGGGATTTGTTTGAAATCCCATGTTAATTTCCTATTATTGCTACTTTTTAAATTATCTGGAGCAAGACCATTTTTAACCTCCTTTATTAACCTTCTTTTTTAGCCTGACGCCAGAGGCCATGTCTTTAAAGTCCTAAAGGAAAAGGGGCATGCTTTTGAAATCCTATGTTAATTTCCAAGCGATGTGTTTGAAATCCCATGTTAATTCCCTATTATTGCTACTTTTTAAATTATCTCGAGCAAGATCATTTTTAACCTCCTTTATCACCTAGCCGAAGTCCAGATTCCGTCCCCGGAACCAGTAGACACTGACCAAACTCCCCCGCAGTGCGCGGGATGGGTGGGAACAAATGTTTCTCGAAATAAAATTTCCCCTTTGTGCGTTTTGATATTTTTGCTAAAAAATGCCCACTGGGTTGCGCTAGGGCTGAGACAAAAAGAGGCTATGCAAAAATCGGGGTTCTGTTGAAGAAGCATTTAGTTCAACGGGCTCAGTTGCACGTTTATAAACATGGGCTTTGTTTGCAAAAACTTGAATTAGGGGATTTAAATGCATAGTCTTTGTTATGAAATAATTGAAAATGTCTTGGGGGAGATGTGGCAATGTACGAGGCGTGCTTTCATCCATATTTTACCAGGGTTGTATGCATTGCCTTGGACTAGTATACTCTAGAGCTTAAGGAAAAGGCGGGGGGTGTTACAGAATTTTTTCTTGGAGGAGGCTGAAAATCTAACAATTACTCAAAGAAACAGCGCATTTTGTTAAAAGTCCTTCGAAGATAGCTCTTAATATGGTTTAAAGGTACTAGTAATATCAGCTCGCCCAGGGAGAGAGGGACTGGTGCCACTTTGATAATGAAGGGGGGTGTGACGCCATGGTGGCGTGGAGTGTTTTGTGGGCATCATGATAGGCTTGGGTTGCAAAAACTTGACTCATGCGATTTGAATGCATAATTAGTATTATGAAATAACTGGAAAATGACTTACGAATGATGACGGGGAGGGTCTAGTTAAACGGTCTCAGTTGCACGGTTATAAAGATGGAGTTGGCTTGTGAAAACTTGAATCACAGGATTTAAAGGCATAGAGTTTTATAAGAAATGCCTGAAAGATGTCTTGGGGGAAATATGGTGACGTCTGAGGGGTGATTTATGCTATCCATAGTTTACTATGATGTTATGCAATACTATGGAATAGTATACTCTAGAACTTAAAGAAAAGACGGGGGGAAGGGCGTTAAAGAATTTTTCCATGGAGGAGGGTGAAAATCTAAAATCTCTGTCTAAGAAAAGATGCATTTCATTGAAAAAGCTCTAAATATAGCATAAATTTAACCTTATCATCAAGGGTGCCCCTGCTCTGGAACTACTTGCTTTGACCCTTCTCCTCCCATCCTTCTTTAATTTATGCATTTTATTGTTTATATTTTACCCTATGTCAGGCTTTTCCATGTTTTTGATCTTATGTTTGCGTAGTTCTGTCACAAAACGCTGTATTTTCGTTAAGGGCTCTAAGAACTACCCCAATAATGCCTACAAAATTGCATCTAATATGAGCAATATCCCCCCTGGTATTGCATGCTAGGATGTGTTTCTCTATAATAGATGGTTTTTGCAAATATTATGATAAGCCTTTTTTTCAGGTTTTATTCTTTTCGTTTGTTTTGTCTTTCAACTGCTTTTTCTATCTTTTTAATATTGACGTAAGTTGGTTTTTATGAATTAAAACTTTTATTTACAAAGTCTGTGTTTTTCAAGATATATTGTTTAGTACGGTTACAAAGTTTTCATAATTTATGCGTACATTTTCCTTTTGTCGCTATAAATACCTTGACAGCGATTGTCACTGAAGATCAATATTCCACTGTCTTCGTGCCAAAATGTCGCAGGAGCATGGAAAAACAATGGCGCTTGCTAGGTAACACCTTTGACGTCAAGGGGATTGTTATTTACTGAAAATGTTTCTCTAATACAGAAAATTGGAAATAGATTGTTAGTCCTCTCGGTTAAGGCACAAATCCTTTGGAAGAAAATTTAACTTTCAAGTCTTGGCGGGGTCAAAGAAACAACTAAAGAAAAAAAAATGTGTAGAGTGTTTCGGGCAAAAAAGGAGATGTCAAAATGGGTATCATGTTATAGTGATGCACAATCATTACGTAAGGTGTGTGCTGTAGTTACATTATAAGCAGGGATTCCCCAATGGGTTCCTATTGCAGAGTTACATAAAATTGTGTCAAGCATATTAAACCTGTTCATTTGAAGTGAACACAGGCACTCCCGGAAAGCCCTCTAACGGTTTTAATAGAAAAGAATCTTTGGGGAGTAAACCACCTAAATTCTAGGAAAGTCATGACTTCAATGTGGGAAAAACAAAGCGGGAGAGTCTACCGCTTGGAAAAAATTTTAGACAAGATTTTCCTATAAAATGGTCGCCTAAGGCTTTTAATAGAAATACAATAAAGGGGGAAATAAAAACACCTTGGTTCCAGGAAAGCCGTCTAGACATATATAGGGGAAAACTCATGAGAATTTCACATAGAAACAGGGAGGGCTCTGCTTAAAATCCAATGATAATTTCCCTATTGCTGCCGTGATATCAGAGGGTAGTGGTCGGAATCCAATCCTAATTTTCCAATGAACCTATTTAAAGCGCGAGGGTGTGTTCCCTTTAATAGATGGGCTAGTAACTATTTATTAGCACTTGGGTGTTATCCTGTCCACACTCCGATTAATTATATAAAAATAGTGGAACAAAGCTGTGTCACCTAGAAAAATAGCCGTGTAACGTAAGAGGGCTTCCAGGGAATAGCCTAATACCTACACCTTTAAAAAAAATGTGTCCGGAACGGGATTCGAAGGGGGTCAGCTGTAGTTGGACCTTAAATGCCCCCACTACTAACCCCTGCCCCCTTTCAAGTGAGCACTGGACTATAATATAATGTCACGAATGTAACCGCTTGTGAACTTAACCAGTACTGGTCGCGTGTCTTGTTTGGTGTTAAACCGAAATATGTCTTAAATGTACATGATTTTCAGCCCCAAATGTTTCAAAAGTAAGTTCAGTGCTTTCATTGCATATTCTCGTAACTAAGATCCTCTGTTTGCAAGATCGAAAATATAGAGTAACAAGTTACACTTTTTTGACTAATTTTCTAGTCTTTGCAATTTTTCGTTCGTTGTCGACATTTCAGCTTGCAAGCTTAGGTACAGTTATTCTTTTTCAATTGTGACGCATCCTCCAAGAACTTCTCTGCTGTTGCATCAATTTGCTCTAAAATAATTAATAATTCTTTTCTAAGATCTTGAACCTGTGATGAAACTATTTCTATTCCGTTCAATTTTCAATGTTTTTCTTGTAGAGTTCCGGATAAATTCACAGAATTCATAATTAGTCCGGAAAATATGGCAATGATAACGAATAGGCTAAGATTACTGATCTTTCCGTTTAGTATTATAGTCCGTAAATCATAATCCATTATTAAATTTTAAGTTAAAATGTTCACTAATTCACTGCTATCGACCAAACAAGTAGTAATGCATTTATATATTTCACGACAGGTTGTATAAGCGACCAAACCCTCTATATTATGGACCTATAAAGCGACCAAACATGTTATATTTTGGAAGAAGATATTCAGAGACAAAATGCTATAATGCGACCAGACTGGTTTATGAGGCAACACCCATATTCTGGGCCAAGGTTCTTTTTTACTATAAAATACTGTTTCTACTAGCGATGCAGGCCATTCGGACATCTTTCTGAGTCAAAACTTGTCAAAGAGATTGATAACCACTAGCTTAAAGGCATCTCACCGGGTTTGGTTAAGAATGCCTCAGGGGTAATTACAGAACGATGAATGATATGGTAGAGTCATAATTGTTTCAACTTGAAAGTTCTATCATTGCGTAAAGTAACTCAATTTGCGAAAAAAGGTATTCCATTGGCATTACTCTGATATGAATGATCTTAATTGGTGACTGAATAATAGGGGTGAAACAGAGCTCGTTACATTTTTAATTGGATTGTATGAAGTTGGTAAAAAGGATTAAACTGCTTTTCGTCCAGTGTCGTTTACATTATTAGTGGTATCTAATAATGCTAAAAAGTTGTATCATTGCGTAAACTAACTAAATTTGCGAAAAAAGGTATTCCATTGGCATTACTCTGATATGAATGATCTTAATTGGCGACTGAATAGTAGGGGTGAAACAGAGCTCGGTAACATTTTTAATTGGATTGTATGAAGGTGGTAAATAAGGATAAACTGCTTACCAGTCAAGGTAAGCCCAAAGGGGTTGCTAACTCATAGGAAATGTATTATAAATTTGGAATAACATCGTTTGCATCAACCTACGGAAACGCTTAACGATGACAAGATGACCTTGTGACTTGACCTAGCTTTACTTCTTGGATGTGTTCTGTATAATACACAAATAAAATTTGGACAGTGTTGTCAATATAAAATATGCTCTAACATTGTAGTATACTAAAATGTTGGTAGTAATAGACATGTAGATGCCAAGAAAAGAATTTTAATACAGAAATTCAGAACAATCTGTTGAAATCCTTAGAAATCAAATTGTGAGATGATTATAGGTTTGAAGCATCAAGGGCCACAACCATCAATGACCCTAACCACCATGAACATCAGCCTCAAAAAGCCCCGTATGCCCAACCTCCAAGGGGCCCCCTCCCTCCGATTTTTTGGTCCCCCCCCATCCCCCCATTTTTTTATATACTGAAGTTTTTTTTAACTTTTTTTTAATAATTTTTTGAACATGATATATTTTTTTTCAACTTTGTTTTGAATGTCTTCTAATGAGATAAAACATACTTAAAACTTAAGAAATTAACATTTAATATTTTCCAAATTCAAAATGAGAATGATATAAATATTTTGGTCGTGACTTTTACTATTAGAAAAATAATGTTTGTAGTAGCACTTTTGTTTAGACTGAATTTTTTTTTGGACAGAAATTATTCATTTTTTTACGTATCTTAAAAATTACATGAAATATGCTTGCGGCTCTACATATCGTACTCAATGCTTGCTCATAGACACGACGCGGCTTTACTGCTGGCACTCAATGGCAGGTTATCGATACAGCCTAGATTATTGCATGTATTAAATCAGTATTTTTTACGCAGTGGAAGGATAAACACATAATTCATATCTTTTGAAAAATGAAGATGAAGCATTTTAAAAAAGTGTGTTCACGTGAGAGTGTTATTGTAGCATTGAATTCTGACATGGAGAAGTATTTGAACAATGAAGCAAGTACAAGTGGTAGCTTATAACTATATAGATTCAGACATGCAAACCGACAAAGACAAGCACTGGGACAAGCAAACACCCGAGAATACACATAGACAAAGAGAGTGAGAGTATAGACTCAGGCGTACAAACTGACAAAGACAAACATTGGGAGAAGCAAACACCCACCCAGACACATAGGCAAAGAGAGTCAGAGAGACAACAACAAATACAGCTATAAAGATTCAAACATTAAAACCGACAAAGACAGGCACTGATATAAGAAAACACCCGCCCAGACACACAGACAAAGAGAGTGAGAGCGACAAAACACATAGAAATATATAGATTCAGACATACAAACCGACAAAGACATGCACTGTGACAAGCAAACACCAGCCCAAACACATAGTCAAAGAGAATGATAGAGACACAAACATATACAAATACATAGATTCAGACATACAAACTGACAAAGACAGGCACTGGGCCAAGAATACACATACCCAGATACACAGACAAAGAGATTGAGACAAAAGCAGAAACATATTCACACATATACATACATATACATACATATACGGATATAGTGAGAGAGACATTCAAAAAATATAGGTTTATTTAAGCTCACTTAACGCGCTAAATGAGCTTAATTAAATAAATTTTTTTGCATGTCTCTCTCACTTTATCCGTGTGTTTGAAGGAGTATGCTATCTATAACTATAGGTGTAAAGATGGCAGCAGTTAAGGTAGTGAAAAGGTGAAAGTGAAATTAAGTAAACCTAATTTTTTTGCCTGTCTCTCTCGCTATACCCGTGTGTCTGAGCGATATTTATATGTGTTTTTGTCTCTCTCACTCTCTTTACCTATGTGTCTGAGCGGGTGTTTGCTAGTCCCAATGCTTGTCTTTGTTGGTTTGTAGTCTGAATCTAAGTATTTGCATATGTTTTTTGGTCTTTCTCACTCTCTTTGCATGTGTCTCTGGGCAGGTGTTTTCTTGTCCGAGTGCCTGTCTTTGTCGGTTTGTATGTCTGAATCTATATATTTGTATGCGTTTTTGTCTCTCTCACTATCTTTGCCTGTGTGTCTGGGCGGATGTTTGCTTCTCCCAGTGCCTCTCTTTGTCGGTTTGTATGTCTTAATTTATGTATTTGTATGCGTTTTTGTCTCTCTCACTCTCTCTGCCTGTGTATCTGGTTGGGTGTTTGCTTCTCCCAGTGCTTGTTTTTGTCGGTTTGTACGTCTGAATCTATACTCTCACTCTCTTTGTCTGTGTGTTTTGGCGGGTGTTTCCTTGTCCCATATTCTGTCTTCGTCGGTTTGTGTGTCTGAATCTACTCTTTGCCTATGTGTCTGGGCAGTTGTTTGCTTATCTCAGTGCTTGTCTTTGTTGGTTTATATGTCTGAATTTATGTAGTTGTATTTGTTTTTGTCTCTCTCACTCTCTTTGCCTATGTGTCTGGGCGGGTGTTTGTTTATCTCAATGCTTGTCTTTGTTGGTTTGTATGTCTGGATCTATATATTTGTATGTGTTTTTATCTCTCTCACTCTTTTTGCCTATGTGTCTGGGCGGATGTTTGCTTCTCCCAGTGCCTGTCTTTGTCGGTTTGTATGTCTGAATCTATGTATTTGTATGCATTTTTGACTCTCTTACTCTCTTTACTTGTGTGTCTGGGTAGGTGTTTTCTTCTCTCAGTGTCTGTCTTTGTAGGTTTTTACGTCTGAATCCATACTCTCACTCTCTTTGCTTGTGAATATGGGTGGGTGTTTGCTACTCTGAGTGTCTGTCTTTGTCAGTTTTTACATCTGAATCTATACTCTCACTCTCTTTGCCTGTGTGTCTTGGTGTGTATTTGCTTGTCCCAGTGCCTATCTTTGACGGTTTGTATGTCTTAATCTATGTATTTCTATGTTTTTTTGTCTCTCTCAATCTCATTGCCTGTGTATCTGGGTAGGTGTTTGCTTCTCCCAATGTTTGTCTTTGTCGCTTTGTACATCTGAATATTTACTCTCACTCTCTTTAACTATGTGTCTGGGCGGGTGTTTGCTTGTCCCAGTGCTTGTTTATGTTGGTTTGCGTGTCTTAATCTATATAGATTATATTTGTTTTAGTTTCTCTCTCTCTCAGTCTCTTTAACTTTGTGTCTGGGCGTGTGTTTGCTTCCCCCCCATGCCTGCCTTTGTAGGTTTATATGTCAGAATCTATATAGTTGTATTTGTTTTGGTCTCTCTTAGTCTCTATGCCTATGTGTCTGAGAGTGTGTTTGCTTCTCCCCATGCCTGTCTTTGTCGGTTTGTATGTCTGAATCTATGTATATGTTTGCGTTTTTGTCTCTCTCTCTTTGTCTGTGTGCCAGGGCATGTATATGCTTGTCCCAGTGCCTGTTTTTGTCAGTTCGTATGTCTGAATCTATGTATTTGTATGTGTTTTTGTTTCTCTCATTCTCTTTGACTATGTGTCTGGGTTGGTGTTTCCTTGTCCCAGTATATGTCTTTGTCAGTTTGTATGTCTGAATCTATATATTTGTATGTGTTTTTTGTCTTTCTCACTCTCTTTGCCTATGTGTCTAGGCAAGTGTTTGCTTCTCCCATTGACTGTCTTTGTTGGCTTTTAGTTCTGAATCTATGTGTTTGTATGTGTTTTTTTGTCAATCTCACTATCTTTGCTTGTGTGTCTGGGCGGGTGTTTACATGTCCTCGTGTTTTTCTTTGCCAGTTTTTATGTCTGAATTTATATATTTGTATGTGTTTTTGTCTCTCTCACTCTGTGCGTCTGGGTGGGTGTTTGCTTATCTCAGTGCCTGTCTTTGTCGGTTTATATATTTGAATCTGTATAGTTGTATTTGTTTTGTCTCTCTCACTCTCTTTGCCTATGTGTTTGGGTGGATGTTTGCTTCTTCCAATGTTTGTCTTTGTCGGTTTGTACGTCTGAATCTATGCTCTCACTCTCTTTGCCTATGTGTCTTGGCGGGTGTTTGCTTCTCCCAGTGCTTGTCTTTGTTGGTTTATATGTCTGAATCTATGTAGTTGTATTTGTTTTTGTCTCTCTCACTCTCTTTGCCTATGTGTCTGGGCGGGTGTTTGCTTATCTCAATGCCTGTTTTTGTCTCTCTCAATCTCATTGCCTGTGTATCTGGGTAGGTGTTTGCTTCTCCCAATGTTTGTCTTTGTCGCTTTGTACATCTGAATATTTACTCTCCCTCTCTTTGCCTATCTGTCTGGGCGGGTGTTTGCTTGTCCCAGTGCTTGTTTTTGTCGGTTTGCATGTCTGAATCTATATAGTTGTATTTGTTTTAGTTTCCCTCTCTCTCAGTCTCTTTACGTTTGTGTCTGGGCGTGTGTTTGCTTCCCCCCATGCCTGTCTTTGTCGGTTTATACGTCAGAATCTATATAGTTGTATTTGTTTTGGTCTGTCTTAGTCTCTTTGCCTATGTGTCTGAGAGTGTGTTTGCTTCTCCCCATGCCTGTCTTTGTCGGTTTGTATGTCTGAATCTATGTATATGTTTGTGTTTTTGTCTCTCTCTCTTTGTCTGTGTGCCTGGGCATGTGTATGCTTGTCCCAGTGCCTGTTTTTGTCAGTTCGTATGTTGGAATCTATGTATTTGTATGTGTTTTTGTCCCTCTAATTCTCTTTGACTATGTGTCCGGGCTGGTTTTTGCTTGTCCCAGTATATGTCTTTGTCAGTTTGTATGTCTGAATCTATATATTTGTATGTGTTTTTCGTCTTTCTCACTCTCTTTGCCTATGTGTCTAGGCAAGTGTTTGAATCTATGTGTTTGTATGTGTTTTTTTTGTCAATCTCACTATCTTTGCTTGTGTGTTCTGGGCGTTTGTTTACATGTCCTCGTGTTTTTCTTTGCCGGTTTTTATGTCTGAATTTATATATTTGTATGTGTTTTTGTCTCTCTCACTCTGTGTGTCTGGGTGGGTGTTTGCTTATCTCAGTGCCTGTCTTTGTCGGTTTATATGTTTGAATCTATATAGTTGTATTTGTTTTTGTCTCTCTCACTCTCTTTGCCTATGTGTTTGGGTGGATGTTTGCTTCTTCCAATGTTTGTCTTTGTCGGTTTGTACGTCTGAATCTATGCTCTCACTCTCTTTGCCTATGTGTCTTGGCGGGTGTTTGCTTCTCCCAGTGCTTGTCTTTGTCAGTTTGCATGTCTGAATTTATATAGTTGTATTTATTTTAGTCTCTCTCTCTCTCTCAGTCTCTTTACCTTTGTGTCTGGGCTCGTGTTTGCTTCCCCCGATGCCTGTCTTTGTTGGTTTATATGTCTGAATCTATATAGTTGTATTTGTTTTGATCTCTATTAGTCTCTTTGCCTATGTGTCTGGGCGTGTGTTTGCTTCTCCCCTTGCCTGTGTTTGTCGGTTTGTATGTCTGAATCTATCTATATAATTGTGTTTTTGTTTCTCTCTCTTTGTCTGTGTGTCTGGGTATGTGTATGCTTATCCCAGTGCCTGTCTTTGTCAGTTTGTATGTCTGAATCTATGTATTTGTATGTGTTTTTGCCTCTCTAATTCTCTTTGACTGTGTGTCTGGGCTAGTGTTTGCTTGGTTTGTACATCTGAATATATGCTTTCACTCTCTTTGCCTATGTGTCTGGGCGGGTGTCTGCTTGTCCCAGCGCTTGTCTTTGTCGGTTTGCATTTCTGAATCTGCACAGTTGTATTCGTTTTAGTCTCTCCCTCTCTCAGTCTCTTTACCTTTGTGTCTAGGCGTTTGTTTGCTTCTCCCCATGCCTGTCTTTGTCGGTTTATATGTCTGAATCTCTATAGTTGTATTTGTTTTGGTCTCTCTTAGTCTGTTTGCCTATGTGTCTGGGCGTGTGTCTGCTTCTCCCCATGCCTGTCTTTTTCGGTTTGTATGTCTGAATCTATGTATATGTTTGTGTTTTTGTTTCTCTCTCTTTATCTGTGTGTCAAGGTATGTGTATGCTTGTCCCAGTCTCTCTCTCTCTCAGTCTCTTTACCTTTGTGTCTAGGCGTTTGTTTGCTTCTCCCCATGCCTGTCTTTGTCGGTTTATATGTCTGAATCTATATAGTTGTATTTGTTTTGGTCTCTCTTAGTCTCTTTGCCTATGTGTCTGGGCGTGTGTCTGCTTCTCCCCATGCCTGTCTTTGGCAGTTTGTATGTCTGAATCTATGTATTTTTATGTGTTTTTGTCTCTCTCATTCTCTTTGACTGTGTGTCTGGGCTGGTGTTTGCTTGTTCCAGTCAGTGTCTTTGTCAGTTTATATGTCTGAATCTATATATTCCTATGTGTTTTTTCCCTTTCTCACTCTCTTTGCCTCCTGTCCATGTGTCTGGGTGGGTGTTTGCTTATATCAGTGCCTGTCTTTGTCGGTTTATATGTTTGAATCTATATAGTTGTATTTGTTTTTGTCTCTCTCACTCTCTTTGCCTTTGTGTCTGGATGGATGTTTGCTTCTCCCAATGTTTGTCCTTATCGGTTTGTATGTCTGAATCTATACTTTCACTCTCTTTGCCTATGTGTCTGGGAGGATGTCTGCTTGTCCCAGTGCTGGTCTTTGTCAGTTTGCATGTCTGAATCTAAACAGTTGTATTTGTTTTTGTCTCTCTCTCTCAGTCTCTATACCTTTGTGTCTAGGCGTGTGTTTGCTTCTCCCCATGCCTGTCTTTGTCGGTTTATATGTCTGAATCTATATAGTTGTATTTGTTTTGGTCTCTCTTAGTCTCTATGCCTATTTGTCTGGGCTCGTGTTTGCTTCCCCCGATGCCTGTCTTTGTCGGTTTATATGTCTGAATCTATATAGTTGTATTTGTTTTGATCTCTGTTAGTCTCTTTGCCTATGTGTTTGGGCGTGTCTTTGCTTCTCCTCTTTCCTGTGTTTGTCGGTTTGTATGTCTGAATCTATCTATATAATTGTGTTTTTGTTTCTCACTCTTTGTCTGTGTGTCTGGGTATGTGTATGCTTGTCCCAGTGCCTGTCTTTTTCAGTTTGTATGTCTGAATTTATGTATTTGTATGTGTTTTTGTCTCTCTCATTCTCTTTGACTGTGTGTCTGGGCTAGTGTTTGCTTGGTTTGTACATCTGAATATATACTCTCTCAGTTTCTATACCTTTGTGTCTGGGCGGGTGTCTGCTTGTCCCAGTGCTTGTCTTTGTCGGTTTGCATTTCTGAATCTATACAGTTGTATTTGTTTTAGTCTCTCTCTCTCAGTCTCTTTACCTTTGTGTCTAGGCGTGTGTTTGCTTCTCCCCATGCCTGTCTTTGTCGGTTTATATGTCTGAATCTATATAGTTGTATTTGTTTTGGTCTCTCTTAGTCTCTTTATCTATGTGTCTGGGGATGGATTTGCTTCTCCCCATGCCTGTCTTTTTCGATTTGTATGTCTGAATCTATGTATATGTTTGTGTTTTCGTTTCTCTCTCTTTGTCTGTGTTTCACGGTATATGTATGCTTGTCCCAGTGCCTGTCTTTTTCAGTTTGTATGTCTGAATTTATTTACTTGTATGTGTTTTTGTCTCTCTCATTCTCTTTGACTGTGTGTCTTGGCTGGTGTTTGCTTGTTCCAGTCAGTGTCTTTGTCAGTTTGTATGTCTGAATCTATATATTTCTATCTGTTTTTTCCTTTTCTCAATGTCTTTGCCTCCTGTCCGTGTGTCTGGGTGGGTGTTTGCTTATTTCAGTGCCTGCCTTTGTCGGTTTATATGTTTGAATCTATATAGTTGTATTTGTTTTTGTCTGTCTCACTCTCTTTGCCTTTGTGTCTGGGTGGATGTTTGCTTCTCCCAATGTTTGTTTTTGTCGGTTTGTACGTCTGAATCTATACTTTCACTCTCTTTGCCTGTGTGTCTGGGCGGGTGTCTGCTTGTCCCAGTGCTGGTCTTTGTCAGTTTGCATGTCTGAATCTATACAGTTGTATTTGTTTTAGTCTCTCTCTCTCAGTCTCTATACTTTTGTGTCTAAGCTTGTGTTTGCTTCTCCCCATGCCTGTCTTTGTCGGTTTATATGTCTGAATCTATATAGTTGTATTTGTTTTGGTCTCTCTTATTCTCTTTGCCTATGTGTCTGGGCGTGTGTTTGCTTCTCCCCATGCCTGTCTTTGTTTGTTTGTATGTCGGAATCTATGTATATGTTTGTATTTTTGTCTCTCTCTCTTTGTCTGTGTGTCTGGGTATGTGTATGCTTGTCCTAGTGCCTGTCATTGTCAGTTTCTATGTCTGAATCTATGTATTTGAATATTTTTTTGTCTCTCTCCTTCTCTTTGACTGTGTGTCTGGGCTGGTGTTTGCTTGCCCCAGTGATTGTCTTTGTCAGTTTGTATATCTGAATGTATATATTTCTATGTGTTTTTCGTCTTTCTTACTCTCTTTGCCTATGTGATAGGCAAGTGTTTGCTTCTCCCAGTACCTGTCTTTGCTGGTTTTTAGTTCTGTATCTATATGTTTGTATATGTTTTTTTTTGTCTCTTTCACTCTCTTTTCCTGTGTGTGTCTGGGCGGGATATTGCCTGTCCTCGTGTTTGTCTTGGTCGGTTTCTATGTCTGAATCTATATATTTGTATGTCTTTTTGTCTATCTCACTCTCTTTGTCTGTGTGTCTGGGTGGATGTTTGCTTATCTCAATGCTTGTCTTTGTCGGTTTATATGTCTGAATCTATATAGTTGTATTTTTTGTCTCTCTCACTCTCTTTACCTGTGTGCCTGGCCGGGTGTTTGCTTAACCCAGTGCCTTTCTTCGTCGGTATTTATGTCTCAATCTATATATTTGTATGTGTTTTCATCTCTCTCACTCTCTAAGCCAGTGTGTCTGGGTAGGAGCCTGCTTGCTCCAGAGTCTGTCTTTGTCGGTTTGCATGTCTGAATCTATATATTTGTATTTGTTTCTCACTCTCTCTGTATGTGTATCTGTTAACCTATCTCAGTTTCTAATAAAACCTCTATGAACTTGCTAGCGTACACTAGAAATAATGGGAATATAAAAAGTAATAGATAATATATTTTTAATGAAATAATGAGATATAGAACAAAAATAAAAATATATGGTAGATACATTATTATACATTATTAATATCAATTAACAAACATTATTAATATCAATGACATTTTGAATCTGTTCCATAAAATAGTTCACCATGTTCTCTCTTGATACTGTTGCTATTGTCTTCTCTTAGCTCGTAATCAGTAGAATAATCATTATTCCATTTTTAGTCATACACAATTTTTACTGATGTGTCATCGACAGGCTCAATATGCGTTTCGTCTTTGGTATTATTTGGTTCATTGACTGTTTGATCTTGGATGTTAGTAATGTTTGCTGGCACTTTGTTTTTCATCGATTCATCTTTATACCCTTAGTGATATTTTCCGCCAATGCCCTTTTTATTTTTGTGGCAATTTCACTGTCATTTATCATATTATTTTTATACAGGTAACAGTTCCGGCACGTAGACAAGATATGGTTTATGATATTAGTAGAAGAATAGGCATTTCTTTTCCCCTTTTCTTTCATTCGAATGCTAATACCTACAAAATGAAGATAGGTTTTATCAACAGGTAGCATGTTACCAGAAGCACTAGCAAGAAAATACCCCTTTTCATCAACTATTATTTTTATGTTAGCATTCTCTTTGAGTACTAACTTCCCTGGAAATGATACTTTCGCATATCGACCATTTGTACAATGGAATTTTTTTGGTACTCCACATAAATTTAATTCCTTACTGCCGTGACAACTTACGCATACGTTTCCAATAGTGCTACCACCTGTACTTGTTTCATAGTTCAAAATTTTCTTCATGTCAGCATTCAATGCTACAATAACACTATCATGTGAACACACTTTCTTAAAATGCTTCATCATCACTTTTTTAAGGAAATGAATTATGTGTTTATCCTTCCACTGCGTAAAAAATACTGATTTTATACATGCAATAAACTAGGTAGTGTCGATAACCTACCATAGAGTGCCAGTGGGAAAGCTGCGTCGTATCTATAAGCAAACATGGAGTACAATTGGTAGAGCCGCAAGCATATTTCATGTAATTTTAAGATACGTAAAAAAAAGGTGAATAATTTCGAAGCCCAAAAAAAATTCAGTCTAAAAAAAGTGCTGCTACAAACATTATTTTTCTAATAGTAAAAGTAACGACTAAAATATCTATATAATTCTCATTTGAATTTGGAAAATAGTAACTGTGAATTTTTTATATTTTAAGTATGTTTTATTTCATTCGAAGACATGTAAAAAAGAGTTGAAAAAAATACATCATGTTCAAAAATAATAAAAAAAAGTTAAAAAAACTAAAAAAAAACTCCAAAAAAAGTATAAAAAATTAGGGGATGGGGGGCCTCAAAAAGTTGGAGCGAGGGGGACCCTTGGAGTTTGGGGATAGGGGGCCTTTGGAGGTTGAGTTCCTTGGAGGTTAGGGTTATTGATGGTTGCGGCCCTTTATGCTTCAAACCTATAATCATCTTACTAGTTGATTTCTAAGGATTTCTAAAGATTGTTCTTAATATCTTTATTAAAATTCTTTTCTTGGCATCTACATCTCTATTAGTATCAAAATTTTCGTATACTAAAATGTTAGAGAATATTATATATTGACACCACTGTTAAAATGGTACTTGTGTATTATACAGAACACATCCAAGAAGTAAAGCTAGGTCAAGTCACAAGATCATCTTGTCATCGTTAATCGTTTCCGTAGGTTGATGCCAACGATGTTATTCCAAATGTATAATAAATTGCCTATGAGTTAGCAACCTTTGGGCTTACCTTTACTGGTAAGCAGTTTATCCCTTTTTACCACCTTCATACAATTCAATTAAAAATGTTACCAAGCTCTGTTCCATCCCTATTATTCAATAACCAGTTAAGATCATTCATAGCAAAGTTATGCCAATGGAATACTTTTTTCGCAAATTGAGTTAGTTTACGCAATAAGACAACTTTTTATCATTATTGGATACCGCTGATAATAAAAACGACACTGGACGAAAAGCAGTTTAATCTTTTTTACTACCTTCATACAATCCAATTAAAATGTTTGCGAGCTCTGTTTCACCCTTAATTCAATCACCAATTAAGATAATTTATATCAGAGTTATGCCAATGGAACACCTTTTTTCGCAAATTAAGTTAGTTTACGCAATGATAGAACTTTCAAGTTGAAACAATTATGACTCTACCATATCATTCATCGTTCTGTAATAACTCCTGATGTATTCTTAACCAAACCTGATGAGATGCCTTTAAGCTAGAGGTTATCAATCTCTTTGACAAGTTTTGAGTCAGAAAGATGTCCGACTTGCCTGTATCGCTAGTAGAAACATTATTTCATAGCAAAAAAAAACATTGACCCAGAAAATGGGTGTTGCCTCATAAACCTGTCCGGACATTATACCATCTCATTTCTAAATATCTATTCTTCCAAAATATAACATATTTGGTCGCTTCATAGATCCATAATATAGAGGGTTTGGTCGTTTTATACAACCTGTCGTGAAATATACACATGCATTACTACTACAATAGACACTAATGTAAATGAATAAATAAATCTTAAAACGAGTGAAACCTAAATTGACATTTGCAAATCAAGCTTGAAAGGAACAAAAATCACTACAAACAAGAGTTTCGGTATCACCTCTTTCTCTCACTGTAAAAGTCTAAAACCTACTGCGTCATTGGCACTTTACTGAAAACCAATTTTATTGCAAATATCTTCTTTTGTACTTAATATTGAAAATAAACATTAAAATTATAGTAAAATTTTTAACTGATGAACATTTAGCAATTAATACTCATAAATCATTCTGGTCGCATTATACCATCGTCTCTGAATATCTACTTCCGAAATATAACATGTTTAGTCACTTTATAGGTCCATAATACAGAGGGTTTGGTCGTTTTATACAACCTGTCGTGAAATGTATAGATGTATTACTACTCAAACACAGCTTATTCCATTTATGATTATTAATTCAGGTAATAATCTTTTTTTTTAAAGTACACAAGTGTATGTCCAATCAATTCAAATTATAAGCAATCTTCAAAATACAGGTACTATTTTTTCAATTTCTTCCTTTACTTGCGGAATCAGATGTTAGCCTAATAGATTTCTTTCTACACGAAGATCAATTGGCACCGTGCCCAGGTTAATCACAAGTAAACAGGTAATCCGTGAAATTAACTTTTTATTTAAGATGTTAACTGGCCAAAGACTGAATGAATACTTCAGCGAATAATAATAAACCAGCTTTTCAAATAATCAAACAGGTATTAAATAGTTTCAAGAAATTTCGTTACTGCGATTTCCAGAGCCGTTTATCCACATCGTAATCCAAAGAAGCCGATTTGTTAAATATCTTATAAAGAATTTCTGTTTCTCAAGGTAAAATAAAAAAAAATGTTCGATAGTTATTTTCGAGAATGACTCCAAAAAATTTAGTCATTCAGGATATGTTTAAATAATTTCTAAGATCACACTGGCTATATATGAAAAACTGAAGAAAATTGGGAAGATGAAAGTGTTTGAATAATTTGATACTATGAAGCGCAGTTGTTAAAAATAGACAATGCAACCAGCCAAGATGACTAGTAAGCTAAAGAATTTCATTGAACACGCAAACATTTCCCTCCCCAAATCAACACCTTAATGCTGATATGCACAAAGTGGCGGATCCAGGGGGCGAGGGGGCGCCCATTTGTCGTAGTCTAAAGTAGTATAGTTTACTTAATTAACGCTAGTTTGCGTTAAATAAACTTGCTCCTAACGCAAGTTTATCGGATAAACCTATTTTGGCACCTCCCCTCGTAAAAAAATATTGTGGATCCGTCCCTGTATGCAAAGTGGCGATAATTGAGCTGGTGGACTTTGTGCCTCTCTAATTTTTTTGCCCAACCTGTAAATTTCTTTAAATACCTTAATTGAACCAAATTTTTACTGGATTTTTTTTGTGTTTTTATTGAATAAAGTCAAATTTGTAACCCCGCTCCCTGGATTAAAATAGATCCCATCTCCTCTAAATTTTTGTTAACTGCCACATATGGGTAAGCACTTAAATGTAGACTTTTTTTAATGCACTCATTGAGGAAACCCCCTATTAGTGCCAGTAGGGGGCTATTTCTTTGACGAACTAGATGCTATCAAGCATCGTATATTTAAATATAAAAATGAGAAATATTACCCTCTCAAGCTTTGAAAAAATCTCTTGGTATTACTTGTTCACGTCCAACCTATCTAAGTTTCCTGGTGATACAGTTGAACCTCTCTATCCTCTCCAAATTTTGTCCTGATGGGAAACTGAAAGTAATATTTGTTGTCAAGAAACATTTGCAATAAGAAGGGTGCTATCACTGAGCACCAGGGGCGGCCTGAGGCTCATTTTATTGGGGGGGGGGGCGATATTTTTAAATTTTGCCGAATTGCGACCTGATTTATACCGAATTTTCTGCAGAAATCAAGAATTTTGCGAAATTTCTGCCGATTTTGCAAAATTTCTGCCAAAATGTTTGCCTTCAGCAAAATTTTTACCGAATACCAAAAAATTTGGGGGGTAGGCGTGTCCCTCTCCACTCCTCTCGGGACGCCCCTGCTGAGCAGTACCTATATTAAGGCTTAATCCAAATGTAGGGAAGACAGAGATTAATTTATAATTTTTACCTTCTCAGACCATCTTCTATATTTACCTGAACGTCAACAACAATAACCATATTTTCTTGTTGACATAATGAACTATATTTGCCTGAACCTGAACGTAAAAATATTCTTTCTGGTTCATTAGGAACTTGTTCCCCTCCCCACTACGTAGCAAAACACTGATACTTCACCGTAATTGATGATGCAAAATCTCCCTCCGGACAGTTCTATCTTTGCTGAAAAAGAGGGATGAAAATTGTGCCTGAGAACTTTCTCCTTCGTATAGTTTCATTAGAAGAAAGACTTGTTATTTTCTTTTTTATTTAATTTCTGATGGTTCTTCACGTCATTGCGGAAATTCTCCCTACGTAAAAAATCCTTCCGAGACCCCCTCCCCCTAAATGGGAAGCTTCTCCCCCGCCCAAATTTTTTCCATGGAGAATATTTCCCGGTCGCAATTACCCTATGGAAAATTTCCTGGTGATAATTCCTCCGTGGACAATCCTTCCAGAGGATAATCACCCTCTCACAGATAAATTCCCCAGAAAATTGAAAAACTTCTCCCGGAGAATGAAAACTTCTCCCGGATAGTTCCCTCGGACAACACATAAAATTTAGTCACCAAAGAGAAAGTAAAACAATTAAAACGAACTTTATATATGAATGCTGACAAATATCCCCCCGTGTAAAATTTTCCTTCCAAAGTTCTCCTTCGGAAATTTTCCTTTTAATTGCATATTCAACCGTAGAAAATACCTCCACCCCCAAATAAATTTCAACGGAAAAATATCTATAGACTTCCTAATAACTAAGGCCCAATAACCTCGGTGGTTTTAGGGGGACCTAGCTGTTAGATTTTTCAACGGAACAAAATGCTGAACAAAATGGCTGTCTCAAATTTTGATCGGAAGAATTTTGGAAAAGGAGGACTGGACGGGAATTGGCTGGTCTCCAATACTTTTGGTCACTTAACAAGGGCATTAGAACTTTTAACTTTCGATCAAATGAGGCCTCTCCCGATGCGGCTCCAATGTTTTATTATTATTTTTTTTCCCCAGAGGCACTTCATATGGAAGAGTTCGTCGTATAAATTTCAAAGGGGGCTCATTCCATTCGAAATTGAGAGTTCTAGTGCCCTTTTTAAGGGTCAAAAGTGATTGGAAGGTAGCTAACACCCCTTCCACGCCCACCATTTCCCTAAACACATCCAATCAAAACTTTGAGATAGCCATTTTTTTTACATAGTAATTTCCACATAAATACTGTTTTTGAGTAGGACACTCGCCCCACAGCCCTAAGGGCAGGGATTAAAAGTTTTGCCCTGGGGGCCTATAAGGTTCTTATAGAAAGCTTTGTTGTAGAAACTTCAAAAAGGACTCATTCGACTGGAAATTCAAAGGGCTAGTGCCATTTTTAATAGTCGAAAGTGACTGGAGGGCAACTAATCCCCCTCTAACGCCCACATTTTCCCCAAACATATCCAATCAAAATTTTGAGATAGCCATTTTTTTCAAGGTAGTTGAAAATTCCGGAAATTCGATCTTTGAGCATGACATCCCCCACACCCCTCAGGGCAAGGGTTGTAAGTTATGCCTTGGGGCATATAAGGTTCTTATAGAAAGCACTGTCGTAGAAACTTCAAAAACGGCTTATTCGATTTTAAATTTAAATGACTTGTGCCCTTTTTAATAGTCGAAAGTGATGGGAATGCAATTAACACCCCTTCCACGCCCACCACTTCCCCAGATATATCCAATCAAAATTTTGAGATAGCCATTTTGTTCAACGTAGTTGAAAGTTCTTGAAATTAGGTCTTTGAGCAGGACAATCCCCCCACAGTCTTCAGGGCAAGGTTTATAAGTTATGCCCTGGGGGTATATTTTTGTTTCTTATGGAAGGAATACTCGTATAAACTTCAGAGAGGGCTCATTTGGTTTGAAATTGAAAGTTCTAGTTCAATTTTTAAGCGTCTAAAAATATCGGAGGGTAACCAGCCCCCCCCCTCCAAGCCCTGTTTTCCAAAATGCATCCGATAAAAATTTTGAGATAGTTGTTTTGTTAAAAATAGTTCAAAGACTCCGGTGTCGAAACAACCCTCCAGGGCCCTGGGGCAGGCGTTGTAAGTTATGCCCTGGGGGCATATATGGTTCTTATTGAAGGGAAGCTCATACAAACTTCAAAGAGTGCTCAGTTAACTGGAAATTGAAAGGTCTAGTTCACTTTTTAAGAGTCAAAAGAGATTGGAGGGAACTTAGCGCCCCTCCCCCTCAACGCATTTTTCCTCAAACCCATCCGATTAGAACTTTGAGATAGCCATTTTTTTTAAATAGTACAAAGACCATATAGCAAAAACTCCGGGATCAACACAACCCCCAGGGCCAGAGGGCTGGCGTTGTAAGCTATGCCTTCTTATGGGAGGGATGCTCGTAAAATTTCAGAGATGGCTCATTTGATTGGATATTCAAATTTCTAGTTCAGTGTTTGAGAGTCAAAAGATGTTGGAGGACAACTAGCCCCCCCCCACGCCCATTTTTTTCCCAAATGCATCCGATAAAAATTTTGAGATAACCCTTAGTTGAAAATTGTTCAAAAGTCAGATAACAAAAACTCAGGTGTTGACCAAACCCCCCAGGGACAGGGGGCAGGCCTTGTAAGTTATGCCTTGGGGTATATATGGGTCTTATGAAAGGGGTGCTTGTATAAATTGCAGAGAGGGCTCATTTGATTGGAAATTGAAATTTCGAGCTCACTTTTTAGTAATCAAAAGAGATCCGAGGGCAACTAGCCCCCCCCCCCACACCTTCTTTTCCAAACCCATGTGATAAAATTTTTGAGATGGATATTTTGTTAAAAATAGTTTAAAGGTCAGATAAAAAACAACTCTGGTGTCAATATAACGCCCCAGATCCCTGGTAAGGCGTTCTAAGTTATGCCATAAAGGCATGTATGGTTCTAATGAAAGATATGCTCGTATAAATTTAATAGAGAGCTCATTCGACTGGAAATTGAAAGTTATAATTCCCTTTTTAAGAGTCAAGAGATTTAAGGGTAACTAGCCCCCCCCGCCCCCATACCTTTTTTTCCTCAAACCCATCCACTAAAAATTTTGAGATAGACGGTTTTTTTGAAAATTGTTCAAAAATTAGGTAAAAACAACTCCGGTGTCAACGCAGCCCTCAGGGCCCGGGGGGTAAGCGTTGTAAGTGTTGTCCTTGGGGTGTATATGGTTCTTATGAAATGGGTGCTCGTATAAACTTCAGAGAAGGCTCGTTTGATTGGAAACAGAAAGTTATAATTCACTTTTTAAGAGTCAAATAATATCCGGGGGTAACTAGCACCCCCCCCACACACACACCCTTTTTCCCCAAGCCCATTCGATAAAATTCTTAAATAAGCCATTTCATTAAAATAGTTCAAAGTTCATATAAGACAAACTCCTGTGTTGACGCAACTCCCCAGGGCCTGAGTAGTATTGATATACACAGTCCGAAACTTACATAGAAACTTACACCTGAGGGTATACACAGTTCGAAACTTACATGGAAACTTACACCTGAGGCAATAGGCACCACGAAACTTACATGCAATTACACATGAATTGCGCAAGGAAAAGCCATGCCTGAGACACTACACTCACGCGTGAATATTTTAAAAGTTGGCACACTATAATGCATGTTATGAAACTGAAGTCGAGGTTTTTTAAACTTGGCAATGTATAATGTGGTCATACATGTTTTGAGAGTATGGTCGTAATAATATAATGTGGTCAAACAGGTTTTTTTTCTGTTTTTGTTGTCAATTGCACAATGAATGTACGTCATGAGTTCACGTGTACATTCTTAAAAAAAAGCTTTTTGAATGGCCAAAGCGTTTAGAATTACACAAATCCTTGTCTTAATCATCAACCTTTTGTTTTCATAACTCAGATAAGACACGTTTAAACTCTGACTTCAAAAGGGACTCTCCGTAATTATAAACACATGTGGTTTTTAGACTGGAAAAAAGATTTTCTGATAATTGGGAAAAAGGGGCATTTTTTTTATGAACGAAATAGCTACCGTGCCCAGCCCCCCGCGATCAGAAATTAAATTATAAAAAAAGTTTCTTCAACTGAAAGTAAGGAGCAACATCAAAACTTAAAAACGGACAGAAGTAAGGAGCAACATCAAAACTTAAAAACGGACAGAAAATAGAGGCTGTTTCCAAAAGATTTAGGATTCATTAACTTTAGTGTTGCCAGTCAAAAGCTATGGGTTTGAGAAAATTGTCTGATTATCGAAAAATGAAGAAACACCTTCCAAAAGTCGACAGAAATGGGATTGTTTTGAGGGGGGAATTTTCCATAGAAGAGGTGGAGGGTATTTTTACGTGAAAACAACTTCAACCGTGCCTAGCCCCCCGCGATCAGAAATTAAATTATAAAAAAAAAAGTTTCTTCAACTGAAAGTAAGGAGCAACGTCAAAACTTAAAAACGGACAGAAAATAGAGGCTGTTTCCAAAAGATTTAGGATTCATTAACTTTAGTGTTGCCAGTCAAAAGCTATGGGTTTGAGAAAATTGTCTGATTATCGAAAAATGAAGAAACACCTTCCAAAAGGTTACGTGCGCGCACGTAACCTCGTCTAAATTAACCTTAAAAAATGAAATAAAGCTTTGTCGACTTTGCATATTTTATTCAACATATCCGACAATTGATACTGAAAAAGCATAGAGTTTGTTACTTACTTACTTACATTTTTTCTCATAATTTCCTGAATTAAATTTCTGTATTGTGCATCCAAATGGCGAATTCAAGAAAGAGTTTGTTACTTACTTAAGATTTTTTCATAATTTCTTGAATGAAGTATCTGTATTGAGTACCAAGAGGTGACTTCAAGAAAGAGTGTATTACTTACTTACAAATATTTTCATATTTTCCTGAATGAAATTTCCATATTGTGTATCCAAGAGGGGACTTCAAGAAGGAGATTGTTACTTACTTAGAATTTTTTCATAATTTCTTGAATGAAATTTCTGTATTGCGCATGCAAATGGCGAATTCAAGAAAGAGTTTGATATCTTTTTTGTATATCCAAGAGGTGAAATCAATAAAGAGTTTGTTACTTACTTGCCATTTTTTTTATATTCTTGAATGAAATTTCCGTATTGTGTATCCAAGAGGGGACTTCAAGAAAGAGATTGTTACTTACCTGGAATTTTCTCATAATTTCTTGAATGAAATTTCCGTATCGTATTGCGCATCCAAGAGGGGACTTCAAGAAAGAGATTGTTACTTACTTAGAATTTTCTCATAATTTCTTGAATGAAATTTCCGTATTGTGTATCCAAGAGGTGTATTCAAGAAAGAGTTTGTTACTTACTTACAATTTTTTTTGTATCTGTGTGTGTTTCGTATCTGTGTGTGTGTTGTCTCTGTGTGCGTGTCGTCTCTCTATGTGTTGTCGTCTCTGTGTGTTTGTCGTCTCTGTGTGTGTGTCGTCTCTATGTGTACCTAGATCAACCCAACTTTTTGGATATCTCTCTCACTATGACTCTGTTTGTGTGTCGTGTCTGTGCGTTGTTTGTGTGTCGTGTCTGTGCGTGTGTCGTCTCAATGTGTGTGTCATCTCTGTGGGTGTGTCGTCTCTGTTTTTGTGTCTTCTCTGCATGTTTATCGTCTTTGTGTGTGTGTGTCGTCTTCTCTGTGTTTGTTGTCTTTGTGTGTGTGTGTGGGTTTGTGTGTGTCGTTTCTGTGGGTTTGTCCTCTCTGTGTGTGATTCGTCTCTTTGTGTCTATCGTCTCTGTGTGCTTGTCCTCTCTGTGTGTGAGTGGACTCTGTGTGTGTGTGTGTGTCATCTCTGTGCATGTGTCGTCTCTGTGAGTGTTTCGTATCTGTGTGTGTGTTGTCTCTGTGTGTTTGTCGTCTCTGTGTGCGTGTCGTCTCTCTATGTGTTGTCGTCTCTGTGTGTGTGTGTCGTCTCTGTTTCTGTGTTGTCTCTATGTATGTGTTGTCTCTGTGTGTGTGTGTATGTGTGTGTGTCGTTTCTGTGTGTTTGTCGTCTCTGTGTGTGTGTCGTCTCTAGGTGTAAGTCGTCTCTGTGTGTGTGTCGTTTCTGTGTGTGTGTGTCGTCTCTGTGTGGATGTTGTCTCTGTGTTTGTGTTGTCTCTATGTGTGTGTCGTCTCTATGTGTGTTTCGTATCTGTGTGTGTGTGACGTCTCTTTGTGTGTGTCGTCTCTATGTGTGTTTGTCATTTCTGTGTGTGTGTTTCTCGTCTCTCTGTGTGTGTTGACTTTGTGTGTGTGTGTATCGTCTCGTTTGTCCTCTCTGTGTGTGATTCGTCTCTTTGTGTCTGTCGTCTCTGTGTGTTTGTCCTCTCTGTGTGTGACTGGACTCTGTGTGTGTGTGTGTCGTCTCTGTGCATGTGTCGTCTCTGTGGGTGTTTCGTATCTGTGTGTGTGTGTGTTGTCTCTGTGTGTTTGTCGTCTCTGTGTGCGTATCGTCTCTCTCGTCTCTCTATGTGTTGTCGTCTCTGTGTGCGTGTCGTCTCTCTATGTGTTGTCGTCTCTGTGTGTTTGTCGTCTCTGTGTCTGTGTTGTCTCTATGTGTGTGTCGTCTCTGTGTGTGTGTGTGTCGTTTTTGTGTGTTTGTCGTCTCTCTGTGTGTGTGTCGTCACTTTGAGTGTGTCGTCTCTGTGTGTGTGTGTCGTCTCTGTGTGTGTGTGTGTCGTCTCTGTGTGGATGTTGTCTCTGTGTGCGTGTCGTCTCTCTATGTGTGTCGTCTCTGTGTGTTTGTTGTCTCTGTGTGTGTGTCGTCTCTATGTGTACCTAGATCAACCCAACTTTTTGGATATCTCTCTCACTATGACTCTGTTTGTGTGTCGTGTCTGTGCGTTGTTTGTGTGTCGTGTCTGTGCGTGTGTCGTCTCAATGTGTGTGTCATCTCTGTGGGTGTGTCGTGTCTGTTTTTGTGTCTTCTCTGTATGTTTATCGTCTTTGTGTGTGTGTCGTCTTCTCTGTGTTTGTTGTCTTTGTGTTTGTGTGTGGGTTTGTGTGTGTCGTTTCTGTGGGTTTGTCCTCTCTGTGTGTGATTCGTCTCTTTGTGTCTGTCGTCTCTGTGTGCTTGTCCTCTCTGTGTGTGAGTGGACTCTGTGTGTGTGCGTCATCTCTGTGCATGTGTCGTCTCTGTGAGTGTGTCGTATCTGTGTGTGTGTTGTCTCTGTGTGTTTGTCGTCTCTGTGTGCGTGTCGTCTCTCTATGTGTTGTCGTCTCTGTGTGTGTGTGTCGTCTCTGTTTCTGTGTTGTCTCTATGTATGTGTTGTCTCTGTGTGTGTGTGTATGTGTGTGTGTCGTTTCTGTGTGTTTGTCGTCTCTGTGTGTGTGTCGTCTCTATGTGTAAGTCGTCTCTGTGTGTGTCGTTTCTGTGTGTGTGTGTCGTCTCTGTGTGGATGTTGTCTCTGTGTTTGTGTTTTCTCTATGTGTGTGTCGTCTTATGTGTGTTTCGTATCTGTGTGTGTGACGTCTCTTTGTGTGTGTCGTCTCTATGTGTGTTTGTCATTTCTGTGTGTGTGTTTCTCGTCTCTCTGTGTGTGTTGACTCTGTGTGTGTGTGTGTCGTCTCGTTTGTCCTCTCTGTGTGTGATTCGTCTCTTTGTGTCTGTCGTCTCTGTGTGTTTGTCCTCTCTGTGTGTGAGTGGACTCTGTGGGTGTGTGTGTCGTCTCTGTACATGTGTCGTCTCTGTGGGTGTTTCGTATCTGTGTGTGTGTGTGTTGTCTCTGTGTGTTTGTCGTCTCTGTGTGCGTGTCGTCTCTCTATGTGTTGTCGTCTCTGTGTGCGTGTCGTCTCTCTATGTGTTGTCGTCTCTGTGTGCGTGTCGTCTCTCTATGTGTTGTCGTCTCTGTGTGTTTGTCGTCTCTGTGTCTGTGTTGTCTCTATGTGTGTGTCGTCTCTGTGTGTGTGTGTCGTTTCTGTGTGTTTGTCGTTTCTCTGTGTGTGTGTCGTCACTTTGAGTGTGTCGTCTCTGTGTGTGTGTGTGTCGTCTCTGTGTGTGTGTGTGTCGTCTCTGTGTGGATGTTGTCTCTGTGTGTGTGTTGTCTCTATGTGTATGTCGTCTCTATATGTGTTTCGTATCTGTGTGTGTGTGACGTCTCTTTGCGTGTGTCGTCTCTATGTGTGTTTGTCATTTCGGTGTGTGTGTCTCATCTCTCTGTGTGTGTTGACTCTGTGTGTGTATCGTCTCTGTGCATGTGTCGTCTCTATGTGTCACTTCTGTGTGTTTTTCCTCTCTGTGTGTGATTCGTCTCTTTGTGTCTGTCGTCTCTGTGTGCTTGTCCTCTCTGTGTGTGAGTGGACTCTGTGTGTGTGTGTGTCATCTCTGTGCATGTGTCGTCTCTGTGAGTGTTTCGTATCTGTGTGTGTGTTGTCTCTGTGTGTTTGTCGTCTCTGTGTGCGTGTCGTCTCTCTATGTTTTGTCGTCTCTGTGTGTGTGTCGTCTCTGTTTCTGTGTTGTCTCTATGTATGTGTTGTCTCTGTGTGTGTGTATGTGTTTTTGTCGTTTCTGTGTGTTTGTCGTCTCTGTGTGTGTGTCGTCTCTATGTGTAAGTCGTCTCTGTGTGTGTGTCGTTTCTGTGTGTGTGTGTCGTCTCTGGGTGGATGTTGTCTCTGTTTTTGTGTTGTCTCTATGTGTGTGTCGTCTCTATGTGTGTTTCGTATCTGTGTGTGTGTGACGTCTCTTTGTGTGTGTCGTCTCTATGTGTGTTTGTCATTTCTGTGTGTATGTTTCTCGTCTCTCTGTGTGTGTTGACTCTGTGTGTGTGTGTATCGTCTCGTTTGTCCTCTCTGTTTGTGATTCGTCTCTTTGTGTCTGTCGTCTCTGTGTGTTTGTCCTCTCTGTGTGTGAGTGGACTCTTTGGGTGTGTGTGTCGTCTCTGTGCATGTGTCGTCTCTGTGGGTGTTTCGTATCTGTGTGTGTGTGTGTTGTCTCTGTGTGTTTGTCGTCTCTGTGTGCGTGTCGTCTCTCTATGTGTTGTCGTCTCTGTGTGCGTGTCGTCTCTCTATGTGTTGTCGTCTCTGTGTGTTTGTCGTCTCTGTGTCTGTGTTGTCTCTATGTGTGTTTCGTCTCTGTGTGTGTGTGTGTCGTTTCTGTGTGTTTGTCGTCTCTCTCTGTGTGTGTCGTCACTTTGAGTGTGTCGTCTCTGTGTGTGTGTGTCGTCTCTGTGTGTGTGTGTGTCGTCTCTGTGTGGATGTTGTCTCTGTGTGTGTGTTGTCTCTATGTGTATGTCGTCTCTATGTTTGTTTCGTATCTGTGTGTGTGTGACGTCTCTTTGCGTGTGTCGTCTCTATGTGTGTTTGTCATTTCGGTGTGTGTGTCTCATCTCTCTGTGTGTGTTGACTCTGTGTGTGTATCGTCTCTGTGCATGTGTCGTCTCTATGTGTCACTTCTGTGTGTTTGTCCTCTCTGTGTGTGATTCGTCTCTTTGTGTCTGTCGTCTCTGTGTGTTTGTCCTCTCTGTGTGTGAGTGGACTCTGTGTGTGTGTCGTCTCTGTGCATGTGTCGTCTCTGTGGATGTTTCATATCTGTGTGTGTGTTGTCTCTGTGTGTTTGTCGTCTCTGTATGCGTGTCGTCTCTATGTGTGTTTCGTATCTGTGTGTGTGTGTCGTCTCTGTGTGTGTGTGTCGTCTCTGTGTGGATGTTGTCTCTGTGTGTGTGTTGTCTCTATGTGTGTGTGTC
Organism: Artemia sinica; assembly: GCA_027921565.1. Classification (NCBI taxonomy): domain Eukaryota; kingdom Metazoa; phylum Arthropoda; class Branchiopoda; order Anostraca; family Artemiidae; genus Artemia; species Artemia sinica. The sequence goes on along the minus strand of CM051261.1, from coordinate 71,013,371 downwards.
GTCTCTATGTGTGTTTCGTATCTGTGCGTGTGTGACGTCTCTTTGTGTGTGTCGTCTCTATGTGTGTTTGTCATTTCTGTGTGTGTGTCTCGTCTCTCTGTGTGTGTTGACTCTGTGTGTGTGTATCGTCTCTGTGCATGTGTCGTCTCTATGTGTCGTTTCTGTGTGTTTGTCCTCTCTGTGTGTGATTCGTCTCTTTGTGTCTGTGTGTGTGTGTGTCCTTTCTGTGTGTTTGTCCTTTCTGTGTGTGATTCGTCTCTTTGTGTCTGTCGTCTCTGTGTGTTTGTCCTCTCTGTGTGTGAGTGGACTCTGTGTGTGTGTCGTCTCTTTGTGTGTTTCGTATCTGTGTGTGTGTTGTCTCTGTGTGTGTGTCGTCTCTGTGTGTGTGTCGTCGCTATGTATGTCGTCTCTGTGTGTTTGTCCTCTCTGTGTGTATCGTCTCTATGTGTGTTTCGTCTCTCTGTGTGTGTGTGTCATCTGTGTGTGTGTGTCGTCTCTGTGTGTGTGTGTGTGTCCTTTCTGTGCATGTGTCGTCGCTATGTGTGTGTCGTCTCTGTATGTGTATTGTCTCTGTGTTCAATAGTCGTTCTTTGGTCTTGATTTCACCTCTTAACTTAAACAGCGAGGCATTCAATAGTCGTTCTTTTCCATGCTATTAAAAAAACAGTACCATTGTTGCATCTCTGACCGATGAAAAGTCATCGCGCCATCCCCCAAAAAATACTTTTCAGACATTTCTTGTTAAAACTAATTCCCCCCTCAAGACAATCCCATTCCTATCGACTTTTGGAAGGTGTTTCTTCATTTTTCGATAATCAGACAATTTTCTCAAACCCATAGCTTTTGACTGACAGCACTAAAGTTAATGAATCCTAAATCTTTTGGAAACAGGCTCTATTTTCTGTCCGTTTTTAAGTTTTGACGTTGCTCCTTAATTTCAGTTGAAGAAACTTTTTTTTTATAATTTAATTTCTGATCGCGGGGGGGCTAGGCACGGTTGAAGTTGTTTTCACGTAAAAATACCCTCCACCTCTTCTATGGAAAATTTTCCCCTCAAGACAATCCCATTCCTGTCGACTTCTGGAACGTGTTTCTTCATTTTTCGATAATCAGACAATTTTCTCATACCCATAGCTTTTGACTGGCAACACTAAAGTTATTGAATCCTAAATCTTTTGGCAACAGCCTCTATTTTCTGTCCGTTTTTAAGTTTTGACGTTGCTCCTTACTTTCAGTTGAAGAAACTTTTTTTATAATTTAATTTCTGATCGCGGGGGGCTAGGCACGGTTGAAGTTGTTTTCACGTAAAAATACCCTCCACCTCTACTATGGAAAATTCCCCCTCAAGACAATCCAATTCCTGTCGACTTTTGGAAGGTGTTTCTTCATTTTTCGATAATCAGACAATTCTCTCAAACCCATAGCTTTTGACTGGCAAAACTAATGTTAATGAATCCTAAATCTTTTGGAAACAGCCTCTATTTTCTGTCCGTTTTTAAGTTTTGATGTTGCTCCTTACTTTCAGTTGAAGAAACTTTTTTTTCATAATTTAATTTCTGGTCACGGGGGGGCTGGGCACGGTTGAAGTTGTTTTCATGTAAAAATACCCTCCACCTCTTCTATGGAAAATCCCCCCTCAAGACAATCCCATTCCTGTCGACTTTTGGAAGGTGTTTCTTCATTTTTCGATAATCAGACAATTTTCTCAAACCCATAGCTTCTGACTGGCAACACTAAAGTTAAAGAATCCTAAATCTTTTGGAAACAGCCTCTATTTTCTGTCCGTTTTTAAGTTTTGATGTTGCTCCTTACTTTCAGTTGAAGAAACTTTTTTTTATAATTTAATTTCTGATCGCGGGGGGCTGGGCACGGTTGAAGTTGTTTTCATGTAAAAATACCCTCCACCTCTTCTATGGAAAATCCCCCCTCAAGACAATCCCATTCCTGTCGACATTTGGAAGGTGTTTCTTCATTTTTCGATAATCAGACAATTTTCTCAAACCCATAGCTTTTGACTGGCAATACTAAAGTTAATGAATCCTAAATCTTTTGGAAACAGCCTCTATTTTCTGTCCGTTTTTAAGTTTTGACGTTGCTCCTTACTTTCAGTTGAAGAAACTTTTTTTTTATAATTTAATTTCTGATCGCGGGGGGCTAGGCACGGTTGAAGTTGTTTTCACGTAAAAATACCATCCACCTCTTCTATGGAAAATTCCCCCCTCAAGACAATCCCATTCCTGTCGACTTTTGGAAGGTGTTTCTTCATTTTTCGATAATCAGATAATTTTCTCAAAACCCATATCTTTTGACTGGCAACACTAAAGTTAATGAATCCTAAATCTTTTGGAAACAGCCTCTATTTTCTGTCCGTTTTTAATTTTTGACGTTGCTCCTTACTTTCAGTTGAAGAAACTTTTTTTTATAATTTAATTATTGATCGCGGGGGGCTGGGCACGGTTGAAGTTGTTTTCATGTAAAATTACCCTCCACCTCTTCTATGGAAAATCCCCCCCCTCAAGACAATCCCATTCCTGTCGACTTTTGGAAGGTGTTTCTTCATTTTTCGATAATCAGACAATTTTCGCAAACCCAAAGCTTTTGACTGGCAACACTAAAATTAATGAATCCTAAATCTTTTGGAAACAGCCTCTATTTTCTGTCCGTTTTTAAGTTTTGATGTTGCTCCTTACTTTCAGTTGAAGAAACTTTTTTTTTATAATTTAATTTCTGATCGCGGGGGGCTGGGCACGGTTGAAGTTGTTTTCATGTAAAAATACCCTCCACCTCTTCTATGGAAAATCCCCCCCCCAAGACAATCCCATTCCTGTCGACTTTTGGAAGGTGTTTCTTCATTTTTCGATAATCAGAGAATATTCTCAAACCCATAGCTTTTGACTGGCAACACTAAAGTTAATGAATCCTAAATCTTTTGGAAACAGCCTCTATTTTCTGTCCGTTTTTAAGTTTTGACGTTGCTCCTTACTTTGAGTTGAAAAAACTTTTTTTTATGATTTAATTTCTGATCGCGGGGGGCTAGGCACGGTTGAAGTTGTTTTCACGTAAAAATACCCTCCAACTCTTCTATGGAAAATTCCCCCCTCAAGACAATCCCATTCCTGTCGACTTTTGGAAGGTGTTTCTTCATTTTTCGATAATCAGAAAATTTTCTCAAACCCATAGCTTTTGACTGGCAACACTAAAGTTAATGAATCCTAAATCTTTTGGAAACAGCCTCTATTTTCTGTCCGTTTTTAAGTTTTGATGTTGCTCCTTACTTTCAGTTGAAGAAACTTTTTTTTTATAATTTAATTTCTGATCGCGGGGGGCTGGGCACGGTTGAAATTGTTTTCATGTAAAAATACCCTCCACCTCTTCTATGGAAAATCCCCCCCCCCAAGACAATCCCATTCCTGTCGACTTTTGGAAGGTGTTTCTTCATTTTTCGATAATCAGACAATTTTCTCAAACCCATAGCTTTTGACTGGCAACACTAAAGTTAATGAATCCTAAATCTTTTGGAAACAGCCTCTATTTTCTGTCCGTTTTTAAGTTTTGATGTTGCTCCTTACTTTCAGTTGAAGAAACTTTTTTTTTATAATTTAATTTCTGATCGCGGGGGGTTGGGCACGGTAGCTATCTCGTTCATAAAAAAATGCCCCTTTTTCCCAATTATCAGAAAATCTTTTTTCCAGTCTAAAAACCACATGTGTTTATAATTACGGAGAGTCCCTTTTGAAGTCAGAGTTTAAACGGGTCTTAAATGAGTTATGAAAACAAAAGGTTGATGATTAAGACAAGGATTTGTGTAATTCTAAACGCTTTGGCCATTAAAAAAGCTTTTTTTTTTAAGAATGTACACGTGAACTGATGACGTACATTCATTGTGCAATTGACAACAAAAGCAGAAAAAAAACCTGTTTGACCACATTATATTATTACGACCATACTCTCAAAACATGTATGACCACATTATACATTGCCAAGTTTAAAAAACCTCGACTTTAGTTTCATAACATGCATTATAGTGCGCCAACTTTTAAAATATTCACGCGTGAGTGTAGTGTCTCAGGCATGGCTTTTCCTTGCGCAATTCATGTGTAATTGCATGTAAGTTTCGTGGTGCCTATTGCTTCAGGTCTAAGTTTCCATTTAAGTTTTGGACTGTGTATACCCTCAGGTGTAAGTTTCTATGTAAGTTTCGGACTGTGTATATCAATACTACTGGCCTGGAGGCAGGTGTTGTAAGTAACGCTCTGGGGGTATATATAGCTTATGGAAGGGATGCAAATTTAAACTCCAGAGAGGGCTCATTTCATTGGAAAATGAAAGTTCTTGTTCACTTCTTAAGAGTCAAAAGAGATTGGTGGGCAACTATCCCCCCACCCCTAAATGCATCAGATAAAAATTTTGAGATGGATATTTAGTTAAAAATAGTTCAAAGTTCAGTTAAAAAAAACTCCGATGTCGACACAGCCCCCCCCCCCCCAAGGCCCGGGGATAAGCGTTGTAAGTTTTACCCTGGGGCTTTTTTGGTTGTTATGCAAGGGATGTTCGTATAAACTTAATAGAGGGCTCATTTGATTGAAAATTGAAAGTTATAATTCATTTCCTAAGAGTCAAAAGTGATCGGAGGGCAACTAGCTCCCCCTCCCTCCAAGCCCTCTTTCCCCAAATAAATCTGATAAAAATTTTAGGTATCCATTTTTTAAAAACAGTTCAAAGATCATAAAACAAAAAGTCTTTTACGTATGGCCATTTCGTTAAAAATAGTTCAAATGTCAGATAAGAAAAACTCCTGTGTAGACGCACGCCCTCAGGGCCCAGGACAGGTGTTGTAAGTATTGCTCTGGGGGTATATATGGTTCTTATGGAGGGTATTCTTGTATAAACTTCGGAGAGGGCTCATTTGATTGGAAATTGAAAGTTCTAGTTTATTTTAACGAGTCAAAAGATATCGAGTCAAAAGAAAACTGAGAGTTCTGGTGCCCTTTTTAAGAGTCAAAAGTGATCGGAGGGCAACTAGCTCCCCCTCCCTCCAAGCCCTCTTTCCCCAAATAAATCTGATAAAAAATTTTAGGTAGCCATTTTTTAAAAAACAGTTCAAAGATCATAAAACAAAAAGTCTTTTACGTGTGGCCATTTCGTTAAAAATAGTTCAAATGTCAGATAAGAAAAAATCCTGTGTAGACGCAAGCCCTCAGGGCCCAGGGCAGGTGTTGTAAGTATTGCTCTGGGGGTATATATGATTCATGTGGAGGGTATTCTTGTATAAACTTTGGAGAGGGCTCATTTGATTGCAAATTGAAAGTTCTAGTTCATTTTAACGAGTCAAAAGAAATCGGACGGCAACTATCCCCCCTCCATGCCCTTTTTTCTCAAACACATCTGATAAGAACTTTGAGATAGCCGTTTTATTAAAAATAGTCCAAAGATCATATTATGATAACTCCGGGGTCAACACAACCCCCCAGGGCCCGGAGGTAGGCGTTGTAAGTAATGCTCTGGGGGCATATATAGTTCTTATGGAAAGGATGCTCGTATAAACTTCGGAAAGGGCTCATATAATTGGAAGTTGAAAGTTGTCGTTTACTTTTTAAGAGCCAAAAGAGATCGGAAGGCAACTAGCCCCAACCCCCTCTCCCCGCCCTGTTTTCCTCAAACTCATCCGGTAAGAATTTTAAGAGAGTTTTTTTTTCAAAATGGTTCAAAGATCATATAACGAAAACTCTGGGGTCGACACAATCCGTCATTGCCCGGGTAGGCGTTGTAAATATATGCCTGGGTGGCATATACAGCTGTTGTGGAAGGGATGCTCGTATAAACATAAGAGAGGGCTTATTCGAGTTGTAAAGTACGGATGTTACCACTTATTGGTGCAAAAATGGTGCTACATAGTTACTGGAGGGGAAAACCCCCTGGCACCATATATTATAATGGGATGCCCGCGCTTACCACCCCGGCTCTATAAATATAGAGTATCTTAATACCCAATTTACAATATACCCTGCCCCAGGGTATGATAACGTGTTCAAAAGGTCAAATAGCCAAACCCTAAGGTCAAGGGTGCACTCAACTCTGGTCACCACTAAAATCTCTAGCTATTTCCTTGGAGGGCAAACGGACCCCCCTGTAGATATGATAATGACGGTATCTCTCACAACTATTTTCCTACCCTTTCTGGGCTCCTGGAAAAATAGTCTTAACGGCTGTAGAAAAAGTTTACTTGTAATCGTACTAAAGAAACTCACAAAAAACCCATGTATAAACTCTGGAAAAAACAGACTCCCCAAACGGAGTCTCAATGCAGACTCTCTATACTCCATACAGACTAAAAAAATAATATTAGGACACTTAAAGAATCTTGGCACTTGGGGTGTGGCGCAGTAGGACGCGGGCCAATCAAATGTATCATGTCCCTCAATTGAATGCACGCTACACATATTTTCAGAATCAATGACTTGAATTTTAGCAAGCACATGCGATGACTCATACTGAGTTATAGTCAAAGCAATTTAATTTCTCTGGCAAAATGGTTGTCTTGACGACAAGTTTAACTTACGATGGAAAATTATTTTATATCCAAATGCAATTACAGAAAAGAAAATAGGTCATTTATCTGAAAAGAAAAGAAACAAGGGGTGGAACCCCAACAGGGCTTATTTGATTGGATATTGAAAGTTCTTGTTCAGTTTTAAGAGTCAAAAGAGATCAGAGGGCGACCATACACCAACACCCCTTTTCCCCCCATGCATCTGGTAAAAATTTTGAGATAGCAATTTTGTTAAAAATAGTTCAAAGCTCAGATAAAAATAAATCCAGCGTTGACACAACCACCCAGGGCCCAGGGGCAGGCGTCGCATGTTATGCCCTAGGGGCATATATGGTTCTTATGGAAATGATGCTCGTATAACTTTCAGATAGTGCTGATTTGAATTTAAATTGAAAGTTCTAGTTCAATTTTTAAGAATCAAAAGAGATCGGAGGGCCCCTAGCACCCCCACGCTCTTATTTCCCCAAACCCATCCGATACAAAATATAAGATAGTCATTTTTTTAAATCAGTTCAAATGTCAGATAACAAACCTCAGGTGTCGACACAACCCCCTAGGCTCGGGGGGCAGGCATTGTAAGTTATGTCCTGGGGCCGTATATGGTTCTTATGAAAGAGATGCTCGTATAAACTTCAGAGAGGGCTCATTTGAACGGAAATTAAAAGTTCTAGTTCATTTTCTCACGGTAAAAAAGATCGTAGGGCAACTAGCCCCTCCTGCCCTCAGTGCCTTTGTGTTTGTTGGATGGATAAACCCATCCAATAAGAATTTGAGGTTACCATTTTGTTAAAAATAGTTCAAACATCAGATAATAAAACTCCAGGGTTGAAACGACCCCCAAAGCCCAGGGACAGGGATTGAAAGTTATACTCTGGGGGTGTATATGGTTCTTATAGTAGGGGTGCTCTATAAACTTCAGAGAGGGCTCATTTGACTGAAAACAGAAAGTTCTAGTTTACTGTTAAAGAGTCAAAAGAGACCAAAGGCATTTAGCTCCCCCCCCCCCACCCCACGCCCTTTTTTTCCCCAAACCCATCCGATAAAAATTTTGAGATAGTCATTTTGTTAAGAATAGTTCAAATATCAGATAATAAAAACTCCAAGGTCTACGCAAACCCATTTTTTCTCTTTGATACCAGTTTTGATACTTTGATGAACATTTGATTTTTTTTAAGTTTGATTTTGAAATAACGAATTTTTGAAGACTGGAAACTTTTTTGAATCAAAAACGAACAAAAATTGATTTAAAAAACACTTTCTGAAAAATAAGATTTTTAAAGAAAAGTCAAGGCCATTTTAAACTTCAGCTGAGCAGATACAAATATCTGTTAAAATTCAAACTCAAAACGACCAAAACTTACTATTAAAGAATAAATGAAACCAAAAACGAACTGAAATTAAATAAACAATCATAGCAAACAAACATATGTACAATAGATATTAATGTAAATGAATAAATAAATCTTAAAATGAGTAAACCTTAAATTGAATATGCAAATCAAGCTTGAAACGAACAAAGATCACTACAAACAAGAGTTTCGGTATCGCCACTTTCTTTCACTGCATAAGCCTAAAACCTAGTGCGTCATTGGCGCTTTATTGAAAACTATATGCGTCGTGAACGGTCTTGGAAAGTATAAACAACATCAAACTGAATATTTGATGTATAATGATATTTAATTTTTGAAAGATCCATCAGTTCAAGAATTTATTTCACTGTAAATTTACTTTTAATTTTCAATTCTGTAAGAACTGGTAAAGAAAGTATTTGTAATATAATTCGTTTTCAGTTAAGCGTCAATGACGAAGTAGGCTTTTGGTTCATATATACAGTTAAGGAAGGGGTCAGTATCGAAACTCTTACTTGTAGTAAAACTATCGAAACTATTGTTTGTAGTAAAACTTTGTTCGTCTTGAACAATTTTAGAAAGAAATATTAATTATTAAATGCTCATCAGTTCAAAATTTTACTATAATTTTAATGTTTATTTTCAATATTAAGTACAAAAGAAGATATTTGTAATAAAATTGATTTTCAGTAAAGTGCTAATGACGCAGTAGGTTTTAGACTTTTACAGAGAGAGAAGGAGGTGATACCGAAACTATTGTTTGTAGTGATTTTTGATCCTTTCAATCTTGATTTGCATATTCAATTTAGATTTCACTCGTTTTAAAATTTATTTATTCATTTACAATAGTGTCTATTGTAATAGTAATGCATCTATATATTTCACGACAGGTTGTACAAAACGACCAAACCCTCTATATTATGTACCTATAAAGCAACCAAATATGTTATATTTTGGAAGTAGATATTCAGAGACGAGATGGTATAATGCGACCAGAATGGTTTATGAGGCAACACCCATTTTCTGGGCCTTTTTTTAAATATCAAATAATGTTTTTACTAGTGATACAGGTAAGTCGGGCATCTTTCTGAGTCAAAACTTGTCAAAGAGATTGATAACCTCTAGCTTAAAGGCATCTCATCAGGTTTGGTTAAGAATGAATCAGGGGTAATTACGGAACAATGAATGATATAGTAGAGTCATAATTGTTTCAACTTGAAAATTTTATCATTGTGTAAACTAACTCAATTTGTGAAAAAAGGTATTCCATTGGCATAACTCTGATATGAATGATTTTAATTGTTGATTGAATGATAGGGGTGAAATAGAGCTCGCTAACATTTTTAATTGGGTTGTAGGAAGGTGGTAAAAAGGTTTAAACTGATTTTCCTCCAGTGTTGTTTACATTATTAGTGGTATCTAATAATGATAAAAAGTTGTATCATTGCGTAAACTAACTCAATTTGCAAAAAAAGGTATTTTATTGGGTTAACTCTGCTATGATTGATCTTAACTGGTAATTGAATAAGAGGGGTGAAACAGAGCTAGGTAACATTTTTAATTGGATTATATGAAGGTGGTAAAAAAGGTATAAACTGCTTACTAGTCAAGGTAAGCCCGAAGGGGTTGCTAACTCATAGGCAATTTATTATAAATTTGGAATAAAATCGTTGGCATCAACCTACGGAAACGCTTAACGATGACAAGATGACCTTGTGACTTGACCTAGCTTTACTTCTTGGATGTGTTCTGTATAATACACAAGTACCATTTGAACAGTGTTGTCAATATAAAATATGCTCTAACATTGTAGTATACTAAAATGTTGATACTAATAGTGATGTAGATGCCAAGAAAAGAATTTTAACGAAGAAATCCAGAAAAATCTTTAGAAATCCTTAGAAATCAATTAGTGAGATGACTATAGGTTTGAAGCATCAAGGGCCGCAACCATCAATGACCCTAACCACAAAAGACCTCAGCCTCCAAGGGCCCCCTATCCCCAACCTCCAAGGGGCCCCCTTCCTGCAATTTTGGGGCCCCCGTCCCCCCATTTTTGTATACTTTTCTTAGAAGTTTTATTTTTAAACTTTTTTTTTAACTTTTTTTAATTTTTTGAACATGATATATTTTTATTCAACTTTTTTTCTATGTTTTCGAATGAGATAAAACATACTTAAAACATGAGAAATTCACATTTAAATTTTTCAAATTCAAAATGAGAATGATATAGATATTTTAGTCGTGACTTTTACTATTAGAAAAATAACGCTTGTAGTAGCACTTTTTTTGAACTGAATTTTCTTTTTGGACTTTTTTTACGTATCTTAAAATGACATGAAATATGCTTGCGGCTCTACCAATCGTACTCTACGCTGGCTCATAGACACGACTCGGCTTTTCCACTGGCACTTAGCAAGTTATCGACACTAAGTAGTTTATTGCATGTATTAAATCAGTATTTTTTAAGCAGTGGAAGGATAAACTCATAATTCATATTTTTAAAAAAGTTAGGATGAAGCATTTTAAGAAAGTATGTTCACATGATAGTCTTATTGTACCATTGAATGCTGACATGGAGAAGTATTTGAACTATGAAACAAGTACAATTGGAAACACTATTGGAAACCTTTTTGTGCGTTGTCATGAAAGTAAGGAATTAAATTTCTTTGGAGAACCAAAAAAATTCCATTGTACAAATGGTGGATATGCGAAAGTATAATTTCCAGAGAATTTAGCGCTCAAAGAGAATGCTAAAATAAAAATAATAGTTAATGAAGAGGGGTATCTTCTTGCTAGTCCTTTTGTTAACATGCTACCTGTTGATAGAACCTATCATAATATTTTAGGCATTAGCATTCATATGAAAGCGAAGGGGAGAAGAAAGGCCTACTCTTCTACTAATATCATAAACCATATCTTGTCTACGTGCCGGAACTGTTACCTGTGTAAAAATAATGCGATAATAGACAGTGAAATTGCCTGACAAATAAAAAGAACATTGGCAACTAATATCAATAAGGAATATAAAGATGAATCAATGAAAAACAAAGTGCCAGCAAACGTTACTAACTTCATTGATCAAACAGTCAATGAACCAAATAATACCTAAGACAAAACGCATATTGAGCCTGTCGATGACCCAGCAGTTAAAATTGTATATGACTCAAAATGGAATACAGAGAGAGAGAGTGAGAAACACAAAAAATTATATAGATTAAGACATGCAAACCGACAAAGATAGACACTGGAGCAAGCAGGCCCCCACCCAGAAACACTGGCTTAGAGAGTGAGAGAGACAAAAAACACATACAAATATATAGATTCAGACATACATACCGGCAAAGACAGGCACTGGCATAAGCAAACACCCGGCCAGACACACAGGCAAAGAGAGTGAGAGAGACAAAAACACACATATAAATATATAGATTTAGAAATACAAACCAAGAAAGACAGGCAAGGGGAGAAGCAAACACACGCCCAGACACATGGGCAAAGGGAGTGAGAGAGACAAAAACAAATACAACTGTATAGATTCAGACATATAAACCGATAAAGAAAGGCACTGAGATAAGTAAACACCCGCCCAGACACACAGACAAAGAGAGTGAGAGAGACAAAAAGGCATACAAATATATAGATTCAGACATAGAAACCGACAAAGACAAACACGAGGACAGGCAAACACCCGCCCAGAGACACACAGGCAAAGAGATTGAGAGAGGCAAAAAACGCATACAAACATATAGATTCAGAACTAAAAACCAACAAACGCAAGCGCTGGGAGAAGCAAACACTTGCCTAGACACAAAGGCAAAGAGAGTAAGAAAGGCCAAAAAATACAGAAGTATATAGATTCAGACATACAAACTGACAAAGACATGCACTGGGACAAGCAAACACCAGCCCAGGCACACAGTCAAAGAGAATGAGAGAGACAACACATACAAATACAGAGATTCAGACATACAAAATGACAATGACAGGCACTGGGACAAGCATACCCATACCCAGACACAAAAACAAAGAAAAAGAGACAAAAACAAAAACATATACATAGATTCAGACATACAAACCTGTCGTAAAGCTTTCTAATTAAGTTAATTTGGAATTTATTAAAAATATTAAGACGTAAATACAAAAGTTTTGAAATACCACTTTTTATTAAGATAAAGATACACATTCTGGAATGTGTAAGCTTGGAGGGAACTTGCTTAATAACCAATTTACTGGCTAAGTGTGTCAATGAGCAGGATCGGCTTGGTTGGCTTTTCATATAAATACACAGATTTTTTAGACTGAGGTCAGACTCAGGGCGTCTGTGACTTGCAGGGTGAACCTCTGCCCGTTTATTATCTTATTAGAAATACCTTGGAATATTGTCGGATTAATGTGAGTGTCTAAGAATCTTATTATATATTATTATAGTTTTCTGAGACTTGAGGTCTACTTGGGACAACCAGTCCCAGTAGAATACATATATCTTGTATTAGTATATGTCAACTGAATAAAAGTATTGTGTTAAAGTCAACCTCTACAATCTACATTTAGTTCTTTGAATATACCCAGCTGGTACGCCTTGTTAGTCCGGTCATAGCCTAAGGCACGCTATCAAAGTTTAAATACCTCAGGGCCAGAGTTTATCCCCATATAAAGGGAAAATAAAGGCATCTACCACTACCTCACCCTTAATATCATAAATACACCTTACCACAACTGGTGGCCGTTGGAAAAACTGGTTTGAGAGGGCTAGATAAAAATAGTATATTGAATTAAAATGGCTTTACCAGAGGAAAAAATGACTTTCCTATCAACGGTACTCGAAATTCCAAAAATTATACCCGAATACGCGGGAATCTCAGATGTAGATGAGTTTATCGAAAAATTGAAAATTTTCGAAGAACTAGCCGAATCGTTTGACGATAAGGTCAAAGAGCAATACATTTCAGCCAGATTAAAGGGAAGCGCCCTTAAATATTTTGAGGCAATTAAGGAAAAAGAGCCCAATGACATCAGTACTCTAATTGAATCTTTTAAAACAAGGTTCATAGAGACAAGCATCTCCGAGAGGCTAAGAACAGAGGTATAACTGGAATAATGGAAGTATAAATGGAAGAACAGGGCATAATTAAAGAAAGTATTAGCGATTGTTGTTTTCCCCTAGTAATAGTAAGGAAAAAACACCTGGAGGTTATGTATAAATTTTAGAGCGCTAATGCCGTCACGGTAAAATAAGTCATGAAATTACCAAGAATTGATACGATTTTAGATTCGCTGAGAGGTACAAAATACTACACTAGTTTTGACTTAATAGCAGGATATTGGCAAATAGCTTTAGATCCAGAAACAAAGCATAAAGCAACAGTAATCTTAGACAATGGAACAACGTTCACATTTGATTGTATGCCTTTTGGATTATCATTTAGTCCAAATTGTTTTAGTCGAATAATGAATTTGGTGTTAAAAGATAACGAACAAGAAAGGAAAAAAGATACCTTGGCTTATTTAGAAAACGTAATTTTGTTTAATGAAAACTTGGAAGACCATTTAGTCGGACTTAGAAAAAAACTGGAAAAATTTGAAAAATCCGGCTTAAAATTAAAACCAGAAAATTTAAAAATAGTGGTGACAATACTGGTTTTTCTTGGACATGTGATAAACCAAGGTATTATTTAACCAAATCCAGAAAAAATTACGGTCATAGAAAATTTACAGCGACCAAAAGATCAAAAAATTTGCAGATCAGTTTGTGGTTTGTTAAGTTATTTCAGACAATATATTAAAAATTATACAACAATAGCACAACCTTTGACAAACCTTTTGAAAAAATCAGGCAATTTCGAATGTCCAGTGGACGCAATGCTGGCGCTGGCTGAAATAAAAATACAATTATTACAGGTACCAATACTTAAACTACCAGATTTGTCACAAGACTTCTGCTTACAAACAGATGCGTCGGGGTACGGAATTGGAGCCATATTATTAAACATAAATTCGGAAGGAGTAGATAGTCTAATACGCAAGCAGGTCGCTGATGGAGGCAGAAATAAAATATTCGACGGTTGAAAGAGAATGCCTAGTAGTTATAGTTTAATAGAATATTTTCGACAATTTTTACTTGGAAAAAAATTCATTTTACGGTTAGACCCAAAATCCCTAATTGGGCTACATACGATGCAAAATACTTCAGCACGGCTGAAACGGTTGATACTACGTCTGCAAGCATATTCATATACCCAAATATATATAAAGGGCCGTACAAACATTTTACCAGACTATTTGTCACGAAATCCTGATACGGAAGGAAATATGATAATAACCATTCAGAACGAACTGGAAGGGTTAGAAATACTATCTAATGGAAATATTTCGAATCATCAAGATAAAGATGATTCTTGTTTAGTGATGAAATCCTTTTTATCAAAAGAAACGGAACTGCCAGAGCACTTTAAACTTTTTTGAAGGACTTAGATAATTTTGATCTGGATGAAAGTAAAAATCTTTTGGTAAGATATTACAGACCATCGCAAGAATATAGAAAAAGTGACTTAAAAATTACTCCAGTTATTCCAAAATCACTGGAAGCGGAAATTTTACAGATGGCACACGCAACTATTGGCTGTCACTTGGGAGAAGCAAAAGCTATTGGGAGGCTAAAAAAAAATTTTATTTTCCAAAGATGTACTCAAAAGTAAAAGATTTCATACAAAGCTACCAAGAGTGTGTCAAACAAAAGTCACCGCCATAGACTCCTATGGCCGAATTAGGTCTATACCTCAACCCTTCAGGGGTAGGAGAATTAATATCAACAGACATCTGGGGAGCAGGAGGAAGTTTATCAGTTTCCAGGAAAGGAAACAGGTGTGTACTAACCGTTGTTGACCATTTCAACTCATATTTATACGCTTTTCCAATTAAAGATGAAAAGACAAAAACCATTGCGAAAGTTTTAGTCAACCAGCTATTTTTGGAACACAGAATTTTTCCTAGAATTTTACTTAGTTACAATGGGCCATGTTTTAGAGCCAAATTATGAGACGAAATTACGGAATATTTGGAGGTAAAACGATGGTTTACCTCGTCTTTCATGGCAGCCACTAATGGAAAAGTTGATTGCAGACATAGGGAATTAGCTTACATGCTGGGGATATATGCAACAGAGGAAAATGAAAATTAAGATGAACATATACCATTGTAGTCTTTGCACTAAATACGGATTTTTCACGTTCTTTAAAAGAAACGCCACTTTTTTACAACATCTAAGAGATCCCAGAATTTGTGTAAATGAAATACACAATGATAGAATATATTACAATCTAGACCAATATAAACAAGAAATGGTGATGCGAATGAAAAAAGCTATGGAACAAGTTAAAGACAATTTGGAAGATGCGAAAACAGAACAAAAAGGAAAATATGACAGAACAACCAAAAATAAGACAAATGATTGCTTAGGAGATTTGGTCTATGTATACAAAACCAACCTAGAAGGGCCAAGAAAGTTAAAACCGAAATGGGAAGGGCCCTACAGGATTGTAAAAATTCTACCAAATAACTTAGCTTATGTTCTAAAACGTCAGTATAATGAAACGGAAGAAGTAGTACACCATAATAGAATGCAAAAAGGATTTTTTTCAAAACCATGGAAATCAGAGCCTATTCCTTCAGACGAAGAAATGGAGGAAACAATTTCACCAGTATATATCATAAATATGTATTCTATGACCTTTTTAATGACCGCAACAGTTGGGAGGAGTGGAAGGAGTATTTAGCCCAGTCTTGGCTACAAACTCTCCACAACAAACAAAAAAAGGGAAATATTCGATGCTCATCGGATACTAGCGATGAAAGCGATAGAGAAGAGCCTAAAACACAACGTAATGGTTTAAACCGTGATAAACCAAAGGTGAAATCCAAAGAGGAAGAAAAATTGGAAGGAACCAATGAATTATCTCATTTTCATACATTAGACTCTCCCAGATTTTTAACACAAAAATGGCTTTTGGAACAAACGCCATCTACCAGACGCGAGCTAACAGAATGTGATACCGATAATTCTTCTAGAGAAACAGATATAACTAAACCTGGGCCATCGTTAAGAAAAACCTCCTTAAGAGAGAGATTATGGAGAATAGTAAACAAACCAGAAGGACAGCAACAACTTCCTTCTTCAGCAGCACAAGTAGCTAAATCACTAATGAAAAAGGCCAAACGTCACGAGAAACAAAGATTAAAGACATTTGACGAAGCAACAAAACCCCGCTCGATTTCAGAACCTTGTGAACCACATTATAGAGACCACTGAAAAACTTGTCAATATTATAAAGAAGATAAACAAAAATTTAGAATCCAAAATTCAGACCAGGAAACGGAAAAAGGGAGAACTAGCGTGGCTTCCAGCCGATTAATATTTGAATAAAATAATGATGACTGAAAAAAAACGAGTAAAGAGCCTCTAAAGAAAAATCTATATTTTTTCTTCTTTTAATCGGTATTTTAATAACGTAAAAATTTCCTTCATAATATATCAGATAAATACGGTCTGATAGTAGACATCAAATAGAGTGGAGCCAATAGTCCCTTGTATCCCAACTAGTCTACAAATAGGTTGTGTCTTGGAAACCAACAGAAACTTTGTCACGGAAACAATTACATAGTGGCGTTAATAGTTGACTCGTAACTTATATTGGGTGTTGTGAAACTAATTAAATTATACATATTTAAAATCAGAATTAAAAGGCAATTCTTTTGATATGTATATTGAAAAAATTATTTTGGGTGGTAATAAAAAAAAAAAAAAAAAAAAAAAAAAAAAAAAAAAAAAAAAAAAAAAAAAAAAAAAAAAAAAAAAAAAAAAAAAAAAAAAACAAGGAGGGTAGTCTACTGAAATAGGGTCATTGGAAGCTAGCAAATTTGGAGTAAGCACAATCACTGCTGGTCTCTCGTTGTTAAGTAAATGCGAAGCATCCACTGACCTTTGACCTCTGAGGTAGCATCCCAAGTCGAATTTGAAATTATTTTTTTACGGGAATTAAAAATAATAATAGGAAAGACAGCAGGACTTTACATTAATTGCACTACATGTACAGGCTAGCTGTAATCTTATTATAAATAGTGAAAAATAACAAATGAATACTTACTAAATAAGGACAGTAAACATAAATAAGATCCTTAGATAAAAATGGTCACAATAAAAAAGTATAGCATAGTATAAAACAAAGTTTTCTCAGGTATAAATAATTTCACATATGAAATAAATTCACAGCACACCACTAATAGTAATAACCAGGGTGAAGATATTGCAGGCGAAAGACACCACTGACAAGACCATTGGCATTTAAAAACAAAAACTGCTAAACTTCTTGTCATTGGGGGGGTCCACCAAGCTAACCAAATATATATATCAGAAATAAAGGTCAAAGTAGAGAAGGTTTGGGCTGAATGTTCGGGGAAAATCATTGGACGTGATGATAAAAAGAATAAATAGCATGTTCCAACGATTTTACCGGGGCACTAAGCCCATAAACCTTTAGAACAGTATAATAGTCAAAAATACCACGAAAAGGACAAATTGCACTCAAATACTGTATAAAACTAAGGCGAAAATTAAACTGAGGATAAATACCAGACACGAATATTATAAGAGATTATAGGGAAACCGCAATGGGCACTGATAATCCCTATCGCAAAACAAAATTTGGCACGAACTAGGCATTATTTTTTTGTGAAGTACCATAGACAAAGAATAGGTGTTTGCGATGAAAACCATACAATTTGGCGGAAATCAAGATATCGTATAAATTGTTTTTTATGAATAAATAAGAACTAGCAAACGCGGGGCAAAATTTAATTAAAAGTGTTATAAAAATCATCTGAAAAATACAGTACTTTTTTAACACAAGCACTTTCGGACGGAGATATTTAAATAATTTCAAAAAAATACAGGTTGCGACAATAACCCCCCCCCCCCCCTCCCCACCTCTTAAAAAATAAAAAGATAATGAATTTGACCATAGAAGGGCAATCAGCATAATAACTTGTAAAAGTAATTGAATAAAACATGAAACATATAAATACAAGCTTAGAAAAGATCTATTGTATTGAAAAAGCGGAAAAAGCCTTGAAAAAATCCTTAGGCCTCATTCAAGTAAATAATAAAAAAAGAGAAGGGTTCAAGTTGAAAATATAGCCAGACGATAATAAAGGAGAAGAAACTGAATGGAGTCAGTTAAACTCTGACATACGTGCATACTGAACTGGCCAAACGAGACTAGTACGAAATAATTGTACTAAATAAGTACAAAATGAGCAGCATTAATACTACGGAGCCAAGTAGATATGCTCCAAGTAGACAGGAAAAATTTTGCTCTCTTATGTGCGAGTAGTTTTCAGAAAAATGACTAACATGAAATGAAAAATTAAAAGAAGGCACCTTAATAGCCTTAAGGACCTAAGTTGAAGTTGAAACTTTAGACAAGACCACTAAAAGTTGGGAAGTTAAAGTGAAAATAGTCATTGTATGTTAAAAAAAAGAAAAAAGAAAAAAATCACTGCGTGCCATGAAAGCAAGATATATTTTCTGCAGAATGGCCACTTTGTTTGAGAACAGAATATCCAAAGAGAAAACTGTGGCCACAAATCAAAAAAGTGTGGCAATACTATACAATATAATTAATTATTATGTTTGCAGGTTCATAATAGTCCTTTTAGCCGTAGCTGATGACAAGAGAACTTAGAAACGTTATAGGAGCTACTAGAAGACAGCCCTGGTAATCAAACCTTCAGGTTGCAGGCACGAGTCAATTGATAGTGCCAAAACAGGTAAAAAGACGAATAGCTAAATTTTTAGCCTATCAAATCAAGCTGTAAACGGAGCCTTGTCCCCAAAGGACATTAAGGCTGGGAAAAAAGAGATCACCAACTAATACATTTTTTTAACTGTCTCAATCACCTGAAAATTTGAAAAAAATGAAAAAGCTCAAAAGTTTGAATAAACAAACAGCATATAGTAGGCTATTAACAGTGAATGACACAAGGGGCTCGAAATAGAACCAAAGTTGTAAAACAAAGATAAGAAAATGTATATAGTCGTACATGTAAAATATATACAGTGGTAACAAATGTAATTGAGAAAATATATACAGTTGTAAATGTATTTGGATGCCTTATATAAATATGGAATTGCTATCGTAAAAAAAATACAAATATAGAAATTTTAATAGCAAAGTCATGTTATATGAACTATTGCTTTGCCCTTATATAGAAGCTAATCACAGTTCTCAATTATATTGTATAAATCTGTTAGTGAGGGTCGATTTGTTTTATATATATTTTAAATTGCAGTTAAGATTTATAAGATATAGTCTTGACGGATTTATTTAAAAGTTGTACAAAGAATAAATATTGCAGTTATTATAAATAAATTATTAGGGTACATAATTATTATTTGTTTTTAACAATTAAGTTATGCATGGACATAACTTCTTTTAATATATATATATATATATATATATATATATATATATATATATATATATATATATATATATATATATATATATATATATATATATATATATATATATATATATAATATATATATATATATATATATATATATATATATATATATATATATATATATATATATATATATATATATATATATATATATATATATATATATATATATATATTATTTTTGTTTTAATTTTCCTTTTCATATCATTCAAGAAGTATTCTACATTAATAATTTACAAGCCATTAACAAAACACTAAATGGAATAAATTCCAATGCTAGTCTAGACCGTGTTTTATTTTTTTAAATGCTTTAAGTTTTAACCAGTAGTTAAAACTGTATGCAGTATTTTAGGCTTTACTACAAGTTCATCAGAAAGTGAGATAAAATTTGAAGTTAATTTAGGCCTTGAGAATGTGCTACATAGCCTCAAAGGCTTTATATTATTGAAATATTAGAAAATACTTTGTGCTGGAAAAATATATGAAAATTTAAAAACCAAAATTGTTATGTGTAATTTATCCAAAGCATTTCTAAAACCGAAAAATAAACGGTCTATCAACCGCATCACACAGAAAAATTAAATTATTAATGGGAATTAAATTTATACTCAAATAATTTATAAACATTTTGAATATAACCTTAAATCTAATTTAAGCAGAACTACTAATATAATGCTTGAGCCAATTGGAATCAAGCTAAAACAGAAGATGCATATGAAAAGAGTAAAAAGAGTATTTTCCAGTCCTAGAGACAGAGAAAAGGAGAAACAAGGATCAATTTCAAAATTGAAATCCTTGGACAAAAAAAGGACATGGTCTATATTTGACCGGAAATATGACCCCAACGAAACCCATTGAGGAAATATGCACAGAATGACCCAAAGATGGCAGCATGTAACTATGTACAAAATTAAGTTGTTTTAAAAATGAAATATTGAGAGTTGGGACAACTCTTCTTTAAATAGGGAATATTGTGGAAAAGTTTTCTAATTAAGTCAATTTGGAATTTAGTAAAAATATTAAGACGCAAATACAAAAGTTTCGAAATACCACTTTTTATTGGAGGGAACTAGCTCAATAACCAATTTCCTGGCTAAGTGTGTCTATGAGCGGGATGGGCACGGTTGGTTTTTCATATAGATAGTCAGATTTTTGAGACTGAGGTCGGACTCTTGAATTGCAGGGCGAACCTCTGTCCGTTTATTATCTTATTAGAAATACCTTGGAATATTGTCGGATTAATGTAAGTGTCTAAGTATTTTATTATATATTATTATAGTTTTATTATAGTTTTTTGAGACTTGTGGTCTACTTGGGACAACCAGTCCCAGTAGAATATATATATCTTGTATTAGTATATGTTAACTGAATAAAAGTATTGTGTTATAGCCAAACTCTCTACAATCTACATTTATTCCATCGAATATACCCAGCTGGTACGCCTCATTAGTCCAGTCATAGCCTAAGGCACGCTACCAAAGTTTAAATACCTTAGGGCCAGAGTTAATATCCCATATAAAGGGAGAATAAAGGCATCTACCACTACCTCACCCTTAATACCATAAATACACCTTACCACAAACCGACAAAGACAGGCTTAGGAAGAAGACGAACACGAGGACAGGCAAACACCTGCCCAGACACACAAGCAAAGAGACTGAGAGAGACAAATAAACCATAACCACGTATAGATTCAGAACTAAAAACCAACAAAGACAGGCACTGGGAGAAGAAAACACATGCCTAGACGCATAGGCAAAGAGAGTGAGAAAGGAAAAAAACACATAGAAATATATAGATTCAGACATACAAACCGACAAAGACAGGCATGGGGAGAAGCAAACACACGCCCAGACACAAAGGTAAAGACACTGAGAGAGAGAGTCTAAAACAAATACAACTGTATAGATTCAGAAATGCAAACCGACAAAGACAAGCACTGGGACAAGCAGACACCCGCCCAGACACATAGGCAAAGAGAGTGAAAGTATATATTCAGATGTACAAACCAAGCAAACATTAGCCCAGACACACAGTCAAAGAGAATGAGAGAGACAAAAACAGATACAAATACATAGATTCAGACATACAAACTGACAAAGACAGGCACTGGGACAAGCATACACATACCCAGACACACAGACAAAGAGAGAGAAACAAAAACACAAATATATGGATAGATTCAGACTTACAAACCGACAAAGACAGGCATGGGGAGAAGCAAACACACGCCCAGACACACAGGCAAAGAGACTAAGATAGATCAAAACAAATACAACTATATAGATTCAGACATATAAACCGACAAAGACAGGCATCGGGGAAGCAAACACGAGCCCAGACACAAAGGTAAAGAGACTGAGAGAGAGAGACTAAAACAAATATAACTATATAAATTCAGACATGCAAACTGACAAAGACATGCACTGGGACAAGCAAACAACAGCCCAGACACACAGTCAAAGAGTATGAGAGAAACAAAAACACGTAAAAATACATATATACAGACATACAAACTGAGAAAGACAGGCACTGGGACTAGCATACACATACCTAGAAACACAGACAAAGAGAGAGAGAGACAAAAACACAAACATATACAAGGATTCAGACACAGAAACCAACATAGACAGGCACGGAAGAAGTAAACACACGCCCAGACACAAAGGTAAAGAGACTGAGAGAGAGATACTAAAACAAATACAAATTTATAAATTCAGACATGCAAACCGACAAAGACAAGCACTGGGACAAGCAAACACCCGCTCAGACACATAGGCAAAGAGAGGGAGAGTAAATATTCAGATGTACAAAGCGACAAAGACAAACATTGGGAGAACCAAACACTCACCCAGACACATAGGCAAAGTGACTATTTGAGACCAAAACAAATACAATTATATAGATTCAGACACATAAACCGACAAAGACAGGCATGGTGGGAAGCAAACGCGCGCCCAGACACAAAGGTAAAGGGACTGAGAGAGAGAGAGACTAAAACAAATACAAATATATAGATTCAGACATGCAAACCGACAAAGACAAGCACTGGGATAAGCAAACAACCGCCCGCACAAATAGGCAAAGGGAGTGAGAGTATAGATTCAGACGTACAAACCGACAAAGACAAACATTGGGAGAAGCAAACACTCACCCAGACACATAGGCAAAGAGAGTGAGAGAGACAAAAAAAAATATAACTATTTAGATTAAAACATATAAACCGACAAACACAGGCACTGAGATGAGCAAACATCCGCTCAGACACACAGACAAAGAGAGTGAGATAGACAAAGACACATACAAATATATAGATTCAGACGTAGAAACCGGCAAAGCCAAACACGAGTACAGGCAAACACCTGCCCAGAAACACAAGCAAATACAATGAGAGAGACAAAAAAACACATACAAACATATAGATTCAGAACTAAAAACCAACAAAGACAGGCACTGGGAGAAGCAAACACTTGCCTAAACACATAGGCAAAGAGAGTGATAAAGGCAAAAAACACATAGAAATATATAGATTCAGACATACAAACTGACAAAGACATGCACTGGGACAAGCAAACACCAGCCCAGATACATAGTCAAAGAGAATAAGAAAGACAAAAGCCCATACAAATACATGGATTCAGATATACAAACTGACAAAGACAGGCACTGGGACAAGCATACACATACCCGGATCCACAGACAAAGAGAGAGAGAGACAAAACACAAACATGTACAGAGATTCAGACATACAAACCAAAAAAGACAGGCATGGGGAGAAGCATACACACGCGCAGACACATAGGCAAAGACACTAAGAGAGACCAAAACAAATACAACTATATAGATTCAGACATATAAACCGACAAAGACAGGCATGGAGAGGAAGCAAACACACGGAGGAGGGATGGGAGGACACAAAGATAAAGAGACTGAGAGAGAGAGAGAGACTAAAACAAATACAACTATATAGATTCAGAAATGCAAACCTACAAAGACAAGCACTGGGACAACCAAAATCCCGCCCAGATACATAGGCGCAGAGAGTGAGAGTAAAGATTCAGACGTACAAAGCGACAAAGACAAACATTGGGAGAAGCGAACACCTACTCAGATACACAGGCAAAGAGAGTGAGAGAGAAAAAAACATACAAAGCTATATAGATTCAGACATACAAACCGACAAAGACAGGCACTGGGACAAGCATACATCCGCCCAAACAGACAGCTAAAGAGAGTGAGAGTATAGGTTCAGACGTAAAAACAGACAAAGACAGACACTGAGAGAAGCAAACACCCACCCAGATTCACAAGCAAAGAGAGTGAGAGTATGGATTAAGACGTAAAAATTGACAAAGACAGACACTGAGAGAAGCAAATACCCACCCAGATACACAGGCAAAGAGAGTGAGAGAGTAAAAACGCATAGAAATACATAGATTCAGACATACAAACCGATAAAGACAGGCACTGGGAGAAGCAAACATCCGCCCAGACGCATAGGCAAAGAGAGTTAGAGAGCTAAAAACACAGGGCTGGTGTTTGCTTGTCCCAGTGCATGTATGTCTGAATCTATATATTTCTATGTTTTTTTTAGCCTTTCTTACTCTATTTGTCTGCGTGTATAGGCAAGTGTTTGCTTCTCCCAGTGCCTTTCTTCGTTGGTTTTTAGTTCTGAATCTAAATGTTTGTATGTCTTTTTTTGTCTTTATCACTCTCTTTGCCTGTGTGTTTGGGCGGATGTTTGCCTAAACTCGTGTTTGTCTTTGTCGGTTTCTATGTATGAATCTATATATTTGTGTGTTTTTGTATCTTTCACTCTCTTTGTCTGTGTATCTGGGCGGGTGTTTTCTTATATCAGTGCCAGTCTTTGTCGGTTTATATGTCTGAATCTATATAGTTGTATTTGTTTTTCTCTCTCTGACTGTCTTTGCCTATGTGTCTGGGCGTGTGTTTGCTTCTCCCCATGCTTGTCTTTGTTGGCTTGTGTGTCTGGATCTATATATTAGTATGTGTGTTTTTGTCTCTTTTCACTCTCTTTGCCTGTGTGTCTGGCCGGGTGTTTGCTTATCCCAGTTTCTGTCTTTGTCGGTATTTATGTCTGAATCTATATATTTGTCTGTGTTTTCTTCTCTCTCACTCTCTAAGCCAGTTTGTCTGGGTGGGTGCCTGCTTGCTCCAGTGTCTATCCTTGTCGGTTAGCATGTCTGAATCTATACATTTGTATGTGTTTCTCAGTCTCTCTATATGGGTATCTGTTAACCTATCTCAGTTTCTAATAAAACCTGTATGAACCTGCTAGCGTACACTAGAAATAATGGGAATATATCAAAGTAATAGATAACATGTTTTTAAAGAAATAATGACATGTGGAATATTAATAAAAATATGTTAGATACATTATTATACATTATTAATATCAATGAACAACTTTGGACAATTTGAATCTATTCCATAAAATAGTTCAACATGTTCTCTCTTGATACTGTAGCTATTGTCTTCTCTTAGTTCGTACTCAGTAGAATAATCATTATTTCATTTTGAGTCATACACAAATTTTACTGGTGTGTCATCGACAAGCTCAATATGCGTTTTGTCTTAGGTATTATTTGGTTCATTGACTGTTTGATCAATGATAATAGTAATGTTTGCTGGCACTTTGTTTTTCATCGATTCATTTTTATATTTCTTAGTGATATTTTCTGCCAATGCTCTTTTTATTTTTATGGCAATTTCACTGTCTATTATCACATTATTTTTACACAGGTAACAGTTCCGGCACGTAGACAAGATATGGTTTATGATATAAGTAGAAGTGTAGGCCTTTCTTTTCCCCTTTGCTTTTATTTGAATGCTAATACCTAAAAGATGACGATAGGTTTTATCAACATTTAGCATGTTACCAGAAGCACTAGCAAGAAGATACCTCTCTTCATCAACTATTATTTTTATGTTAGCATTCTCTTGGAGTACTAATTTCTCTGGAAATGATACTTTCGCATATCCACCATTTGTAAAATGAAATTTTTTTGGTACTGCAAAGAAATTTAATTCCTTACTGTCATGACAACCCAAGCATACGTTTCCGATAGTGCTACTCTTTGTACGTGTTTCATAGTTCAAATACTTCTCCATGTCAGCATTCAATGCTGACATCAACTATCA
Source organism: Artemia sinica (assembly GCA_027921565.1). Classification (NCBI taxonomy): domain Eukaryota; kingdom Metazoa; phylum Arthropoda; class Branchiopoda; order Anostraca; family Artemiidae; genus Artemia; species Artemia sinica. The sequence goes on along the minus strand of CM051261.1, from coordinate 70,987,787 downwards.
AGTAAACACACTTTCTTAAAATGCTTCATCTTCACTTATTTAAAGATAAGAATTATGTTTTTATCATTCCACTGCGAACAAAATACTTATTTAATACATGCAATAAACTAGGTAGTGCCGATAACCTGCCACAGAGTGACAGTGGGAAAGCCGCGTCGTGTTTACGAGCTAGCATGGAGTACGATTGATAGAGCCGCAAGCATATTTCATGTCATTTTAAGATACATAAAAAAAAGTTGAATAATTTGAATCATTGAGTAATAACTACAAATATTATGTTTCTAATAGTAAAAGTCACGACTAAAATATCTATTTCATTCTCATTTTGAATTTAGAAAATATTAAATGTGAATTTCTTATGTTTTAAGTATGTTTTATGTCATTCAGAGACATGTAAAAAAATTTCAAAAAATATATCATGTTCAAAAAATAATAAAAAAAAGTTTAAAAACTTCAAAAAAACTTAAAAAAAGTATAAGAAAATGAGGAGATTTGGGGCCCAAAAACGTTGGGGGGAGGGGGCCCCTTGAAGGTTGGGGATAGGGGGCCTTTTGAGATTGAGGTCCTTGGTGGTTAGGGTCATTGATGGTTGCGGCCCTTGATACTTCAAACCTATAATCATTTCATTAGTTGATTTCTAAGGACTTTTAAAGATTGTTATGAATTTCCTTACTAAAATTCTTTTCCTAGCATCTACATCTCTATCAGTATCAACATTTTAGTGTATCTACAATGTTAAAGCATATTTTATATTGACAACACTGTTCAAATGGTACTTGTCTATTATACAGAACACATCCAAGAAGTAAAGCTAAGTCAAGTCACAAGGTCATCTTGTCATCGTTAATCACTTCCATAGGTTGATGCCCACGATGTAATTTCAAATTTTTAATAAATTTACTATGAGTTAGCAACCCCTTCGGGCTTACATTGACTGGTAAGCATTCTAAACCTTTTTTACCACCTTGATACAATCCAATTAAAAATGTTACAGAGCTCTGTTTCACCCCTACTATTCAATTACTAGTTATGATCATTCATAGCTGAGTTATGCCAATGGAATACCTTTTTTTCGCAAATTGAGTTAGTTTACGCAATGATACAACCTTTTATCATTATTAGATGCCGCTAATAATGTAAACGACACTGGACGAAAAGCAGTTTAATCCTTTTTACCACTTTCATACAATCGAATTAAAAATTTTAGCGAGCTCTGTTTCACCCCTATTATTCAATCACCAATCAAGATCATTCATATCAGAGTTATGCCAATGGAATACCTTTTTTCGCAAATTGAGTTAGTATATGCAATAATAGAACTTTCAAGTTAAAACGATTATGACTCTACCATATCATTCATCGTTCTGTAAGAACCCCTGATGCATTCTTAACCAAACCCGATGAGATGCCTTTAAGCTAGTGGTTATCAATCTCTTTGTCAAGTTTTGACTCAGAAAGATGTCTGACTTGCCTGTATCACTAGTAGAAGCAATGTTTCATAGTAAAAAAAAACCTTGGCCCAGAAAATGGGTGTTGCCTCATAAACCAGTCTGGTTGTATTATACCATCTAGTCGTTGAATATCTACTTCCAAAATATACCATGTCTGGAAGCTTTCTAGGTCCATGATACAGGGGGTTTTGTCGTTTTATACAACTGTCGTGAAATATATAGATGCATTACTACTTATCGTATGTTTGTTTGCATTGATTGTTTATTTGATTTCTGTTCGTTTTAAGCTTCATTTATACTTTAATAGTAAAATATTTTTTTTCGTTTTGAGCTTGATTTTCATATTCAATCGAAGCATTACTCGCTTTAAGATCTAGCTATTCATTTATATTATTACTTGTTGTATGTTATTTGCTATGATTGTTTATTTAATTTCTGTTTGTTTTGGATTTCATTTATTCTTTAAGAGTAATTTTATTTATTTTGAGTCTGAATTTTAACAGGTATTTGTATCTGCTGAGCTGAAGTTTAAAATGACTTTTACTTTTCTGTGAAAAACTTATTTTTCGGAAAGTTTGTTTTAATTAATTACACATAAACACGTTTCCTTGGTTGTTCTTCCGGCAAAAAAAGAGAAAAGCTGGGCATTTTTGTATATATGAGCTTGATACCTTTTTAGTAGAGCGCTCTGATATTCCGACAAAGGTAATGTGATTTTCGGTAAGGTTATTTAATTTTTTTGAGGTTTTTCCTCCCTTTTTCGAAGACTAGACAAGTTTTCTCAAGTTCGTAACTTTTGATGGGTAACATTTAAACCTTATGAATTTTAAATACTTTTTCTGAGCATCGACATTTGATTCTTTTGATGCATCTATTTTTATGAAGACTCTCTTGCTTAGAATTTAGTTTACAATTGAGCCGCAACCTCCCTTATTTACAGCCCGTTACCACAATCTGTTTAAAAAGTACGGCTGATACGGTAAAACTGGTTTAATATTTTGATTCAGCATCCCAAAAATGAGATGAATACCCTTAAGACATACAAAAAAGGACGATTAGTAATATTTAATTGTGGCTGAAAAACTTTCCAAATACATTACGGTTATTTATTAATCTACCATATATTTCACCATACCAATTCCTAATTTTACCAAAGTTTATTATCTCCAAAACTGATTTCTAACAGTGGAGTAAAATTAACTTTTATCTGTACAAATATCAGGCCAAATTTATAGCGGCCTTTTAGTGGCATTATGGTCTCTTATAAAGGAAAAGGTTCGAAATTTTTTTTAACTTAAACGAAGTTTAAAAAGATGTGACTAGTGAATGAAGAAGTTAAGGAGAAGTTTTCCAGTTGCAGTTAAGAAAGAAGTCAAAATTTGTTTTTAAATGGAAAAGGCCTTTTTTTTAAGAACTTCTTTTCTTTTTTTACAGGAAACGCCCAGGGTGCCGACTATATACAATTGGTGGATACAGTTTCATGAATTCTGTTAAACTAGCTCAATGGAAAAAAGCTGACATAACAGCTTTAAAGTCTCTGACTAAAAAATGTAACAGCCTGAAATAAACGATATACACCATTTGAATTTTTAGATTAGTTTTCACAAAGGCTAAGGGTGTAACCTTGTTGAATGGGGGCACGATGAAGAGAAATCAAACCATTCAATGTAAAAAGCTACACAAAGCTAGGGGTTACCTCTGAGTTTGAATTTCTCACTGGATAGTCTAGATTGTTAGAATATCCGTAAATTGTAAATCTTTTTCATAGTCATAAACAGGGGGCCGAATCGCGTTAACAAACTTTTTTTATTGGGGGAGGAGAAATATGCTAGAAATAGGGGAGGGGTGTAGTGTTTTGTTTAATAGATTATCATTGAATTTACTTTTGATAGATACTTTAGGAGAGGCATTTCTGACATTTAGTCGATAAATGATCGAAGAGTTCAGCTATTAATGTGTTTCATCGTCTGTTACTATTTTGTGCGCTATCCATATTGTTGAAAACTACTTTATTGTTTTTGCTGTTCTTGATTAATCGACGAAATTAAATTTAATTTGTAGGGAGTTTAGAAAAGGTGAACATAATTGTCGAGGTTTAGACATCCACATTATAGGAAATAAATTACAGCAATTACGACTATAGTTTTTTCTTACAGCCAAAACAAACCGTAGATGACAAGCTTAAACTTAGAATAATCTCAAGCTAATACTACTCAATAGCCAGTTCAAGCTACCACACTTCCAGCTAGCTTAGAGAAGGGTTATGTTATTGTCATAACCGAACAAATAAATTATTTCTGTATGCTAAGCTGGCTCATTCTACAAAACTCTACTTTGGGGTATTTTCTCTAGTAAATATATACTCGACTCAACTTAGGAGTTTGACTCTACCAAAGCAAAATTGACGCTATAACTCTGTAGACCTAGGCTTAAGCTAAAAAAAACCTATGGTCGTAATAACAGCTTGGAAAAAGTTACCAAAGGTTACAGCTTGGAAAAAGTTGTGAATGTAATCATTCACAAAAACGGATATTTGACAGGATGTTTATTTTTTTTAAATTCTATTGCAAACCTTCTTTCAAGTGCTGAATTTCAATCCTATTACAAGTGCTGAATTTGGATTTCAGGGTAAAAAAAAAAAAAAAACAGAAAAAAAATACGAAGAAAAATACATCAAATGCTTAAAAACAGGTAAATTAATAAATATCTATAAAACCTAAATTTAAATTTAACTGGTTCATTAAAAACAAAACAAAAAAATGCTAACGAGATTATAAATATGAAATAAATGCGACATCTATACAAGTAAAAAGAGTAAAACTATCGGAATGTTTTATTAATTTTTTCCTTAATGTAGGGGACAACAGTTTTTTGTTTGTTATTGTCTTGAGATAAAACATTGAACATTGGAGGTAAAACATTGACAAGACAAGAATGTCATCAACCACAACCAGAGGCGATTGAAATATGGGTGCAGAGTGGCTTTTCCGAAAAATGTTAGCTTCTTTGGAAAAAGAGAGTATGGTACCTTATCTTGTTTGAAAATATATATAAGAATTCGAATTTAAATAGGTCATTAAAAAACAGAATAAATAAAAAACAAAGGTATCATCTGTACAAATTATAAAAAGCAAAACTATCGGGATGTTGGGATACATTTAATGAAAGCAAAAAAACTAAAGGGTGTTTTCAAAAGAAAAAATTTCTTAAATGTATGGGGAAAATATTTATTGTATTTGAAGGTAGAGCAGTGAAAACGGAACAAGACAAGAATGTACTCAATAACAACTCGAGGCGTGTCTTCTGGGAAAATGTTTCACTGCGAGAGTTTGTATTGTATTTCTGGAGAACGGAGGCATAACATTACTTTCCTGCACTTTAGCGTTGCCAAAGTAGCTTTTTTCTAGAACAAGAGAGTCCTTCTTTGAAAATTATTCACATGGCTTTCTTTGGATGGATTCAATTTTACTTGATGTATCCTGGGAGATACTGGGGTGCAAAACTTATCTAGAACATTCAAGATAAGGGCATAAGAAGAAGAAATAATCTTCAAACAGTAGGAGCGGGGATACCAAATTCTATTTAGGAGCTTAAAAGGGGAGATAGACTCACTAGCTCTAGGGTAGATAATTTGAATATAGATATTCCGCTTTAATTTAGAGGAATTTGTGACGCCAAGTAATTGAAAAGAGGACATAGAAATTTCAGGAGCGATATAATTAAAAAAAGGACAAGAATTTAAGGAGTTATTGGATTATCATGTCAACTACTGACAGTAAATTTGGCAAAAACATTGGCTATCTTGGCACTATCAAGGATTTAAAAGAGCCCGCTCTCATGTGCAAGTCCAAGACATCGTGTGCAATGTCTTTGAGGATGCTCATTTAGTCACTCATCCTAGGTTACTTAATTCTTGAACAGGTTTCAACAACCATTAGGTCATTGATAAATTTACATTGGTCAGGATATTCCTTAACGAGGCTGTTAATTGTAGCCGAAAAAAGGGCGACTGCGACTGCAACTACTTCCAACTTCACAATCATATTGGTGACTGTCATTGTAAATACTCGCAAAAAACAACCTATTACTGCGACTGTGACTACTTATGGGGCTAACTTTTACCAAATACACTCGCAACTACTTGCGACTGCGACTATTTACGATTGTAACTGTATATACCGGCAACAACACTACTTGTAAGTGAGACAGTGATCATTTATGATTTTGATATCTTCCTAATGCATCTGTAGCTACTTTCAATGGTAGTCTCTTAAGATTGCAACAACTTGAGACAACAACTGCTTATGACTCTGACCACTTATTCCAGTTGACTGGGAATGCTTGTGGGTGCGACAGCAGCCGTTTACGGCAGGTCATAACTGGGACTCTATGTACTTAGTGCTATGAGTACTTAAAACTGAGACAATTTAGGGTTCCAGCTATCTTTGACTGATACAACTTACGACTGATACTGTGACTGCGACTTTCTTTTTTACTCTGACTATTTTTACTCTGACTACTCATTACTTTGACTAGTTACGATTAAGCCTGTGACTGCTTGCAACTGCGACAAATTGTGACTGCTATTGCAACTGTAAATGACTCCATATTTGACTACTTGTGACTGTGACTAATTGTGACTATGACTACTTAAGACTATAAGACCTTGTGACTTTTATTAATTGTCAATGCACTAGAGCCCCCGACTGCAACTACTTGTGACTACGACAACCCAACGTTAATTGCATTTTTGATTGCAACTACTTGTGGCTTTGACTATTACTAATTGTAGCCGTGACTGTCACCAATTGATGCTGTGACTACTACTTCTACTATTGCTAAAACCGTGGTTATGACTATTACATCTGCGATCATTGCTCCTGCTACTACTAACACCATGATTGTTGAACTAAATCAAAAGAGTTTAAGTGGATCCAGATAGTCAAAGTGACCTAGAAGCAATATATAAGGCACAGAATAAGGTATTACGTTTTATCTTCCAGGGCAAGCCGAGAGGCTTGTGAAACTAAATCAAAAGACAGTATATGTATCCAGAATATCAAATGTGCTGATTGAATATACCTAACACATCTTACGGTATTGTATTGGAACTTCATCGGCTTGTTTGTAGGCATGAATATATAATGAGTCAGAGGTAATAGGCTTGAGATTGTTTGTGCAGGATCTTGACTCTTGCTGATAGAAGAGCATCGCCATGTGCTGAAAACCATGTTGTGACCATATGGGCCCAGGATTGTACAAAGCCTCCAATCATGGAGGCCCCAGGGACTTCTTGCTGTCCGGTTCTAAGCCGGATTAAGCACTTCAGTGTAGACTTGAGAAAATATGTGATCCCTGTCCTGCACTGGTATCGGGGATAATTGCTTTTCCTGAGGCGAAAATAATTTCAATGAATTAAAGAACATGAAAACTGGAACTTGGAATTTCACGACGTTAAAAAATGACTATCGTATCGACAATTTCACTGACGAATTCAGACGATTTGAACTGGATTTATTAGGAGTTTCAGAAACTCATATTCCAGGGGTAGGAAGCATGAAATTAGGTGATAAAGAATTTGTTTACTCAGGCAGGAAAGATGGGGTACATAGACAGGGAGTAGAGCTCATGATGAATAAGGAAGCTGCTGAGTCTTGTTTGGGCGGGGAAGGTATTAATATTAGAATACTATTTACTTTTTTATGACTAAAACTTCAGGGTATCAATTATAGTAGTTTACGCCACCGTAGAACCAACTGACGGAGATACTTGTGACTCAGATAAATTTTACTTACAGTTACAGGAGCAAATAGACAGGGTCCCAGGTAGAAATACGGAGTTATTACTGGGAGATTTTAACGCCCAAGTCGGTAGGAGTAGGGATGGATGGTATCCTAGCCTAGGTAAATTTGGTGTAGGAAAAGAAAACAGTAATGGATACAGACTTTTGCAATTTTGTAGGTATAACAATCTAGTTATAACCAATACGGTGTTTGGCCATAAAATGGCTCATAAGTTAACATGGTATTTACGTGATGGTAAGACAGCAAACCTTATTGATTATGTTATAGTAAAACGAAGACTGGCAGGACCAATACAAGATACTAGAGTATACAGGAGTGCCGTTATTGATGTTAAAAGTAAAGATCGCCATCTAGTAGTGACAAGGGTTAATTTAAAGCTGAAATATAGGAAGGGTAACTACATAAACAATAAGTAGAACAACAGGGAAATTTTTATACAAGACAGTGGAACGCAACTTTAAATGAATATTTCGACCCAATATACAAGGGCCGTCCTCAGAAAAACAAACGAAGAAAATAAAAAACAATATAAAAGAAACTTACATTCTACTCCAAAAGGAGCGCCTTAGCTCCGCCTTCGAGTTCAACTGAGATAGACCTTCGCAATCGCCTCAATTGACCAAAACAAACCCAGTTGACGAAAGCATTCGCTTTGATTCAGACCAAATTAAATAATGAGTGATAGTGAGTTAGTGATTGGATTGTTGGACAATTTAGTCGATGAAGATTATGATCGTGAGAGGCGTGGCAGGCAATATAAAACTCATTGGCGTCGCAGAATACTCTCAAGTGAGAGTGATAGCGATCAAACAAATGGCTCTCGGAGCCCAGAGTTTCAAACTCGTGCTCGGTATGGCTCTCGGAGCCCTGAAATTAGTTCTAGGAACGAAAAATCTTGCTCTCGGAACCCTACAAAAATCCTTGACACAAAGCGGAAGGCTTCTCCGGAAAAACACAAAGGTAAAAGATTAAAAGAAAACACGTCAAATGACGCTCTATTCAAAAAGATTTCTGAAGAACGTTCTGGTACCAAAGAGGGTCCTAAGATCCATAAGAAACTTGCCAAAGTTGCAAATAGAGCTTTTTCTGAGCCTTTGGAAATAGTGAAGCTAAAAGAGTTATTTGAGCACCACCCTAGGCCTGCGAATACCGAAAAAATCGTTCCTCCAAAGGTGAATAGTGAAATTTGGGCTATTCTCTCATCACAGGCTAAACAGAGGGATGCTAAGGCCCTTCAAGTGCAGCGGACAATTGCTCACTCAACATTTTGTGTTTTAGAGGCAGCAAATGCGATTCTTGAGATAGAAAATGAGCATATTAAAGAAAAAGTTGTCAAAAACCTTACAGATGCAGTTCACATGCTTGGCCTCACCAATTACGATCTAAGTTTAAAAAGACGTCATGCGATGAAATTTGAATTGAGCCCAGATCCCACTGTAGCATCAGCTTTATGTGCCCCTGAAGTCAAAGTCACGGAGTATCTTTTTGGCAAAGATATTGCCAAAACAACGTCTAAAGCTAAATCCGTGGCGGATTTGAAAAAATCCTTTGGAAAACCAAAAAACGTGCAAGGGGGGGGCCTACCGTTATCGCCGATGGCAGAACGAGGCCCCCCGTCCAAATTATCGCAGAAAGCAGGGCCAGGACCGTCAAGAGAGGTCCAAATTCCAGAAATTCCAGAATTTCCAGAAAAGGGATCGCAAATAGCTGGTATGTACTATTTATCATACCCCGACCTTGATTTTTATGATTTTGTTGTTAATTTCAATAGGCAGTCACAACATTTGGCTGATAACTTTAAAGCTGGGAGAATTAGTAAGTACATCTCAAAATGGCAGTCAATAACCAGTGATTTGAATATTTTGAATATTGTGGCCTCAGTCTATAAGATTGAATTTGAGAAAACACCACTAAAAGCTTTGAAAACAAAAAACAAAAGTTTTACGTTTGAAGAAATAGAGGCTATAAGAAAGGAAGTTGATATTTTATTGCATAAAGGTGTTATTGTTAAAGTACCCGACTTCAGAATAAAGGAAATACGTTGTATTTCTCCCGTTTTTACAGTCCCAAAGAAAGATGGGTCTACCCGGTTTATTCTTAACCTTAAAAATTTAAATGAAAACCTTAAATATTACCATTTTAAAATGGAAAGTGTTCATTCTGCGGTTCTTTTGATGACAAAAAATTGTTATATGGCCTCTATTGACCTAGTCGATTTTTATTATTCATGCCCGGTTGATTTTGAAGATCAAATGTGGCTTTGTTTTCAAGTTGACCTTTGTTATGCTTTTACTTCAATGCCAAATGGCTTATCATCGGCCCCTAGGGTTCTTACGAAACTTATGAAACCTGTTATCTCTCTTCTTCGAAGAAAAGGGTATTTGTCAGTTACGTATTTAGACGATTCTCTCCTTCTGGGAAGGTCATATTTAGAGTGTCAAAATAATGTCTATGAAACAGCGAAATTACTGTCAGAACTGGGGTTTGTGATCCACCCGGGAAAGTCAGTTCTCATTCCAAGCCAACAAATAGAATTTCTGGGCTTTTTGTTAGATTCGCGATCAATGCGTATTTTCCTGCCGGAAAGAAAAATTAAAAAAGTTATACATTTGGTTTCAAAAATTCTTAGTCAAAAATTGACTACGATTCAAGAATTGGCTGAAACTCTTGGCGTTCTTGTTTCAACATTTCCAGCAGTAGAATTAGGGCCCTTATATTACCGATTATTTGAAAAAACTACGTTTTCTAAAGAGTTAAAGAGGCTGACTTACAAGGTCGAACCTTAAAACGTACAGGGATTAGGAGGCAAAGTTGGGGGGCTGCCGCCCCCCAAACCCCCTGCTTTCGCAGCCTTTAAATAAAAAAAAAAATTTAAACTGAAAGTAAGGAGCGACATTAAATCTTAAAACGAACAGAAATTATTCCGTATATGAAAGAGGCTGTGCCCTCCTCAACGCCTCGCTCTTTACGCTAAAGTTTGACTTTCTCACAACTCTTTTTTTAAACAATAAAAACTTTAGCGTAAAGAGCGAGGCGTTGAGGAGGGCACAGCCTCTTTCATATACGGAATAATTTCTGTTCGTTTTAAGATTTAATGTCGCTCCTTACTTTCAGTTTAAATTTTTTGTTTTTTATTTAAAGGCTGCGAAAGCGGGGGGTTTGGGGGGAGGCAGCCCCCCAACTTTGCCTCCTAATCCCTGTACGTTTTAAGGTTCGACCTTGTAACTCAGCCTCTTTAACTCTTTAGAAAACGTAGTTTTTTTTCAAATAATTTCTGCACGTTTTTGTACAGTTTATTACTTATTATTGCTTGACTAACTGTTAGCTGATCGTGTCAGGAGTTGAAGTTGGGGGGCTGCCGCCCCCCAAACCCCCCACTCTTGAACATTCTTGTGTTAAGGCTTTTAATTCCTGAATACTCAAATCACGTCGTACAGGGTGCCTCCTAATCCCTGTACGTTTTAAGGTTCGAACTTGTGACTCAGCCTCTTTAACAGCCCCCCCAACTGTGCCTCCTAATCCCTGTACGTTTTAAGGGTTGACCTTGTAACTCAGCCTCTTTAACTCTTTAGAAAACATAGTTTTTTTCAAATAATACACATAAACAGGTTAGACATGCTTTGTTATGAAAATTGACGCGCAGATATTTTCATAACAAAGCATGTCTAACCTGTTTATGTGTATTATTTGAAAAAAACTAAGGTTTTTCGTAAATGTAAATTCGGGGGATAATTTTTTCGGTCTGAAAATATCAAAAGGCCCTAACAGGTCGAATTCTGCTTCGAATGAGTCCTCATTCAACCGGATCCGTTGCCAACTGTGGCCTGTAGGCGTGGCTAAGAAAAGAAAAAGAAATGATGATGATGAATTTTAAGTGGCTATATTTGGTTTTTTGAAAACAGGGAAGGAGTGATCGGATTAAGCTGAAATTTCGAGGATAAGCTCCCGGGCCCTAGGAAAGCTTAACCTCTAAATTTCAGCCCAATCGGACAACGTTAAAGGGGGGCTGTGGTGGGAGGGTCCAAACTTCCGGCCCAGTTTACCCCATGAAGATAAAGTCGGAGGAGGATGAAATTTTGCAAGTTTCTTAGTTTGAGCTTGGGCTACAAAATGCAATTACCGCCGTCTCTCTGCGACCTCTAGGACCTGAAATCGCTTAACATTGTGGTGGGTCGCCTCTTTATAGAGGCACAAGTGTGCCTCCTTGAAAAGCGGAATCGTTGAAAACTCAAGCATTAAGGTACGCGAAGGGTAATTTTGCGGCAAGGATAATTTTAACATCCGATGTAAATTTGGAACTACAATGGTGGTTGGATATTGCCAATCATGCTTCTAAAGCAATTGAGTCTAGATCAATTGACAAATATTTGTGTAGTGATGCGTCGAAACTAGGTTGGGCACTCGTGGATGAATATACCATGAAAATGGCCACAGGTGAATGGTCCTCAGAAGAGAAGAGATTTGATATCAATGTCTTAGAAACAAAGGCTGTTTATCTGGGATTAAAGTGTTTTGCCCATGATATTAAAGGCATGCATGTTCGGCTGCGTTCTGACAATATAACCACAGTAGCTTATATAAATAAAATGGGAGGATCAAAATCTAAATTTTGTAATTATTTCGCAAATAAGGTCTGGCAGGTAGTACTGCAGGGCAAAGGATGGATATCTGCAGAACATGTGCCTGGGGTTGCTAATATTGCGGATAAGGCATCACGAAAATTTGATAATGAAAAGGAATGGAAATTGGATTCTGAAATATTTACTATTTTGAATTTTTTGGTATGTCAGTCAATAGATATTGATTTGTTTGCGACTAGATTAAATTTTCAGATTAAACCATTTGTTTCTTGGAAACCAGATCCAGAATGTTTTTTCGTAGATGCATTTGCAATGAATTGGAAGCATTATTTCTTTTATGCATTCCCCCCATTCAGTTTACTTCTGAGGACCCTTCAGAAGGTGGAAACAGATCAGGCCACTGGTATTTTGATCTTTCCGAACTGGACCACACAAGTATGGTATCCCTTACTATTAAAGCTTTTAATAGGAAGTCCAATATTTCTACCAAATGATAATTTTACTTTGTCTCTCCCACAGAAACCGACCTTGCACCATCCATTGTCCAAGACGTTACACCTAGCGGCTTGCGTCGTCTCCGGCAAGGGCTTCACCACCAAGGGTATTCTCCCTCCACAGTCGATATTATCATGGATGGGTGGCGGGATTCAACTAAGCGCCAGTACAAAGTTTACATTGAAAAATGGATCGACTTTTGTGGAAGAAACACAATCCAGGCCTTGGAGGCAACTCTACCGGAAACTTTGACATTTCTTACGGAACTTTTTCACTCAGGTGTTGGATACAGTGCTATTAATACTGCGAGAAGTGCTTTATCGGCAATTCTACCAAGCCTTCAGTTAGGCAGTAATCACATCACCAAGAAGTTTATGAGAGGTGTCTTTAATAGAAGGCCTAGTCTACCCAAGATTTCAAGTATTTGGGATGTAAAATGTGTATTCGATCTCTTTAAACTGCCAGCTTGGGATATCGAAAATCTTCAATTAAAGACGCTAACACAAAAATTAGCAGTTTTATTGATTTTATCAGCTTGTGAAAAGAGTTCAGTTTTTGGCCAGTTTATCACTTAGTAACATGGTACATAATGACGATGGAAGTTTTGATTTTCAAATCAATGTATTGTTAAAAACATCGAAACCGGGCAACCACAAATCAGTAGTTAAATTTCGACCTTTTCAAGAGTCGTCCCTGTGTCCGGCGACACACCTAGCTAGATATATTAGAATGACATCATATCCAAATAGAAACGACGCACTTTTTCTTACATATCGTAAGCCTCATACTGCTGCGTCCAAGTCATCTATTTCTAGATGGATAAAAGAAGTTTTATTTCTTGCAGGTATAGATATCAGTGTTTATGGTGCTCATAGCACACAGTCTGCCTCAACGTCCCACCTTAAAGCAAGAGGAATTGATGTAGATCAAATCATAAAATATGTAGGCTGGACAAATGCCAAAACGTTTGCAAGGTTTTATAATAAACCAATTGAAAGTGGTCAGCAGTTATCTGTCTTTTGAATATATTCACTGTAATTTGTTATATTTGAAATATCTTCCTATAAATGAATTTTTGTATAACAGCCTCTTTTAATGAATAGGGCTATTATTCATCATTAGTGTTGGTATAGCTCATGCTGAACTTTAGAATCTCAGTTGAACTCGAAGGCGGAGCTAAGGCGCTCCTTTTGGAGTAGAATTGATAAATTAAACAAAAACTTACCAAGTTTGAAGTTTGATTGTAATTCTACTCCAAAGAAGGAGCGCCAGCGTAGCTGAGAGTTCAACTGCCCTCCCAATTTCCCTTCCCGTTGAACTCTCAGCGTTTCATCATGAGCTTAACCACCGCATGTTATAATGACTTTAAAATACTGGGTTTGTTTTGGTCAATCGAGGCGATTGCGAAGGTCTATCTCAGTTGAACTCTCAGCTACGCTGGCGCTCCTTCTTTGGAGTAGAATTACAATCAAACTTCAAACTTGGTAAGTTTTTGTTTAATTTATCAATTAAAATTCAATCATTAAAACTGAAAGGTTTTTTAAAAAATGTTTTAAAACAGCCCTAATATCATTACTTCAAGGAAGTTCAACCAGAACTAGTACTCCAAACGAAGTGGACAGAGAACAATTCATTCAAATGGAATTAAAATACTTACAGACAAGCTTTTAAAGCTATCTCGCCTTCTTGGCAGCCAGCCTAGATGGTCTATTCGTAACAGGTTGAGTGGAGTTATTTACTGGTTTTTAATATAATTAGTTAAATCGTTTTAATTAAATTTGTGTATAGGGTATTAAGCGAATATTCCCCCAAATCTCTATTTAAAGAAATATTACCATTTATTTTGATTTTAATTTCAATTGCCTCTCGAACAACCTGTTTTATGCCTAAGTCATTGCTAATAAGGCAAGTTTCTTCAAAAAGCATTTTATGACTAGGGTTATCATATATGTGACTGCTTAAAGCAGAATCAACGGAAATATTTGTACTATTAGAATTTCAAGCTTTAGTTATGTCATCTTTGTGTTGTTGTAGGCGTTTTTCTAAATTTTGATGGGTTCTATCAACATAAAAATGGCCACAGTCACATGGTATTTGATAAACCCCTCTCTGGCGAGTAACTGGGGTTATATCTTTACCAGAATTTAAGAAATTCATGATTTTAAAATTATTTGTAAATACGATATAAAAATTATTTTGTGTGCAAACTTTTTTAAACTTGTAGTAACTTTTGGAATATATGGAAGGTAAATTATATTTGAGGGCTTGACGGGAACTTCACATTGCAAAAGACCCTTAATTTTACGGGAGTGTCTTGCCAATCTTCGGCTAATTGTATTGTTAATAAAAACAATAGGATAACCGTTTCCAAAAAGTATGTCTCTAATAAAATTTAGTTTATCTGTGATGTAAGATTCAGAGCAAATGTTTAGGGCACGGTCAACAAGAGATGTAACAACACCTCTTTTAACTTGTGGGGGGTGATTGGATTTAAAATATAGATATCTGTTATTTTGTGTGGGTTTTCTGTAAATTGTTAAATCCAGTTTATCAATGTCACGAATAATTAAAACATCAAGAAAAGGTAATTTATTTGCATTCTCAATTTTTAAAGTAAATTGTAAATTTCGGTCATATGTATTAAGGTGATCTAGAAAGCTCCTAAGTTCATTTTCCCCATAATTCCAGAGAGATATTACATCATCCATATAACGCCCCCAATAGACATGTTTTAAAAAATATGAATTTAAGGCCCAATTTTCAAGGTGTTCTACATAAATGTTCGCTAATAACCCGGATAGCGGCGCACCCATAGGGAGACCATTTTTTTGTTGATAAAAAGAATTACGAAACTGAAAATACATTGAATACTTATTACAAATTTTGACTAGGGATATTAAAACCTCACAATCTATTCCAGTTGTTGAATCTTCAATTAAATGATAGTTTTCTTCTACTTTATTTTTTAATAACTGCTCAGATATTGCTACATCAATATTTGTGTACATAGAAACTATGTCAAACTACTTACTATTGTATTTTCTGAACTGTTTGCACTTTTAAGTTTTTCTGCTAAATCTAACGAATTATATATGTACTATTTTTGGGAATAAAGTAGCGGTTTGAAGGCTGTACATAACCACTTTCGAATATTGGAAGCAGGGGCTTTCGTACATGCTACAATTGGCCTTAAAGGAATAACTTGCTTATGTAATTTCGGTAAACCGTAGAACTTTGGGCAAAAGATACCTCGGGGGAGAAATTTACTATACAATTGTGGGGTGATTTTGCCATTTTGTTTTTAGATTCTTTAATTCGGTCAACATTTTAAATCCAATCACCCCCCACAAGTTAAAAGAGGTGTTGTTACATCTCTTGTTGACCGTGCCCTAAATATTTGCTCTGAATCTTACATCACAGATGAACTAAATTTTATTAGAGACATACTTTTTGGAAACGGTTATCCTATTGTTTTTATTAACAATACAATTAGCCAAAGATTGGCAAGACACTCCCGTAAAATTAAGTGTCTTTTGCAATGTGAAGTTCCCGTCAAGCCCTCAAATATAATTTACCTTCCATATATTCCAAAAGTCACTACAAGTTTAAAAAAAGTTTGCACACAAAATAATTTTTATGTCGTATTTACAAATAATTTTAAAATCATGAATTTCTTAAATTCTGGTGAAGATATAACCCCAATTACTCGCCAGAGAGGGGTTTATCAAATACCATGTGACTGTGGCCATTTTTATGTTGGTAAAACCCATCAAAATTTAGAAAAACGCCTACAACAACACAAAGATGACATAACTAAAGCTTTAAATTCTAATAGTACAAATATATCCTTTGATTCTGCTTTAAGCAGTCACATATATGATAACCCTAGTCATAAAATGCTCTTTGAAGAAACTTGCCTTATTAGCAATGATTTAGGCATAAAATAGGTTGTTCGAGAGGCAATTGAAATTAAAGTCAAAATAAATGGTAATATTTCTTTAAATAGAGATTTGGGGGAATATTCGCTTAATGCCCTATACACAAATTTAATTAAAAATGATTTAACTAATTATATTAAAAAACCAGTAAATAACTCCACTCAACCTCTTACGAATAGACCATCTAGGCTGGCTGCCAAGAATGCGAGATTAGCTTTAAAAGCTTGTCTGTAAGTATTTTAATTCCATTTGAATGAATTGTTCTCTGTCCACTTCGTTTGGAGTTACCAGTCCTGGTTGAACTTCCTTGAAGTAATGATATTAGGGCTGTTTTAAAACGTTTTTTAAAAAACCATTCAGTTTTAATGATTGAATTTTAATGTAAGTTTCTTTTATATTGTTTTTTATTCTCTTCGTTTGTTTTGCTGAGGACGGCCCTTGGATATAGGGTTGAAATATTTCTTTAAAGTTGCGTTCCACTGTCTTGTATAAAAAATTCCCTGTTGTTCTACTTATTGTTTATGATGGAAAGGCAGTGTGGTCTTCGTCGCTAAGGGTAACTACCTCCCGGGAAGTTATGATGGTGGTAGACTCCAGGATTAGAATTTGAGAGAAACTTTCCAGGAACAGTTGAATACTAAACTTCAGAGTTTAAAATTTGATAATGTGGAAGATTGTTGGAATAACTTTAGAAAAATAATTTGTGAAGTTGCTGAAGGTGTCTTTGGGAAGAAAGCTAGAGCTGTAGCTAAGAATATTAGTGAAAAAGCTTTATGTTTAATAGAAAGGAGATACGACTTGTACAAGAATTATCTTAGTGACAGACCATATGAAAACAAAGGGAATGTAAAGAAAGTGGAGAAAGCATTAAAATATAAACTAAGGAGATGAGAAGTGGAGACCATGGATAAAATTACCATGGATCTGGAAGATGCAGCTAGACGGCATTATAGTAAAATATTGTACTGGCATGTTAACAAATTGAGAGGGAGTAGTCAATGCGGACTTGGCCCAGTTAAAGATAGGAATAGGGCCGTAATTAGCGATAAGAAAAAAACTAGAGAGATGGGCCGAACATTTTGAGAATTTGCTTAACTGAGATAGGGTTGCAGGAAAACATATAGAGGAAAATGAAAAAGTTTGTGATACCTTGGATGTGAAGGAAGATTTGTTTTGTGAGGAGGAATTAGCCACAGTACTAAAAGGATAAAAAAAAATAAGGCTACAGGTGCTGATAGGGTAGTAAATGAGTTTCTTAAATATGGTGGCTCTGAGGTTTGAAATAAGCTAATGAAGATTATGAATATGATTTTTGAAAAAGGGGAAGTACCTAACGATTTTAGGCAAACCTTAATTAAGCCACTTTATAAGAAAGGTGATAAAAGTGAGTGTGGTAATTATCGAGGCATTAGTCTGGTCTCTGTAGGTAGTAAATTACTTAGTAATATGATACTTTTTAGACTGAGAGATGCCGTAGACTAAGTTTTAAAAGAAGAACAGTGTTTTAGACCGCAATCAGGAGTTAAGAAGGGTTGTATTTTATCCCCCTTTATATGGATTATTTTGATGGACTTTGTCTTAAGGAGCACAGGAAAGGCAATGGGAGACCACGGAATCAAATGGGGAGGAAAAAGTCTCCTGGACTTAGATTATGCTGATGATTTAAGCATCCTAGATGAAAGTGTGAGCAAAATGAATGAAGTTTTAGAGGTTTTGCGAGTTATAGAGTGAGTTCTAGTGATAGATGAATGAACCTGGTAAGATGCGAACCGTTCAAACTGCACTGTGTATTCTTTTCCCCGTGAAACTGCACTGTATATTCTTGTCCCTGTGAAACTGCACTGTATATTCTTGTGTAGTTCCTTGTATATCTCTGTTTGGGCCAGAAAAATGGCTGTTGCCTCAGAAACCTGTCTGGTAAGGCATGTACCGTCTGTAGTAATAGGTGACTGACCGTGGTAAGGCATGTCCCCTTGAAACTGCACTGTATATTCATGCTCCAGGCTTTGTAGTCGTCAAATAAATAGGTACATTACTACTAATATTCTTAGCCTTACAAGTAGTTGCAATACAAGTAGTAGCTGTAATCATAGTGACAGTAACTAGTAAATGTAGCAGTGGTATTAGAAGTAGTAAAAACGTGCATATATTGCCTTTTGGTCAATTGATCTTCTCCTTTCAGCATTCTCTGAAACTCCCAACTTAGTTCATTTGATGAATTCATTCAGTGAACACCTTGTGTTCTGAGACAATTATCTGCGGAAAAAACCAATTTTTGGTTATACTGAGTGTGTGTTATAACTATTTTATTTCGATTGGATTATTTTATTTAGATATATAGAAGGCGTTTATTGGAGAGTGGGGGAAATTAATAAGCCCCCTTGCAGGTAAGACTTTGGTTAGTGACTTTACTCAGTTTCGTAATGGCTTCCGAATCTAATCAGTTCAAGACAGGTAACATAGCTTTAGCGGGATTTGCGGGCTACCCCCTGTGGTCATCAGGATTCTCGAGACGGTGAAGACTGCAACGGGTACAGCAAAGTGTCGGTTATTCTGTTTTGGGTCACAAGATCGGCAACTCATCGTAGAGAGCCCACTCGTAGATTACGAGAGTAAGAAAGCGGAGGCATTCAAGAAAATCACGAAAGGAGTGAAGAAAGCGTACAAAGAACTTCGTTCTTTACCAGAAATTTAACTTGATGTATTGAAAAAAGCTAAGAATCAAAGTGGCAAAGATAAGGATGGACCTGCCAGCAGCACTTCTGCTGATTTGAGTGGACCTCGAGCCCAATTCATAGCGTCTGAGCAGGAAATAGCTCAAATGAAAGATAATATTAGGAAGGATATTCAGCGCAAGGTATAGGAAAAATCAAACAAACGAGGGAGGTAACTTTCCGACGAAAATTATTGTCTCTGAGATCTGTGATGCAATCACTGTGGAATTTATCACCAAATTTTTATTTCTGGAAAAATCCCTCAAAGGAGTCAAGCATCAGGTTGATTTACTTGAAGATAAAGTTCGTAGTTTAGAAAATAAACTGGATGATTTTGAACAAGAGGTGAAACTGGACTCACTTTTATTTCTGGGTGTCAACCAGCCTGCTATGGTTGACAAAAACAGTACCATACGGAGTGTGATCCACGAAAAAATGGGCTTTGTAAATATTGCCGACTCCGATATTATTAGTGTACATAGACTGAGCCTGAATAACAACCCGGCATGCAGACCTGACAGAGTAGCGCCAGTTATTGTGAAGCTCCTTAACAAACATACTGCAAAGTCTGTCTTCAAAGCAAAGCTTAAACTTACGAAAAGCGGGACCTTTGTGTGCGAAAACCTTACGTGCAAGAAGCGCGATATTCTAAACGTGGCTAGACATAAATTTGGGAACAAATGTGTCTGGTCCGACCTAGGTCGAATTTTCGTCCGTGAAAGTAGCGATTCTTCACCATGGAGGCTCTTGTCGCCAGAAGAAATCTTCTGATGCGTGCGCCATTTATCTTTGTAAGTTTATTCCTGCTTGTCGTAATTTTAGTTACGTAAAACTGATTTTTCATTTATTTTTACAGTTTAGCATTAGTTTTCCATCCATAGGTGTTTTCCTCAATCAATCTGGGAGACATCATAATTTGTTGTCAGTGAAGTTACATAAGGTTAATCGCTTCGTGCATTAACCCTTCGCATTTGAAGTCGCTTGAACATAATCCATTTCGTATTTATAACGTATTGTTATCTCACGTGGCAAATGATCCCGCTGAAGTTAATGTTAGGCCAATGAGGCATTTTAGATGTTGATACTATGAATAATAATGCAATTAATGTAACAAATATGGATATATGCATTGGCCAGTGGAACTGTTACATCACGTCGAATTTTCCTGAAGTCACGAACCTTCTTACTTCATGTTTTGATAAAAATGATATGTTGGGTATATGCAAATCATTTCTTAAACAGGATAGCTTTCTCCCGTCATATACGTTTCCATGTTACCAGCTGGTCTCAAAATCAAGAAATTCTATGATGCGGAGTGGACTTTGCATTTTTAATTAAATATCGAATAAGATTTAAATAGGATTTAAATTGTTGGATTGAAGGTAAGATCGAAACTTTCTCTATTGAGATTGAAGTTTCGGAGAAGAAAAGTTAATAGTTTGTTTAGTATACCGGTCACCTAGTGCTAATCCGGAGGTTTTTCTTGACGATTTTGATCAGTTTATTCCCGATAAAGCGCAGATTAAATTGGATCAGATTTTATTTGTGATTTTAATTTTAATCTTCTTAATTTAAGCAGTTATAACCTTGATTTTTTAAAATCTAATGTTATCGCGCAATTTATTTCCAGTAGCAAAAATACCGACCCGGATTACTAGTCAGTTGGCTACCCTCATTGATAATATTTATCTATCAGCAAATCTTATAACGAAAAGTTATTGCGACGTGATCATATATCCAGGTTCTGATCATCGTCTTTTGTTGTGCGTAATTCGGAACACTGGAAAAAAAGTTTTTTAAATGGAGAAGACGGCAGTGAGAGATCTAAAGCCGGAAAATCTTAAACAGTTTCAAGAAGAGAAAGATATAGTTTCTTTGGAGGAAGTTGTAAATGAAAAAGAAAATGCATAGATGGCGTTTGAATCTTTTAAAAAAATATTGTCACCTATTTATGATAAGTATTGCCTTGTGAAGGTTGTTCATAAAAAAAGTGTCCCAAGGGAACCGTGGGTGACGAATAAAATCTTGGAAAAAATCAGTGAACGGAACAGACTTTATCGGTTGCAGCTTGATTCTCCAACGCAACAAAACCTTGAAGAATTGAGGAAAGTTCGGAACAATGTGAACTTCCTCAAAAGGACATCAGTGAAACGTTATTATTCAGAGAGGTTTCAAGATAAAAAAAAGGTGCTGTTAACGAAACTTGGCAGGTGATAAATGAGGCACTACGTGGTAATAACATTATAGACTCAATGGATAAAGTTGTAGTCGATGAAAAAAAAAGTTAGAGGTAAGAAAGATGCTAGTAATGAGTTTGTAAATATTTCAAAATGTTGCAATTGATGTTAAAAATGATGCTGCTGACCAAGGTTATAAAATGAGCTGTTTATTGATAACCGTGAGGAAGGTCGTTCCATGAAATGTGGAAAGTGCACTCAGCCTGTTCTTGAGGACGCACTGAAAACAATAAAGGCAAATTCAGAAGGAATTGACGGGCTTAGCCTTAAGTGTAGTAGTATCCCCTCCATTGATTCTGTGAGAGGCCCCTGTCCCTTTTCCCGTGAGAGCCCTCTGACGACACAACTCCCCTGGCAAAATGACTGTGAGAGCCCTGGCAAGATTCCCACTCCTGGCAAGATTCCCAGGTGCTATGACACAATATAAGTAATTGGAGTGTGGTCAGGATAATAGAAAAGTAATAATAACAAGGGAAATCCCCAGCGCTTTAAATACGTTCATAGTATTTCTACCGAAGCCCTCTGAAGTCACGGCCGAAATAGGGAAATTGGCATTGGATTTCTACCACAGCCCTCTGACGTCACGGAACACACCCCCGTTTCAAGCGCATGTTTCATCACGCGAAACGCCCCTGCGTATTTCTGTGAGAGCCCAGTTTCTAGGCAAAATTCTCAGGTGTTTTTTCCTATACATGTCAAGACGAATTTCCAGGTGTTTTCCCCCTATACATGTCTAGCCACTTTTCCATGTGGAAGAAACCATTTTTTCTCCCCATGATAACCTTGGGTAAGGTCGTTCCATGAAATTTGGAAAGTGCACTCAGTCTGTTCTTGAGGACGCACTAAAAACAATAAAGGTGAATTCAGCAGGAATTTACGGTCTTAGCCTTAAGGTAGTTAAGGATAGTAGTATCTCCTCCATTGATTCTGTGAGAGACCCCTGTCCCTTTTCCCGTGAGAGCCCTCTGACGTCACAACCCCCCTGGCAAAGTAACTGTGAGAGCCCTGGCAACATTCCCAGGTGCTATGACACAATATAATTAATTGGAGTGTGGTCAGAATAACAGAAAAGTAATAATAACAAGGGAAATCCCTCGCGCTTTAAATAGGTTCATAGTATTTCTACCGGAGCCCTCTGATGTCACGGCAGAAATAGGGAACTTGGCATTGGATTTCTACCGCAGCCCTATGACGTCACGGTACAAATTTCCGTTTCAAGCGCATGTTTCATCACGCAACACACCCCTGCGTATTTCTGTCAGAGCCCAGTTTCTAGGCGAAATTCTCAGGTGTTTTTCCCTATACATGTCAAGATGAATTTCCAGGTGTTTTCTCCCTATACATGTCTAGCCGCTTTTCCAGGTGGTAGAAGCCAATTTTTTCCCCATGTTGGAATCACATGACTTTTTTCAGAATCCACGTGTCTACTTCAAAGATCCCTGTATGTTCTAGGAATTGTTTATATACTCATGGGAGGGAGAATTCCCCATCAGCAGTAATTTGAAGTTATTGTGTGACACAACCAGCTATAAAATAGTGGATAATTCCCCTTCCTACAGAGAAGTAAGTCACTTCCTCTAGTATATCCTATACCCCCCCCCCAAAAAAAAAAAAAATTCCACCACACATTGTTTATACTCGTTTTAAAGCATAAAATAGCTTCTTTTTACTGTGTAAAAACCCCTCCCCCAACCGTTAACGATTAATTCTTTCAAAGGAAATAATTCCTTTTGCTAAATATGTACAATTTTCCCATTTTTGCAATTTCAATGCACTTCCCGTATTCTACCTAAAGGGTAAACTAACATCCATCAAATCTTTGACTTTTGGCATTAATATGTTTCCTCTTTTTACGTTAAGCCTTAATAACAGCTAATAGCTCAAGCTGGCTTAAACATTTGTGTAAACAGGTATATAGAGGTAAATATTAGCACCCGTCAAATGCACATCCTGTCTGGTAAATCTTCTAATTTTACGCTTAAGCGTAGTAAGGGTTTCACAAAAAAGATGCCTTTTCCAGTCAAATTAACGACATATTTTTTTACAGTAAATCTTTTGAATTGCAAGGGGGGATGGCGTTGGTTATGATAAATATTTCCATATTGAAAATGAAATCACTTCCATTTTGAGTAGTAGTGTTTATTTGGGGGGGGGGGTATATTTTGTTATAAAATTCTAGTCTAGCTATATTGGAAAGGGGGTCTACATACTTTCCCAGAGAAGGTATTTCGAGGCAAGGATTTTATAGCTATTGAAATGATCCTAATTCTGATCTGGGGTTCAAATTATTGGCCTGGGACTGATACATCTTTTAGCCCATAGAGGAATAATGCTAGTTTTTTTAAGCTTTAAATACACCTTAATTCGTTTTTGCTTTGACTTATATGTTTTTTTACAGACTACTGATTGTCGGGGTTTATTTCTCACAAGATGTATAATAAAAACGTTTGATTTCTAAGCCTAGTCTATTCCTCGGAAATTTTATTTTTTGCTTTCTTGAAAAGGGAGGAGAGACCTATATACCCGCTCTTTAGATGAATAATATCATTTTTAAAACCCTAAGGTAGCTGTATATAAAGCAGGAGAGGGAGAGAGTCAAGAAAATGAGAAAACATCGGTCCTGGCTGGGTATTTCCAGGGCGCATACCAGATTTATTTTTATTCTCTCCCTAGATGATTAATAGCATATTTTTAAAAGCTTAAGATATCGATGTATAAGGCTGAAGAGGCCTTCTGGGCAATAACGGACGTGTTTAAATATTTATATCAAGAAAAGAGATCCTGTTTTCTATGATTATTGTACAGGGTTTCTAGAAGGGAGTGAGTTAGACTCAAGAGGGGACCCCGAAACCATATATGTCCAATAAATAATATTTTTCTCTTCTTCTTTTTTCTTCTGTAGAATCGAGTGTTATTTTATGTTAGATCCTGTTTTCTTTTCTTAAGTGTTTCTATCCTCCCCCTCCCAACAAGAGGTCTAGGGGCATCGACCCAACTCCCGTGCAGAGGTAAGAGATGGGTGGCCCATCCAACTCATATGCCAGCTATTCAAGACCAACGGTCATTAAATATGCTGCCCCTTCCAAGCCTCATGCTGATCAAGTTGCCGGCCCTTCCAGACCCACATTGCCTACGCAAGCTACCGCCCATCGAGCTGCAGGCCCATCTTTGCAAAGACGTGACATCGCTGGCCCGGCTGTCAGGAAGTTAAAAAGAGAGTGGGCGGCCGCTCATATGAAGGCGAGCCCCGCCGTCCCACCTACGCAAGTCCGTAACGTCCCAGGGACATCTGGGTTAACACCTATTTGGTGTGTGCCTTTCGGAATTAAACTCAGTTAATTTAGTGACAAACTTTATTAACTGTGATCTAACTTCCGAATTTTGTCACCAGCTCTTAGGTGAATTGAACTTTTCACCCTTTATATTAATCAACCAAATGACTAAAGGACAACCAAAGGACTTTAATAGAGTGTGTCCTGAGTGTAGATTAGGGGAAACAATAAATTGCCTGGTATGAAGTACTTGCAACTCTTTCATTCATGAGCAATGTGCGGGGATAGAACTTTCCCAGTGGAATAAGAACTGGTTATGTTTAGGTTCCCCGAAGCAAAACATCACCAAAAATCAAGAATACACCACCCCTAGTTCTTCGAAAGCTAATTATACCCCACGACGCCGATTGTTAGGAATAAATACTTCAAAAGCTAGTGATACCCCGTGACGCCGATTGTCAGAAATAAATTCTTCCTTAAAATAAATGTTAGATGATATCAGGTCATTCCCCTATGCCCCGCCTTGCCAAAGGGATGGTAAAGCTTTCATTGCAGCCCAAAGCGAATGTCAGACTACTCCCCTAATAGTTTTAACCTGCGTTTCCAGTTGCCAGACTGATTTTCTGGAAGGAACTAAAGATGCCAGTGCCCTGACGGATTTTCAATCTAATTGTGAGCCTCCTAATAATGCCTCCTGCCAGACTGAAAATTTTCCTTGTGGTAATTGTGATTCCAGCCCCCCTATTCGGTCCTTCCCTCCCCTTCCTCTTAGTGCTGAAAAAAATAAACTTGAGTTGATTACCAACGAAATTTCGACTTTCATTGATATTAGGGGAAATATAATTAAGAACAAACTTAAGTCTGTGAATACAAATCAACAAATCGCTAATTTGAAACCAACTCCAATTCAATTCAGAAGCAAAAATAACTCAAAACACATGAATATTAATGTAGCAAGTGTCAACTCAAATATGAATTTAGTCGGTGACCTAGTTCCAGAGGTCAGTGACAACTTAAATGAGAACTTAGTCAATGTTCCAGATCCAGATGTCAGAGACAATTTAAGTGTGAACTCAGACAATATACCAGATCCAGGGGTCAGTGAGAACTTGAGTATTACCAGTAAATTGGTTTCTGAAGTCAAATCAGGGAAGAGTTCTATTACCTGCCGATTTCACTTGGACAACAAGTGTATAAAAAAGAGTGATCGTACATTTGTTCACCAATGTATGTATTTTTTAACTACTGGTCACTGTAACGATAATTATTGCTCCCTTCCCCATTCCAAACCCTGCCATAAATTTCAATGTGGTCCATCTTTTGAAACTAAGTGCATGTTATTACATTTGAAAAACACAGATTATTGTGCTTTACCCAGGTGCAGTAAAACTTCTAATATGAAAATAGTTACAAGCTCTTAATCAACCCACAACTGGAGCCCCTTTCATTCAATTAGTAAAATTAGCTCATCAGCGCCTAATCTTCCTTTTTTTTTATCACAAATCCACCCAGCTCACTCAAAAAACTTCCACCTTTACAACCAAGAAAAAACTCCCTTTTCCCAGAAAAATCCCTTCCCTCTTAACGCTCCAGTTAACCCCTCCCAATCTGATAGCCCTCCGAAGTTGATCCCCCTGAAAATAACACCGTCTTATTTCCCTACCAAATATTATCAGACAAGAGTGAACCAGGTTTACAAGATGTGGCCCCTTTCTCCCAAACCCTCCTTGCTTGAACCCACCCAGAAGTCCCTACTTCTCCACATCAAAATCTCATATCACTAGCCTCAAGAGTCGTTGTCCCTACCCCCAAACTTATAAATAGTGCTAAAAACCATCTCTTAACCCCCAGTCCCAAACGGAAAAAAATTCTCGGTATTCTAATCGGTTCAAGTTTCCTAAGTTCCTACGTAACAATGCCGAGAGCCTAAACTTTGAAAAACTAACTGAACTCGAGGGTATAACTGAAATTCAGTATATTAATGTCATAGCTGTAACAGAGGCTCATGCACAAAACCCCGAATTCCTTTAAATAAAAAATTACTCCCAGGTAATTAAGCTTCATCCTTCTGACCCGCCTCTCGGAAAAAAAGGGGGAGATATTTTGTTCCTTGCTCAAAATGACCTTCAGCCAAAACTCGTTTCCACTCCTATCCTCTCCGATTATGATGAAATACTCATGCTTAGTCTAAGACCAAAGGTTCTCCCCCGTCCTTTTAATGTATTAGTAGCAGCAGTTTTTTTTTTATTATTCCCCAAACCAAAATGTCGACCAAAAACATAAATTTATACAGCAATTCCAGACTAGTGCTGACATTGTTTTTATCCAAGTATCCAAATACCGGCATTTTTTTACTAGGTGATGCAAATGACCTCAAGATGGGCCCTATTTGTACTTGTCTTAATATTAAAAAATTAGTTAAAATTCCGATAACAAGAGGAAATACGTCCCTTGATGTCATTTGTTCTAATATGAATAAGTTTAACAGTCCTGCCCAAGCCCTGCCTCCATTATGTGGTAGTTACCATTACTATCTCCTGTTATCTTCTGCCTTGTCTTTCCTATTCTCTTTCACAACCATAAGCGGGTCTTACCTTTGCGTCAGTAGCTCGGGTCTTTTTCATTGGGCTATTGGTTGTCTTAGGAATGTTGGTCCGAAATTTTTGATCTGAATAATCTGAATAACAAAATCCTTACTTTTGTCTTTTGAAAAGTATTACTTAGTATTGGGGTATGCAAAAAGTTGAAATGAATAAATTAATGTCTATTCTAAGTGATGATATGACAGCCCTATGAGGAAAAGGATAGGATAATGTCTTTTTAAAAGTAATGCTTAGTATTGAGGTGTGCATAAAGTAAAAATTAATAAAGTAATAACTATTCTATGTGATGATATGACAGCCCTACGAGGGAAATAATAGAATAAGGTCTTTTGAAAAGTATTGCTTAGTATTTGGTTAGGCAAAAAGTTGAAATTAATAAAGTATTATCTATTCTAAGTGATGATATGAAAGCCCAATGAGGTAAATGATAGAATAATGTCTTTTGAAAAGTATTGCTTATTATTAGGGTATGCATAAAGTTCAACTTAATAATGTAATATATATTTTAAGTGATGCTATAACGACCCTATGAAGGAAAGGATAGAATAATGTCTTTTGAAAAGTATTGCTTAGTATTGGAGTATGCATAAAAATGAAGTTAATAAAGTAATATCTATTCTAAGTGATGATATGACAGCCCTATGAGGGAAATGATAGAATAATGTCCTTTGAAAAATATTGCTTAGTATTGGGGTATGCATAAACTCGAAATTAATAAAGTAATATCTATTCTAAGTGATGATCAGACAGACTAATGAGGGAAATGATAGAATAATGTCCTTTGAAAAATATTGCTTAGTATTGGGGTATGCATAAAATCGAAATTAATAAAGTAATAAGTATTCTATGTGATGATATGACAGCCCAATGAGGGAAATGATAGAATAATATCTTTTGAAACGTATTGCTTAGTAGTGAACTATGCATAAAGTTGAAATTAAAAAGATTAATATCTATTCTAAGTGATGCTATGACAACTATATGAAGGAAATATAGAATATTGTCTTTTGAAAAGTATTACTTAGTATTGGGGTATGCAAAAAGTTGAAATGAATAAATTAATGTCTATTCTAAGTGATGATATGACAGCCCTATGAGGGAAAGGATAGGATAATGTCTTTTTAAAAGTAATGCTTAGTATTGAGGTGTGCATAAAGTAAAAATTAATAAAGTAATAACTATTCTATGTGATGATATGACAGCCCTACGAGGGAAATATTAGAATAAGGTCTTTTGAAAAGTATTGCTTAGTATTTGGTTAGGCAAAAAGTTGAAATTAATAAAGTATTATCTATTCTAAGTGATGATATGAAAGCCCAATGAGGTAAATGATAGAATAATGTCTTTTGAAAAGTATTGCTTATTATTAGGGTATGCATAAAGTTCAACTTAATAATGTAATATATATTTTAAGTGATGCTATAACGACCCTATGAAGGAAAGGATAGAATAATGTCTTTTGAAAAGTATTGCTTAGTATTGAAGTATGCATAAAAATGAAGTTAATAAAGTAATATCTATTCTAAGTGATGATATGACAGCCCTATGAGGGAAATGATAGAATAATGTGCTTTGAAAAATATTGCTTAGTATTGGGGTATGCATAAACTCGAAATTAATAAAGTAATATCTATTCTAAGTGATGATATGACAGCCCAATGAGG
This sequence comes from Artemia sinica, assembly GCA_027921565.1. Classification (NCBI taxonomy): domain Eukaryota; kingdom Metazoa; phylum Arthropoda; class Branchiopoda; order Anostraca; family Artemiidae; genus Artemia; species Artemia sinica. Next base: position 70,959,029 of record CM051261.1, on the reverse strand, counting down.
GAAATGATAGAATAATGTCCTTTGAAAAATATTGCTTAGTATTGGGGTATGCATAAAATCGAAATTAATAAAGTAATAAGTATTCTATGTGATGATATGACAGCCCAATGAGGGAAATGATAGAATAATATCTTTTGAAACGTATTGCTTAGTAGTGAACTATGCATAAAGTTGAAATTAAAAAGATTAATATCTATTCTAAGTGATGCTATGACAACTATATGAAGGAAATATAGAATATTGTCTTTTGAAAAGTATTACTTAGTATTGGGGTATGCAAAAAGTTGAAATGAATAAATTAAGGTCTATTCTAAGTGATGATATGACAGCCCTATGAGGGAAAGGATAGGATAATGTCTTTTTAAAAGTATTGCTTAGTATTGAGGTATGCATAAAGTCAAAATTAATAAAGTAATAACTATTCTATGTGATGATATGACAGCCCTACGAGGGAAATATTAGAATAAGGTCTTTTGAAAAGTATTGCTTAGTATTTGGTTAGGCAAAAAGTTGAAATTAATAAAGTATTATCTATTCTAAGTGATGATATGAAAGCCCAATGAGGTAAATGATAGAATAATGTCTTTTGAAAAGTATTGCTTATTATTAGGGTATGCATAAAGTTCAACTTAATAATGTAATATATATTTTAAGTGATGCTATAACGACCCTATGAAGGAAAGGATAGAATAATGTCTTTTGAAAAGTATTGCTTAGTATTGAAGTATGCATAAAAATGAAGTTAATAAAGTAATATCTATTCTAAGTGATGATATGACAGCCCTATGAGGGAAATGATAGAATAATGTGCTTTGAAAAATATTGCTTAGTATTGGGGTATGCATAAACTCGAAATTAATAAAGTAATATCTATTCTAAGTGATGATATGACAGCCCAATGAGGGAAATGATAGAATAATGTCCTTTGAAAAATATTGCTTAGTATTGGGGTATGCATAAAATCGAAATTAATAAAGTAATAAGTATTCTATGTGATGATATGACAGCCCAATGAGGGAAATGATAGAATAATATCTTTTGAAACGTATTGCTTAGTAGTGAACTATGCATAAAGTTGAAATTAAAAAGATTAATATCTATTCTAAGTGATGCTATGACAACTATATGAAGGAAATATAGAATATTGTCTTTTGAAAAGTATTACTTAGTATTGGGGTATGCAAAAAGTTGAAATGAATAAATTAAGGTCTATTCTAAGTGATGATATGACAGCCCTATGAGGGAAAGGATAGGATAATGTCTTTTTAAAAGTAATGCTTAGTATTGAGGTGTGCATAAAGTAAAAATTAATAAAGTAATAACTATTCTATGTGATGATATGACAGCCCTACGAGGAAAATAATAGAATAAGGTCTTTTGAAAAGTATTGCTTAGTATTTGGTTAGGCAAAAAGTTGAAATTAATAAAGTATTATCTATTCTAAGTGATGATATGAAAGCCCAATGAGGTAAATGATAGAACAATGTCTTTTGAAAAGTATTGCTTATTATTAGGGTATGCATAAAGTTCAACTTAATAATGTAATATATATTTTAAGTGATGCTATAACGACCCTATGAAGGAAAGGATAGAATAATGTCTTTTGAAAAGTATTGCTTAGTATTGGAGTATGCATAAAAATGAAGTTAATAAAGTAATATCTATTCTAAGTGATGATATGACAGCCCTATGAGGGAAAGGATAGGATAATGTCTTTTTAAAAGTAATGCTTAGTATTGAGGTGTGCATAAAGTAGAAATTAATAAAGTAATATCTATTCTAAGTGATGATCTGACAGACTAATGAGGGAAATGATAGAATAATGTCGTTTGAAAAGTGTTGCTTAGTATTGAGGTATGCATAACTTCCAAATTAAAATAGTAATGTTTATTCTAAGTTGTGATATAACAGCCCTATGATGGAAATGATAGAACAATGTCTTTTGAAAAGTATTGCTTAGTTTTGAGGTATGCATAAAGTCGAAATTAATAAAGTAATATCTATTCTATGTGATGATATGAAAGCCCTATAAAGAAATTCATAGAATAATGTCTTTTGAAAAGTATTGCTTAGTATTGGAGTATGCATAAAAATGAAGTTAATAAAGTAATATCTATTCTAAGTGATGATTTGACAGCCCTATGAGGGAAATGATAGAATAATGTCTTTTGAAAAGTATTGCTTAGTATTGAGGTATGCATAAAGTCGAAATTAATAAAGTAATATCTATTCTATGTGATGATATGACATTCCTATAAAGGAAATCATAGAATAATGTCTTTTGAAAAGTATTGCTTAGTATTGAGGTATGCATAAAGTTGAGATTAATAAAGTAATATCCATTCTAAGTTACGATATAACAGCCCTATGAGAGAAATGATAGAATTATGTCTTTTAAAAAATATTGCTTAGTATTGAGGTATGCATAAAGTTGAAATTCATAAAGTAATATCTATTTAAGTGATGATATGACAGCCCTATGGGGGAAATGATAGGATAATGTCTTTTTAAAAGTAATGCTTAGTATTGAGGTGTACATAAAGCCGAAATTAATAAAGTAATAACTATTATATGTGATGGTATGACAGCCCTACGAGGGAAATAATAGAATAAGGTCTTTTGAAAAGTATTGCTTAGTATTTAGTTATACATAAAGTTGAAATTAATGAACTATTATCTATTCTAAGTGATGATATGACAGCCCTACAAAGGAAATAATAAAATAATGTCTTTTGAAAAGTATTCCTTAGTATTGCTTAGCTTATTCCTTAGTATTCCTTAGCTTAGTATTATGGTATGAATAAAGTTAAAATCAATAATGTAATATCTATTTTAAGTGATGCTATGACGACCCTATGAAGGAAATGATAAAATAATGTCTTTTGAAAAGTATTGCTTAGTATTGAGATATGCATAAAGTCAAAATTAATAAAGTAATATCTATTCTATGTGATGATATGACAGCCCTACAAATGAAATCATAGAAGAATAATGTCTTTTGAAAAGTATTCCTTAGTATTGGGGTATGCATAAAGTTGCAATTAATAAAGTAATGTCTATTATAAGTTATGATATGACAGCCCTTTGAGGAAAATGATACAACAATGTCTTTTGAAAAGTATTGCTTAGTATTGAGGTATGCATAAAGTGAAATTAATAGAGTAATATCTATTCTATGTGATGATATGACAGCCCTATGAGGGAAATGATAGAATAATGTCTTTTGAAAAGTATTGCTTAGTATTGGGGTATGCATAAAATTGAAATAAATAAAGTAATATCTATTCTAAGTGATGATATGACAGCCCTCTAAGGGAAGTGATAGAATAATGGATTTTGAGATGTACTGCTTAGTATTGAGGTATGCATATACTCAAAATTAATAAAGTAATATCTATTCTAAGTGATGATATGACAGCTGTATGAATAAAATGATAGAAAAACGTCTTTTGAAAAGTATTGCTTAGTATTGGGGTATGCATAAAGTCGAAATTAATAAAGTGATGTCTATTCTAAGAGATGAAATGACAAACCTAAGAGGGAAATGATAGAATAATGTCTTTTGAAAAGTATTCCTTAGTGTTGGTATGCATAAAGTCAAAATTAATAAAGTAATATCTATTCTAGGTGATGATATGACAGCCCTATGAGGAAAATGATAGAATAATGTCTTTTGAAAAGTATTGCTTAGTATCGAGTTATGGATAAAGTCGAAATTAATAAAGTAATATCTATTAAAAGCGATGATATGACCGCACAATGAGAGAAAGGATGGAATAAATTACCCTAAAAATAATGAAAACATAAAAAATTAATGCATAATTTGTCATAACATTGGTTTTTAGTAAAGCACCAATGACGCAATAGGTTTTAGACTTTTACAGTGAGAGAAGTAGGTGATACATAAACTCACTCTAGTGATTTTTGTTCGTTTCAAGCTTGATTTGCGTATTCACTTTAGGTTTCACTCGTTTTAAGATATATTTATTCATTTACATTAGTGTATATTGTATGTTTGTTTGTATTGATTGTTTATTTAATTTCTGTTCGTTTTAAGTTTCTTTTATGCTTCCATAGGAAAATATTTTTTTCGTTTTAAGCTCGATTTTCATATTCAACCTAAGCATTACTCGATTTAAGATCTATTTATTCATTTATATTATTACTTGTTTTATGTTTTTTGCTATTATTTTTTATTTAACTTCTTGTCGTTTTGGGTTTCATTTATTCTTTAATAGTATTTTCTGGTCGCTATGAGTTTGAATTTTAACAGGTATTTGTATATGTCGAGCCCAAGTTTAAAATGGCCTTTACTTTTCCTTGAAAAACTTATTTTTCGGAAAGTTTTTTTAATTAATTCAGCTCTATAAGGGAAATAATAGAAAAATGTCTTTTTAAAAGTAATGCTTAGCATTGGGTAATGCATAAAGTCGCAATTAATAAAGTAATATCTATTCTAAGTGATGATATGACATCCCTATAAGGGAAATGATAGAATAATGTCTTTTGAAAAGTATTGTTTAGTATTGGGGATATGCATAAAGTCGAAATTAATCAAGTAATATCTATTCTAAGTGATGATTTGACAGTTCTATGAGGGAATGATAGAATAATGTCTTTTGAAAAGTATTGCTTAGTATTGGGGTATGCATAAAATCGAAATTAATAAAATAATATCTATTGTAAGTGGTGATATGACAGCCCTATGAGGGAAAAAAATAGAATCATGTCTTTTGAAAAGTATTGCTTAGTATTGAGGTATGCATAATGTCGAAATTAATTAAGTAATTTCTATTCTATGTAATGATATGACAGCCCAATGAGGGAGATGGCAGAATAATGTCTATTGAAAAGTATTGCTAAGTATTAGGGTATGCATAACTACTACTGCTACTGCTAACAACTCACCGCAGCACCAAGCCGCCTGAGGCCAACACAGCTACGCAAGCTCCTCCTCCACCCCAATTTATATTCAAAGCCTGCCTTCCTACACAAAGACACAGATATACCCCCAGAGCATAAATTACAACCCTTACCCTAAGGTCTGTTAGGGTTGTTGTTTGATTGAAAAGAATAGAAAGGGGCTTTGAGAGGTAATCACTAAAGGCTTTAATAAGTGGGACAGGAATATCCAGCGAGCAAGTGCTTATTTTTTTTTTTAATTTTTCAATTTGTTTTTACCCCGTCAAATTGGGAAATAATATGGAAATTAATGGGGGTCTCCATTATTAATTTCGACTTTATGTATATCCAAATACAAAGCAATACTTTTCAAAAAACATTATTCTATCATTCCCATGTAAAGGGTCATATCATCACTTAAAATAGATAGTACTCTATTAATTTAGATTTTATGCATAACCCAATATTAAGCAATACTTTTCAAAAGATATTATTCTATCATTTCCCTCATAGGGCTGTCCTATCATTACTTAGAATAAATATTACTGTATTAATTTCAAATTTGTGATAACCTCAATACTAAGCAATACTTTTCAAACGACATTATTCTTTCATTTCCCTCATAAGGCTGCCATATCTTCACTTAGAATAGACATTACTTTATGAATTTCAACTTTATACATACCCCAACACTTAGTACTAGTTTTCACAAGACATTATTCTATTAGTTCCCTCATTGGGCTGTCATATCATCATTTACAAATATATTACTTTCTTAATTCCGACTTTATGCATACCCAAATACTAAGCAATACTTTTTAAAATACATTATTCTATCATTTCTCTCATAGGGTTGTCATATCATCACTCAGAGTAGAGATTTACTTTATTAATTTCGATTTTATGTATACCTCAATACTAAGCAATACTTTTTAAAATACATTATTCTATCATTTCTCTCATAGGGTTGTCATATCATAACTCAGAGTAGATATTTACTTTATTAATTTCGATTTCATGCATACCTCAATACTAAGCAATACTTTTCAAAAGAAATTATTCTATCATTCCCCTCATAGGACTGTCACATCAACACTTAGAATAGATATTAGTTTATTAATTCCGACTTTATGGATACCCAAATACTAAGCAATACTTTTTAAAATACATTATTCTATCATTTCTCTCATAGGGTTGTCATATCATTACTCAGAGTAGATATTTACTTTATTAATTTTGATTTTATGCATACCTCAATACTAAGCAATACTTTTCAAAAGACATTATTCTATCATTTCCCTCATATGGCTGTCATATCATCACATAGAATAGATATTACTTTATTAATTTCTACTTTATGCATACCTCAATACTAAGCAATACTTTTCAAAAGACATTATTTTATGATTTCTTTTATAGGGTTGTCATATCATCACATATAATAGATATTACTTTATTAATTTCTACTCTATGCAAACGTCAATACTAAGCAATACTTTTCAAAAGACATTATTCTATCATTTCCCTCATATGGCTGTCATATCATCACATAGAATAGATATTACTTTATTAATTTCGACTTTATGCATACCTCAATACTAAGCAATACTTTTCAAAAGACATTATTTTATGTTTTCCTTTATAGGACTGTCATATCATCTCTTATAATAGATAATACTTTATTATTTTCGATTTTATGCATACCCCAATACTAACCAATACTTTTCAAAAGATATTATTCTATCATTTCCTTTATAGGGCTGTCATATAATCACATAGAATAGATATTACTTTATCAATTTCGAATTTATGCATACCTCATTGCTAAGCAATGCATATCCCCAGTACTAAGCAATACTTTTCAAAACACATTATTCTATAATATCCCTCATAGGGATGTCATATCATCCCTTGTAATGGATATTACTTGATTAATTTCAACTTTATACATACCCTAATACTAAGCAATACTTTTCAAAAGACATTATTTTATGATTTCCTTTATAGGGTTGTCATATCATCACATATAATAGATATTTCTTTATTAATTTCGACTTTATGCATACGTCAATACTAAGCAATACTTTTCAAAAGACATTATTCTATCATTTCCCTCATAAGGTAGTCTTATCATCACTTAGAATAGATATTACTTTATTAATTTCGATTTTATGCATATCCCCAATACTAAGCAATACTTTTCAAAACACATTATTCTATCATTTCTCTCATAGGGCTGTCTTATCATCACATGGAGTAAATGTTACTTTATTAATTTTAACTTTATGCATACCCCAATACAAAGCAATACTTTTCAAAAGACATTATCCTATCATTTCCCTCCTAGGGCTGTCATATCATCACTTAGAATAAATATTACTGTATTAATTTCAACTTTATGCGAACCTCAATACTAAGCAATAATTTTCAACCGACATTATTCTTTCATTTACCTCATAGGGCTGTCATATTATTATCTAGAACAGATATTACCTTTATTAATACCCAACTACTAAGCAATACTTTTCAAAAGATATTATTCTATGAGTTTCTTCATAGGGTTGTCATATCATCACTTGAATATATATTACTTTATTAATTTCGATTTTATGCATATCCCCAATACTAAGCAATACTTTTCAAAACACATTATTCTATCATTTCTCTCATAGGGTTGTCATATCATCACTCAGAGTAGATAATACTTTATTAATTTTGATTTTATGCATACTTCTATACTAAGCAATACTTTTAAAAAGAAATTATTCTATCATTCCCCTAATAGGACTGTCACATTAACTCTCAGAATAGATATTACTTTATTAATTTCAACTTTATGCATATCCCCAATCCTAAGCAATACTTTTCAAAAGACATCATTCTATCATTTCCCTCATATGGCTGTCATATCATCACATATAATAGATATTACTTTATTAATTTCAACTTTATGCATATCTCAATATTAAGAAATACTTTTCAAAAGACATTATTCTATCATTTCCCTCATAGGGCTGTCATATCATCACTTAGAATGGATATTACTTTATTAATTTCAACTTTATGCATACCTCAATACTAAGCAATACTTTTCAAAAGACATTATTTTATGATTTCCTTTATAGGGCTGTCATATAATCACATAGAATAGATATTACTTTATGAATTTTGAATTTATGCATACCTAATTGCTAAGCAATGCATATCCCCAGTACTAAGCAATACTTTTCAAAACACATTATTCTATAATATCCCTCATAGGGATGTCATATCATCCCTTGTAATGGATATTACTTTATTAATTTCAACTTTATGCATACCTCAATACTCAGCAATACTTTTCAAAAGACATTAGTCTATAATTTCCCTTACAGGGCTGTCATATCGTCACTTAGAATAGACAATTCTTTATTAATTTTTACTTTATGCATACCCCAATACTAAGCAATACTTTTCAAAAGACATTATCCTATAATTTCGCTCCTAGGGCTGTCATATCATCACTTAGAATAAATATTACTGTACTAATTTCAACTTTATGCAAACCTCAATACTAAGCAATAATTTTCAAACGACATTATTCTTTCATTACCCTCATAGGGCTGTCATATCATTTTCTAGAACAGATTTTACCTTTATGCATACCCAAACACTAAGCAATACTTTTCAAACGACATTATTCTATCAGTTCCCTCATAGGGTTGTCATATCATCACTTAGAATAGATATTACTTTATTAATTTCGACTTTATGCATACCTCAATACTAAGCAATACTTTTCAAAAAACAATATTCTATCATTTCCCTCACGGCGGTCACATTTTGCTTTATTAATTTTCGACTTTTTGCATACGCCAATACTACGCAACACTTTGCAAAAGACATTATTCTATCATTTCTCTAATGGGGCTGTCATATCATCAACTAGAATACACATTACTTTATTAATTTTGACTTTATGCATACCCCAATGCTAAGCAATACTGTTCAAAATACATTATTGTATCATTTCCTTTATAGGGCTGTCATATCATCACATAGAAAAGATGTTACTTTATTAATTTCGACTTTATGCATACATCAATACTAAGTAATACTTTTCAAAAGACATTATTCTATCATTTCCCTCATAGGGCTGTCATATCATCACTTAGAATAGATATTACTTTATTAATTTCGACTTTATGCATACCTCAATACTAAGCAATACTTTTCAAAAGAAATTATTCTATCATTCCCCTAATAGGACTGTCACATTAACTCTTAGAATAGATATTACTTTATTATTTTCAACTTTATGCATATCCCTAATCCTAAGCAATACTTTTCAAAAGACATCATTCTATCATTTCCCTCATATGGCTGTCATATCATAACATATAATAGATATTACTTTATTAATTTCAACTTTATGCATATCTCAATATTAAGAAATACTTTTCAAAAGACATTATTCTATCATTTCCCTCATAGGGCTGTCATATCATCACTTAGAATAGATATTACTTTATTAATTTCGACTTTATGCATACCCCAATACTAAGCAATACTTTTCAAAAGACATTATTTTATGATTTCCTTTATAGGGCTGTCATATCATCACATATAATAGATATTTCTTTATTATTTCGACTTTATGCATACGTCAATACTAAGCAATACTTTTCGAAAGACATTATTCTATCATTTCCCTCATAAGGTAGTCATATCATCACTTAGAATAGATATTACTTTATTAATTTCGATTTTATGCATATCCCAATACTAAGCAATTCTTTTCAAACATATTATTCTATCATTTCCTTTATGGGGCTGTCATATAATCACATAGAATAGATATTACTTTATCAATATCGACTTTATGCATACCTCAATACTAAGCAATACTTTTCAAAGGACATTATCCTATCATTTCCATCATAAGGTAGTCATATCATCACTTAGAATAGATATTACTTTATCAATTTCGATTTTATGCATATCCCAATACTAAGCAATACTTTTCAAAAGATATTATTTTATCATTCCCCTCATAGGTCTGTCACATCAAAACTTAGAATAGATATTACTTTATTAATTTCGACTTTATGCATATCCCGAATACTAAGCAATACTTTTCAAAACACATTATTCTATCATTTCCTTCATAGGGATGTCATATCATCCCTTGAAATGGATATTACTTTATTAATTTCATCTTTATGCATACCTCAATACTCAGCAATACTTTTCAAAAGACATTATTCTATCATTTCCTTCATAGGGCTGTCTTATCATCACATGGAATAAATATTACTTTATTAATTTTAACTTTATGCATACCCCAATACAAAGCAATACTTTTCAAAAGACATTATCCTATAATTTCCTTCCTAGGGCTGTCATATCATCACTTAGAATAAATATTACTGTATTAATTTCAACTTTATGCGAACCTCAATACTAAGCAATAATTTTCAACCGACATTATTCTTTCATTTACCTCATAGGGCTGTCATATTATTATCTAGAACAGATATTACCATTATGAATACCCAACTACTAAGCAATACTTTTCAAAAGATATTATTCCATGAGTTTGTTCATAGGGTTGTCATATCATCACTTAGAATATATATTACTTTATTAATTTCGATTTTATCATACCCCAATACTAAGCCATACTTTTCAAAAAACAATATTCTATCATTTCCCTCAGGACTGTCATATTTTGCTTTATTAATTTTCGACTTTGTGCATACGCCAATACTAAGCAACACTTTTCAAAAGACATTATTCTATCATTTCCCTAATAGGGCTGTCATATCATCAATTAGAATAGACATTACTTTATTAATTTTGACTTTATGCATACCCCAATACTAAGAAATACTTTTCAAAAGACATTATTTTATCATTTCCTCCATAGGGCTGTAATATCATCACATAGAATAGATATGACTTTATTAATTTCGACTTTATGCATACCCCAATACTAAGCAATACTTTTCAAAAGACATTATTCTATTCTTTCCCTTATATGGCTGTCATATCATCACTTAGAATAGATATTACTTTATTAATTTCGACTTTATGCCAACCTCAATACTAAGCAATACTTTTCAAAAGACATTATTCTATCATTTCTCTCATAGGGTTGTCATATCATCACTCATAGTAGACATTACTTTATTAATTTTGATGGTATGCATACCTCAATACTAAGCAATACTTTTTAAAAGAAATTATTCTATCATTCCCTCATAGGACAGTCAAATTAACGCTTAGAATAGATATTACTTTATTATTTTCGACTTTATGCATATCCCCAATACTAAGCAATACTTTTCAAAAGACATTATTCTATCATTTCCCGCATATGGCTGTCATATCATCACATAGAATAGATATTACTTTATTATTTTGACTTTATGCATACCTCAATACTAAGCAATACTTTTCAAAAGACATTATTCTATCATTTCCCTCATAGGGCTGTCATATCATCACTTAGAATGGATATTACTTTATTAATTTCAACTTTATACATACCCCAATACTAAGCAATACTTTTCAAAACACATTATCCTATCATTTCCTTCATAAGGTAGTCTACTTAGAATAGATATTACTTTATTAATTTCGATTTTATGCATACCCCAATACTAAGCAATACTCTGCAAAAGATATTATTCTATCATTCCCCTCATAGGACTGTCAAATTAACACTTAGAATAGATATTATCTTATTAATTTCGACTTTATGCATATCCCCAATACTAAGCAATACTTTTCAAAACACATTATTCTATCATTTCCTTCATAGGGATGTCATATCATCCCTTGGAATGGATATTACTTTATTAATTTCAACTTTATGCATACCTCAATGCTCAGCAATGCTTTTCAAAAGACATTATCCTATCATCTCCCTCCTAGGGCTGTCATATCATCACTTAGAATAAATATTACTGTATTAATTTCAACTTTATGCGAACCTCAATACTAAGCAATAATTTTCAAACGACATTATTCTTTCATTTCCCTCATAGGGCTGTCATATCATTATCTAGAAGAGATATTACCTTTATGCATACCCAAATATTAAGCAATACTTTTCAAAAGACATTATTCTATCAGTTTCTTCATAGGGTTGTCATATCATCACTTAGAATAGATATTACTTTATCAATTTCGATTTTATCATACCCCAATACTAAGCAATACTTTTCAAAACACATTATTCTATCATTTCCTTCATAAGGATGTCATATCATCTCTTGGAATGGATATTACTTAATTAATTTCAACTTTATGCATACCTCAATACTCAGCAATACTTTTCAAAAGACCTTATTCTATCATTTCCCTTATAGGGCTGTCAAATCGTCGCTTATAATAGACAATACTTTATCAATTTTGATTTTATGCATACCCCAATACTACGCAATACTTTCAAAAGACATTATTCTATCATTTCCTTCATAGGGCTGTTATATCATCGCATAGAATAAATGTTACTTTATTAATTTTAACTTTATGCATACCCCAATACAAAGCAATACTTTTCAAAAAGTCATTATCCTATCATTTCCCTCCTAGGGCTCTAATATCATCACTTAGAATAAATATTACTGTATTAATTTCAAATTTATGCAAACCTCAAAACTAAACAATAATTTTCAAACAACATTGTTCTTTCATTTCCCTCATAAGGCTGTCATATCATTATTAAGAACAGATATTACCTTCATGCATATCCAAATACTAAGCAATACTTTTATGATTTTTTATTTTATGATTTCCTTTATAGGGCTGTCATATCATCACATATAATAGATATTAATTTAATATTACTTTAATATTACTACTAATTTCGACTTTATGCATACGTCAATACTAAGCAATACTTTTCGAAAGACATTATCCTATCATTTCCCTCATAGGGATGTCATATCATCCCTTCGAATGGATATCACTTTATTAATTTCAACTTTATGCATACCTTAATACTCAGCAATACTTTTCAAAAGACATTTTTCTATCATTTCCCTTATAGGGCTGTCATATTGTCACTTAGAATAGACAATACTTTATAAATTTTGACTTTATGCATACCCCAATACTAAGCAATACTTTTCAAAAGACATTATTCTATCATTTCTTTCATAGGGCTGTTATATCATCGCATAGAATAAATGTTACTTTATTATTTTTCACTTTATTTATACCCCAATGTAAAGCAGTACTTTTCAAAAGACATTATCCTATCATTTCCCTCCCAGGGCTGTCATATCATCACTTAGAATAAATATTACTGTATTAATTTCAACTTTATGCGAACCTCAATACTAAGCAATAATTTTCAAACAACATTATTCTTTCATTTCCCTCATAGGGTTTTCATATCATCCCTTAGAATAGATATTGCTTTATTAATTTCGATTTTATGCATACCCCAATACTCAGCAATACTTTTCAAAAGACATTATTCTAAAATTTCCCTTATAGAGCTGTCAAATCGTCACTTAAAATAGACAATACCTTATTAATTTTGACTTTATGCATACCCCAATACTAAGCAATACTTTTCAAAAGACATTATTCTATCATTTCCTTCATAGGGCTGTCTTATCATCACATGGAGTGAATGTTACTTTATTAATTTTAACTTTATGCATACCCCAATACAAAGCAATACTTTTAAAAAAGTCATTATCCTATCATTTCCCTCCTAGGGCTGTCATATCATCACTTAGAATAAATATTACTGTATTAATTTCAACTTTATGCGAACCTCAATACTAAGCAATAATTTTCAAACGATATTATTCTTTCATTTACCTCATAGGGCTGTCATATCATTATCTAGAACAGATATTACCTTTATGTATACCAAACTACTAAGCAATAATTTTCAAAAGACATTATTCTATGAGTTTGTTCATAGGGTTGTCATATCATCACTTAGAATAGATATTACTTTATTAATTTCGATTTTGTCATACCCCAATACTAAGCAATACTTTTGAAAAAACAATATTCTATCATTTCCTTCAGGGCTGTCATATTTTGCTTTATTAATTTTAGACTTGGTGCATGCACCAACACTAAGCAACACTTTGCAAAAGACATTATTCTATCATTTCCCTAATAGGGCTGTCATATCATCAATTAGAATAGACATTACTTTATGAATTTTGACTTTATGCATACCCCAATACTAAACAATACTTTTCAAAAGACAATATTCTATCATTTCCTCCATAGGGCTGTCATATCATCACATAGAATAGATATTACTTTAGTAATTTCGACTTTATGCATACATCAATACTAAGCAATACTTTTCAAAAGACATTATTCTATCATTTCCCTTATAGGGCTGTCATATCATCACTTAAAATATATATTACTTTATTAATGTCGAATTTATGCATACCTCAACACTAAGCAATACTTTCAAAAAACATCATTCTATCATTTCTCTCATAGGGTTGTCATATCATCACTCATAGTAGACATTACTTTATTAATTTTGATTTTATGCATACCTCAATACTAAAAAATACTTTTCAAAAGAAATTATTCTATCATTCCCCTCATAGGACTGTCACATTAAAGCTTAGAATAGATATTACTTTATTATTTTCGACTTTATACATATCCTCAATGCTAAGCAATACTTTTCAAAAGACATTATTCTATCATTTCCCTCATACGGCTGTCATATCATCACATAGAATAGATATTACTTTATTATTTTGACTTTATGCATACCTCAATACTAATTAATACTTTTCAAAAGACATTATTTTATCATTTCTCTCATAGGGCTGTCATATCATCACTTAGAATGGATACTACTTTATTAATTTCAACTTTATACATACCCCAATACTAAGCTTTACTTTTCAAAAGACATTATTTTATGATTTCCTTTATAGGGCTGTCATATCATCACATATAATAGATATTACTTTACTAATTTCGACTTTATGCATACGTCAATACTAAGCAATACTTTTCGAAATACATTATTCTATCATTTCCCTCATAAGGTAGTCATATCTTCACTTAGAATAGATATTACCTTATTAATTTCGATTTTATGCATACCCCAATACTAAGCAATACTTTTCAAAAGATTTTATTCTATCATTTCCTTTATTGGGCTGTCATATAATCACATAGAATAGATATTACTTTATCAATTTCGACTTTATGCATACATCAATACTAAGCAATACTTTTCAAAAGACATTATCCTATCATTTCCCTCATAAGGTAGTCAGATCTTCACTTAGAATAGATATTACTTTATTAATTTCGATTTTATGCATACCCCAATACTAAGCAATAATCTTCAAAAGATATTATTCTATCATTCCCCTCAAAGGACTGTCACATCAACACTTAGAATATATATTACTTTATTAATTTCGACTTTATGCATATCCCCAATACTAAGCAATACTTTTCAAAACACATTATTCTATCATTTCCTTCATAGGGATGTCATATCATCCCTTGGAATGGATATTACTTTATTAATTTCAACTTTATGGAAACCTCAATACTCAGCAATACTTTTCAAAAGACATTATCCTATCATTTCCAACCTAGGGCTGTCATATCATCACTTAGAATAAATATTACTGTATTAATTTCAACTTTATGCATATCCCCAATACTAAGCAATACTTTTCAAAAGACATTATTCTATCATTTCCCTCATATGGCTGTCATATCATCACATAGAATAGATATTACTTTATTATTTTCGACTTTATGCATACCTCAATACTAAGCAGTACTTTTCAAAAGACATTATTCTATCATTTCCCTCATAGGGCTGTCATATCATCACTTAGAATAGATATTACTTTATTAATTTCAACTTTATGCATATCCCCAATACTAAGCAATACTTTTCAAAAGACATTATTTTATGATTTCCTTTATAGGGCTGTCATATCATCACCTATAATAGATATTAATTTAATATTACTTTAATATTACTACTAATTTCAACTTTATGCATACCTCAATACTAAGCAGTACTTTTCAAAAGACATTATCAAATCATTTCCCTCATAGGGATGTCATATCATCCCTTAGAATGGATATTACTTTATTTATTTCAACTTTATGCATACCTCAATACTCAGCAATACTTTTCAAAAGACATTTTTCTATGATTTCCCTTATAGGGCTGTCATATTGTCACTTAGAATGGACAATACTTTATTAATTTTGACTTTATGCATACCCCAATACTAAGCAATACTTTTCAAAAGACATTATTCTATCATTTCCTTCATAGGGCTGTAATATCATTACATAGAATAAATGTTACTTTATTATTTTTCACTTTATCCATACCCCAATACAAAGCAATACTTTTCAAAAGACATTATCCTATCATTTCCCTCCCAGGGCTATCATATCATCGCTTAGAATAAATATTACTGTATTAATTTCAACTTTATGCGAACCTCAATACTAAGCAATAATTTTTAAACGACATTATTCTTTCATTTCCCTCATAGGGCTGTCATATCATTATCTAGAACAGATATTACCTTTATGCATACCCAAATACTAAGCAATACTTTTCAAAGACATTATTCTATCAGTTCCCTCATAGGGTTTTCATATCATCACTTAGAATAGATATTGCTTTATTAATTTCGATTTTATGCATACCCCAATACTAAACAATACTTTTCAAAAAACAATATTATAGCATTTCCCTCAGGCCTGTCATATTTTGCTTTATTAATTTTAGACTTTATGCATACGCCAATACTAAGCAACACTTTGCAAAAGACATTATTCTATCAGTTCCCTAATAGGGCTGTCAAGTCATCAATTAGAATAGACATTACTTTATTAATTTGGACATTATGCATACCCAAATACTAAGCATTTTGGTATGCATAATGATATTATACATTAATATTACTTTATTAATATCAATTTTAAGCATACCAAAATACTAAGCAACACTTTTCAAAAGGCATTATTCTATCATATCCCTCATAGGGCTGTCATATTATAATATAAAATAGATATTGCTTTATTAATTTTCGACTTTATGCATACGCAAATACTAAGCAACACTTTTCAAAAGACAAAATTCTATCATTTCCCTCATAGTGCTGTCATATTATAACTTAGAATACTTTACAGTCATTACTTTATTAATTCCTACTTTATACATATCCTCAATACTAAGCAATACTTTTCAAAAGATATTATCCTCTCATTTCCCTCATACGGTAGTCATATCATCACTTAGAATAGACATTATTTATTAATTTCGATTTGATGCATACCCTAATACTAAGCATTACTCATCTAATTGGGGGAATTTTATGTGTATTCTAATGGGGGTAATTTTATGTAGAGTTATTCCGTGCGGAATTTATTGTCATATATCACGGGGGAAACAGACTGACTCTTGATCTTACTGTTGAAGAACTCCTAATATAGAAGCGTAGACATAATATCTAGAGTCAACACTTTGCTAAGTTTCCTTTTAACGTTGCATGAAGATCGTATTCCTTAGAGAGCCTTAGGGAGCCATTCTTGAGACACGGAACTAGTTGCTAACTACAAATTGAGATACTAACATATATAGAAAAAACACAATTAAGAAAGTAATATGTTTATTGTCACTTACATTGGAATAAACAGCATCGTACAAACGTAAGATAAGAACGTTACAAAACATGAAATTCTGGTCCTGACTCTCTGCTCTCTCATAATAATTTCGCCACTGAATGCCCGATTCACAATAAGAATCTAATCTGCCCCAAAAACATATTTTCATTAAGATATACTTCTGATTTCGCTTCTGAACACTAAAAACTAATCCACGATTGGACCAACTCATTTTCGGGCGTCGCCTCATACCCTTATTATGCTTTAAAATATCCTTATTATGCTTTAAAATAGTACAATAGTTTTATATCAATTTTCAAGTATTCATGTCTCTCGTTCCAATGAATTCAATACTTTTTATTGAACAGAGTGGAACATTTTTTTTGCCCTGAAGTTTGTCAAGCATTTTCGTGAATATTCAAATCTCTTTTGTTTCCGATATCAAAGGAATGCACGTCTTTTGTATTGCAAAACCAAATAGTACTTTTCGCTCTTCGAAATTTGTCAAGCAGATTTGGGAATATTCCGATCTCTTTTGTTTTCAGGAACAAAGGAATGTAAAGCTTTCGTATTAGACAACGTAGTACATTTGTTTTTTGCTTGATACTCATCAAGTTGGTATGTGAATATTAACATCTTTTTTATTTGGTATTTTAAAGAGATGTCTGATGAGAATAAATTGCAGTTCTTCTCACCTCGTTAGAAATTAGAAAGAAGTTAAAAATGGGATTTAAAATGAACGATAGAACATCTCGTGAGATATTTGGGGATAGTTTTATCAGCATAGCTGTTCCTTTCTTGTCAGAAATGAAGGGAAGTTTAAATTACATTTGAAATATTTTTTGGAAGGAAAAGGCGTTTTTTATTTAAGGGGGAGGAAAATTTAAGTTTTTTTGTTTTCTACTCATGGTACACATTACCCTTTCCATTGTTTAATGATGTCCTGATCATTAGATCCTGCTCGCCCTTAGTTTTTGAAATATTTTGATATTAATTAATACTTTGTCTTGTACAATCTTAATCAACATTGTAAAAGTTAATTTTTTTTATGTAAGCACTGCTGACTATTCTTTTGCTCTTATTTTGGTGTTACATTTCTAATTTTATTATTTTTTTCCAAGCTCCTTTACCGGACTAAAGTTTTCTATTGTTAAAGTTTAGATACTAAACGATTTTTTTTTACATTTTTTTCTACCTCTAACACTGATAATTCCTACATTTCCTATGATAGTTTTTTACATGGTTGGAGTTATATTCTCTTGCTATTACTGCTTTTATTACTTCGTATAATATGATAATAATCATATTACTCGAAAATGCATTACTTTCGACATAACATCCGAATTACACTTCTATCTTATGCTAACTACCTGGAAAAATTAAACCTTCCACCTACGCTAAAATAATGCAACAATTCTACACATAACTGTGCCTAAGTAAATAACACAATATATATATATATATATATATATATATATATATATATATATATATATATATATATATATATATATATATATATATATATTATATATATATATATATATATATATATATATATATATATATATATATATATATATATATATATATATATATATATATATATATACTTTCCACATAACATCCGAATTACACTTCTATCTTATGCTAACTACCTGGAAGAATTAAACCTTCCACCTACGCTAAAATAATGCAACAATTCTACACATAACTGTGTCTAAGTAAATAACACAATATATATATATATATATATATATATATATATATATATATATATATAT
Organism: Artemia sinica; assembly: GCA_027921565.1. Lineage (NCBI taxonomy): Eukaryota > Metazoa > Arthropoda > Branchiopoda > Anostraca > Artemiidae > Artemia > Artemia sinica. The sequence goes on along the minus strand of CM051261.1, from coordinate 70,939,695 downwards.
ATATATATATATATATATATAGGTATACTTGGGTGAGTTAAGATATACAAAACTGGGTTTACCATGCTCACTGGTAATAGCATTAAATAACTTCACTAGTTTCGTTCTTCTTTGAACACTGTTGACAAGTTACCTAAATTATTAATAGATACATGTAATTTCACATATATTTCACCATTCTACGTGTTTCTTATCGTACTCATTTATTTTGATGTTTGATGATTGGCCTGCACTGGTTTTGTGTTTGATGGGTTAAATGTTAATGAGTTTGTCTATGGGGTTCTCTTTCTTTTTTCACTTTATCTATAGAAAGAATTAAAACACTTACAGTCAATTTTTCCTGTACAAAATTGTACGAATACAGGTGTATTCATCATGGACGATGGGCTGATTTCTAATTTGTCAAAAGGGAAATGATACTTCTATTTACAAATGTATTGAAGCTTGATCTCAGAGTTCATTTCCACATGCTATCTTTGAACTGCTCATAAGGCACGTTATCATTGAGAGGTCAATCACTGGGGTTACATTTGTTAATAGATGGATTGGGTTTCCTTTAAGCGCTTTATTCTTGGGAAATATTTAAAGCACTTAGAGTTTTTGTTTGCTGTATAAAATTGTTCGTGCGTTGTTTGCCTCATTATGGACGATTGGCTGATTTCTAACTAATTATGAGGGAATCGACATTTATTTTCACAGATGGGTTGAAACCAAATCTTAATGTCTAGTTCAACATATTGTCTTTAATCCAGGGTTGAGGTATATAATCACAAAGAGGTTAGTTACTGGGGTTACTGTTGAACTCCAGGATTTAAAAGTTTGTTTTCAAGATCATCCTTCAGGGAATATTTTGTAATCTTACAGAGTGGTAGTGGTCGATGTTTGCTGATCATTGTTTCTTTGGAGTTTAATTCGTAATTCTATTACATGTAGATCGATGGGGTCTTTCAAACTCCATAATCATGCAGTTATACGACGTATTGGATGATAATAATGTTTATCAAAGATGATAGTTATGCATTTACACTATATGCTGGTTGATGGGGTTTTCCAGAAAGTCATTTTGGGGAGTGTTTGCAGTTTTATGACTTGCAAACTGTTAGGGTTCTCAAAACAGTTGTTCTATGAGTTTTAGGCAGATTCACGACATGCTGTACAACGGGGTTCTCAGGACTGTTGTTTTTATACAATTCTGCTATATACTGGTTACTGGGATTTACTAGGTAATGTTACCTGATTCACAAGGTATGTGATAGGTCGTGGTAGTATTTGTGTCCTAGCTTCATTGCTTTGGATTCATTGTGAGTACTCTTCGTGAGTTGATGAATGATGAAGATAAATGCTACTACGTTGTATCTGAACTGGATTATGAATTTGTAATGATTTATTTCCATTAGGTCATTTCATTTCCTGGAATAGAAATATCTAGGCAGAATCACATGTTCCATATAACGAGCAGGTTATAATACATAAAAGTAATAGTAAACAATACCATTAGGCACACTTAACAGTGATTATTATGCTACAAGGCAACAACAAGCAATTACACTGATATTATTACAGAGATATTGATCGATTAATATAATATTGATTTTAACATTTGACGTTATTACTATGCTTGCTTCAAACGCATAGAATTTCCATCGCAAAATTAACAGCAATTTTAGAAGAAATGATAATGTTAAAAGATTAATATACTTCTAGCTTCATGTAAGGTATCTTAATATACACTTTAGCATACATTATTGCACACACTGTATTTTAAATGTCCTTCAACGCTTGTTTAATTCTACATTAAGGTATAAATTATTCATTTAAATATGAGTAAGAATACATCATTAAATATGAGGTCTTAATTTACTATACGTTTTCATGCCTTTATTGTTCACGCACGTCCATGCTTTTTAAGAAACGCATATTGCAGCGTCGTAGCCGCACAACTGTACGTAAACGATATTTAAAGTTGGGGACTGGACATGGTATAAACGAGTGAGAACCTCTATACCCACTCGTTAATAACTTCCTTCCTTTTCCTTGGCTGAGATGCTTTCAGGTGATTCCTGGTTTAACTTCTGCATTTCAGTCGTGTCTCTGTTGTTTTCCTTTGGGGTTTGTTTTCGTGGTCTCAATATTCTTCCGTAATTCAAGGTTAACGAAGTCCTCATAGTCAAGGAAATCATAAATACAAAACATAAGGTTAGTAGTATATTCCACCAGAAGTTTGTTGAGAATAATCCATATCTACTCTCCACGTTCGTTAACCTTTGGCCCTCATTAGTAAATAGGGGAATCTGGGAATCCTGTGCTTCTCTTATGTTCGTAAGCGGTAATGTTCCTTTAACCCTCTCTATTTTAGACCATATTGAGGTTTATGGTTATTGTTTATGGTTATTGTTACACCCCTGTTTTATGGTTATTGTTATAACATCTTGTAATAGTAATTTGGTCCTATAACTTGGGTCGATTCTTTCAGTGTTATTATAACAAGATAAAATTCCGACAGTTTCTTTTGGGACAGAAAATAGCCAAAGATCATTTCTAAGATGTATGGACATTTCTCGCTTAGTACTTCCTATTAAAGCTTCAGAAGAACTAGGAATTTCTTCTTGCTGGGTTTCTTTTTAAAATATATCTAACATACAAGATCCAGATTTGACATAATAAATAAGTAATGTTAGCTGACATAACAGGTTTTTGAAAGATACGGATTCTTCAAGGTCTTGTGGATTAGCCAAGGCATATTTTCTTCTATCCTGATCAACAAGTAAATACTCTGCTTCGGGTGTAATAGTTATAAAGGAGTTTGTCTTTTTTATATTAGCTGGAAAGGTAGAAAGTTTTGTACAGATCGTAAATGGATTGCTGATTTATCAACGGAATCGTTTTACCGTGAAAAATTGTTCATTTATTTTCGTGATGTGGACCTTTAATTTTGTGTAATAAAGAAATAAATTTGCTACTTCTGGCTCTGTGGGCAGACGCAAGCCAAATGTTAGGTGCGTTTTTATTTCCTCTAGGATACTTTTTAGGTTAGTAGGGTCTGACAAGTCATATGATAAAAATCCTCCAGTGAGTGTATATAATGCGAACTCGAATTTAATAACGTCTGTCGCTAGGTTTAGTAATGACATGGTAATTATATCAAGTGATACGATGGTGACACTCGAATCCGTTATTACACGATTTACTTCGTTTTTCAGGTAATTCATTACGTTTACTGTTTTTGAGATTTTCTTAGATATCATTTCAACTGTATCCCTTTGATAGTTTGCTATACTTGCTTGTATTTTTTGGACATGTAATATTAAGTTCATGGCATTGTTCAGCTTTTTTACGTTTTCCCTTAGGATGTCCATATCTTCCTCCTTTGATAACCCAAATAGGCGGGAGGCGAGTTCTCCAATGATGGGAATTAGGCTAGTTTATCTTCGGTATTTACTTCTTCGAAAGAATACTTGAAATATTCTTGTGGTACTTTCTTTTAATTTTTGTATTTCCGTGTTGAATAATTCAAACAAGGCTTGTAATCTCTGTCTGTATAATATCAAGAAGGCTTGGTGAGTTGATAATTTCATGGCGTTTTTCTCGTCCAGATCGGGTAAAGGTTCGATATCTTCTTTTATTGGCTCGTCGGCCATGGCTAGTCTATCGCACATATATTTGCCGTCTATTGTCCAACATTTCTTGGGCACCTATGTATCTTCTTTTCTGTTTTTCAAATCTATTTTCCTTGTTATCAGGACTGTACCCTTGAACTTTTATCATTTGTATCTCAGTATGCATTATAGGGATCCTTGCTCTTTGTTTTATAAGGACTTTGCCGAAAGAATAGGTATCCGTAAATTTAGGTCCTGTCAACCATACCCCTTTTGTAAATATTGTTGGTTTTAGATAAGCTAAGGTAATAAATTTTTTGGTGATTCTCCATTGAGTTTAACTAAGTCCTGAACTGTATTTGTTTTCGTTTCCGATATCAAAGACTGTATCTCTCCGGCTAGTGTCAGAGATATAGGTGTGGTTTTCGTGGTATCTTTCTTACTTTCCCCTGTGGAATTAGTATATTCATAATCTAGTTGGGGGTTGAGTACTTATTTGGTGATTTGTCCAACCTTTCTAGGTTAGTATCTTGTATTCTTAGGGGTCTGCTGCTATTTTCTTTTCTCACTTTAGGTGATGTCTGTTTAGTAATGCTGTTCGTGGTATGATTTTGCTACAGTTCTCTGAGAAAAGTCCATAGGCTTGGTAATTCATTTAAAATGACGTAATTTCCATCATAGGGTTTTCCATTCCTTGTAGTCGATAACTGAGGATTTTCCGTGGATTTCATTGTAGTAAGCTCACTTACTGAATTTTCCATATTATTTAATGTTCTTCTTCTTCGGTTTTCTCTTGTGTTGGTTCCTAGAGCCATGTCAATTTTTGCCATTTTCTTGTCAAATTATTCTATTACGGACTTTGATTTTAGTTTGGGGATAGTGGGAATTGCAAATTCTCTGTTATCCTTACTATGCACTATTTTACTGGTATGTAATCCCTTATCTGATTTTAAGAATTGAAATATAGATTATTTGAGTTCGTTTGTATTTTTCTCTAATCTTGTTACTTGTTGGAACAAGGTTTGGAATGGCTTGGGGTCCAATTTCATAAATATTTTCCATGGGTTATGGCTTGCTAGCAATGAATTCTCATGCTTGAATATTACTCCATAATTTACCATATCTTGGGCTTCTGAGTGAACAAAGAGGATTATGATGATATACGTTAGCCGCATCTTTTTCTTTCTTCTAGAATTAATTTATTAGTAATTTATATATTTTTACATAGTTTATATTATTATTTTATTTTGTTTCTAAAATGGTTTGGGTTTATTAAATTGGCTTCTTTAATGTACTAATATGTCAAAGGGTGGTATTAATTTATTAAGGGGTGGGTCTGATTATGGCATTCGCCAAACAAAATGTTTATATTATACTTATGTTTATGAACTATGTCTTCAGGTTTTTGAATATTTTAGCTTTATTTTGGTTATATATATATATATATATATATATATATATATATATATATATATATATATATATATATAATATATATATATATATATATATATATATATATATATATATATATATATATATATATATATATATGTATTAAAACTTTGTTTTCTTTTTTTTTCTTTTACTGTTCATTTATAAAGGTCGTTTGTATATTCTTTAGATTTTAGGTTCTTTGAATCACGGAGTAAGTAATATGCTAATACACTAGTAGCCCTTTCTATATCAAGCACACTCAAATACGAATTTCTTATCACAACAAACTATTCTTTGCAAAAAATACTAAACTAAACTGTAGGGAGATTGGAATAGATAATTACTTTGGAACTATTGAGGTGAGTTTTATTTTACTATAATGTAAGTCCTTTTGGTTCTATTATCATTAGTTTATCTATTTTTTATTTCTTGTTTTTGAAATAGAGATTATTGTGTTAGTATGGGGAATGGATGATTTCGGGCGAAATTTTTGATAAATTTACTTGTTTACTAAACTCGTTCTTACCTCCGAGTTTACAATTACCGCACCAATTCTAATGGGGGGATTTTATGTGTATTCTAATATGTTGAGTATTCTTATGTGTATTCTAATATGTAGAATTTTAAGTAGAGTTATTCCGTGGGAAATTTATTGTCATATATCACGGGAGAAACTGACTGACTCTTGATCTTACTGTTGAAGAACTCCTAATATAGAAGCGTAGACATAATATCTAGAGTCAACACTTTGCTAAGTTTCCTTTTAACGTTGCATGAAGATCATATTCCTTAGAGAGCCTTAGGGAGCCATTCTTGAGACACGGAACTAGTTGCCAACTACAAATTGAGATACTAACATATATAGAAAAAACACAATTAAGAAAGTAATATGTTTATTGTCACTTACATTGGAATAAACAGCATCGTACAAACGTAAGATAAGAACGTTACAAAACATGAAATTCTGGTCCTGACTCTCTGCTCTCTCATAATAATTTCGCCACTGAATGCCCGATTCACAATCATAATCTAATCTGCCCCAAAAACATATTTTCATTAAGATATACTTCTGATTTCGCTTCTGAACACTGAAAACTAATCCACGATTGGACCAACTCATTTTCGGGCGTCGCCTCATACCCTTATTATGCTTTAAAATATCCTTATTATGCTTTAAAATAGTACAATAGTTTTATATCAATTTTCAAGTATTCATGTCTCTCGTTCCAATGAATTCAATACTTTTTATTGAACAGAGTGGAACATTTTTTTTGCCCTGAAGTTTGTCAAGCATTTTTGTGAATATTCAAATCTCTTTTGTTTCCGATATCAAAGGAATGCACGTCTTTTGTATTGCAAAACCAAATAGTACTTTTCGCTCTTCGAAATTTGTCAAGCAGATTTGGGAATATTCAGATCTCTTTGTTTTCAGGAACAAAGGAATGTAAAGCTTTCGTATTAGAGAACGTAGTACATTTGTTTTTTGCTTGAAACTCATCAAGTTGGTATGTGAATATTAACATCTTTTTTATTTGGTATTTTAAAGAGATGTCTGATGAGAATAAATTGCAGTTCTTCTCTCCTCGTTAGAAATTAGAAAGAAGTTAAAAATGGGATTTAAAATGAACGATAGAACATCTCGTGAGATATTTGGGGATAATTTCATCAGCATAGCTGTTCCTTTCTTGTCAGAAATGAAGGGAAGTTTAAATTATATTTGAAATATTTTTTGGAAGGAAAAGGCGTTTTTTTTTTTATTTAAGGGGGAGGAAAATTTAAGTTTCTTTGTTTTCTACTCATGGTACACATTACCCTTTCCATTGTTTAATGATGTCCTGATCATTAGATCCTGCTCGCCCTTAGTTTTTGAAATATTTTGATATTAATTAATACTTTGTCTTGTACAATCTTAATCAACATTGTAAAAGTTAATTTTTTTTATGTAAGCACTGCTGACTATTCTTTTGCTCTTATGTTGGTGTTACATTTCTCATTTTATTATTTTTTTCTAAGCTCCTTTACCGGACTAAAGTTTTCTATTGTTAAAGTTTAGATACTAAACGATTTTTTTTACATTTTTTTTCTACCTCTAACACTGATAATTCCTAAATTTCCTATGATAATTTTTTACATGGTTGGAGTTATATTCTCTTGCTATTACTGCTTTTATTACTTCGTATAATATGATAATAATCATATTACTCGAAAAGGCATTACTTCCCACATAACATCCGAATTACACTTCAAACTTATGCTAACTACCTGGAATAATTAAACCTTCCACCTACGCTAAAATAATGCAACAATTCTACACATAACTGTGCCTAAGTAAATAACACAATATATATATATATATATATATATATATATATATATATATATATATATATATATATATATATATATATATATATATATATATATATATATATATATATATATATATATATATATATATATATATAATATATATATATATATATATATATATATATATATATATAATATATATATATATATATATATATATATATATATATATATATATATATATATATATATATATATATATATATATATATATATATATATGTATATATATATATATATATATATATATATATATATATATATATATATAATATATATATATATATATATATATATATATATATATATATATAATATATATATATATATATATATATATATATATATATATATATATATATATACATATATATATATATATATATATATATATATATATATATATATATATATATATATATATATATATATATATTATATATATATATATATATATATAATATATATATATATATATATATATATATATATATATATATATATATATATATATATATATATAATATATATATATATATATATATATATATATATTTTTATATATATATATATATATATATATATATATATATATATATATATATATATATATATATATTATATATATATATATATATATATTATATATATATATATATATATATATATATATATATATATATTTTTATATATATATATATATATATATATATATATATATATATATATATATATATATATATTTATATATATATATATATATATATATATATATATATATATATATATATATATATATATATATATATATGTATATATATATATATATATATAGGTATACATGGGTGAGTTAAGATATACAAAACTGGGTTTACCATGCTCACTGGTAATAGCATTAAATAACTTCACTAGTTTCGTTCTTCTTTGAACACTGTTGACAAGTTACCAAAATTATTAATAGATACATGTAATTTCACATATATTTCACCATTCTACGTGTTTCTTATCGTACTCATTTATTTTGATGTTTGATGATTGGCCTTCACTGGTTTTGTGTTTGATGGGTTAAATGTTAATGAGTTTGTCTATGGGGTTATTGTCACTTACATTGGAATAAACAGCATCGTACAAACGTAAGATAAGAACGTTACAAAACATCAAATTCTGGTCCTGACACTCTGCTCTCTCATAATAATTTTGCCACTGAATGCCCGATTCACAATCATAATCTAATCTGCCCCAAAAACATATTTTGAACATTTGTTTTTGTCCTGAAGTTTGTCAAAATTTTTGTGAATATTGAAATCTCTTTTGTTTCCCATATCAAAGAAATGCACGTCTTTTGTATTGTAAAATCAAATAGTACTTTTCGCTCTTCGAAATTTGTCGAGCATATTTGGGAATATTCATATCTCTCTTCTTTTCAGGAACAAAGGAATGTAAAGCTTTTGTATTAGACAACGTAGTACATTTGTTTTTTGCTTGTGACTCATCAAGTTGGTATGTGAGTATTAACATCACTATTACTTGGTATTTTAAAGGGATGTGTGATGAGAATAAATTGCACTTTTATCTCCTCGTTATAAATTAGAAAGATGTTAAAAATGGGACTTAAAATGAACGATAGAATATCTCGTGAGATATTTGGGGATAGTTTTATCAGCATAGCTGTTTCTTTCTTGTCAGAAATGAAGGGAAGTTAAAATTATCTTTGAAATATTTTTGGAAGGAAAAGGTGTGTCTTTTATTTAAGGGAGAAAAAAATTAAGTTATTTTGTTTTCTACTCACGGTACACTCATAGGACTATCACATCATTACTTAGAATAGATATTACTTCATTAATTTCGACTTTATGCATATCCCATACTAAGCAATACTTTTCAAAACACATTATTCTATCATTTCACTCAAAGGGATGGCATATTATCACTTGGAATGGATATTACTTTATTGATTTCAACTTTATGCATACCCCAATACTAACCAATACTTTTCAAAAGACATTATTCTATCATTTCCCTCATAGAGCTGTCATATCATCACTTAGTATAGATATTACTTTATTAATTTCAACTTTATACATACCCCAATACTAAGAAATACTTTCCAAAAGACATTATTCGATCATTTCCCTCATTGTGCTGTCATATCATCACTTAGAATAGATATTACTTTATTAATTTCGATTTTATGCAAATCCAAATACTAAGCAAATCTTTTCCAAACACATTATTCTATCATTGCCCTCATAGAGCTGTCATATCATCAATTAGAATAGACATTACTTTATGAAGTTCAACTTTATACATATCCCAATACTAGGCAATACTTTTCAAAAGACATTATTCTATCATTTTCCTCATAGGGCTTTCATATCATCACTTAGAATAGATATTACTTTATTAATTTCAAGTTTATGCATAGCTCAATACTAAGTAGTACTTCTCAAAATACATTATTCTATCATGTCCCTCATAGGGCTGACATATCATAACATAGAATAGATATTACTTAATTAATTTTCGACTTTTTGCATACGCCAATACTAAGCAACACTTTTCAAAAGACATTATTCTATCATTTCCCTCATAGAGCTGTCATATCATCACTTAGTATAGATATTAATTTATTAATTTCAACTTTATGCATACCCCAATACTAAGTAATACCTTTCAAAAGACATTATTCTATCATTTCCCTCATAGGGCTGTCATAAAATCACTTAGAATGATATTACTTAGTTAATTTCGACTTTATGCATAACCCAATACTAAGCAATACTTTTCAAAAGACATTATTCTATCATTTCCTCCATAGGGCTGTCATATCATCACATACACTAAATATTACTTTATGAATTTGGACTTGATACATGCCCCAACACTAAGCAATACTTTTCAAAAGACATTATTCTATCATTTTCATCATAGGGCTGTCACATCATCATCTAGAATAGATATTAATTTATTAATTTCAATTTTATGCATACCCCAACACTAACCAATACTTTGAAAAGACATTATTTTATCATTTCCTTCATAGGGTCGTCATAGCATCACTTATGAATAGATATTACTTTATTTATTTTGACTTAATGCATACCCAAATACTAAGCAATACTTTTCAAAAGACATTAGTCGATCATTTCCCTCTTAGGGGTATCATATCATCACATAGAATAGATATTACTTTAATAATTTCGACTTTATGCATATTTCAATACTAAGCCATACTTTTCAAAAGACATTATTCCCTCATTTCCCTCATAGGGCTGTCTTATCATCACTTAGAATAGACATTACTTTATTAATTTCACCTTTATGCATAGCCAAATACTAAGCAATACTTTTCAAAGACATTACTCTATCATTTCCCTCATTGGGCTGTCATATTATCACTTATAATAGATATTACATTATTAGTTTCGACTTCATGCATGCCCAAATACTACGCAAATCATTTCAAAAGACATTATTCTATCATTGCCCTCATTGGGCTGTCATACCATCACTCAGAATAGATGTTACATTATTAATTTTGACTTTATGCTTATCCCAATACTAAGCAAAACTGTTCAAAAGACATTATTCTATCATTGCCCTCATAGGGCTGTCATGTCATCACTTAGAATAGACATTACTTTATTAATTTGAACTTTATTCATATGCCAATACTAAGCAATACTTTTCAAAAGACATTATTCTATCATTTATTTGACAGAGCTGTCATATCATCGCTTAGAATAGATATTACTTTATTAATTTCGAGTTTGTGCATACCTCAATACTAAGCAGTACTTCTCAAAAGACATTATTTATTCATTTCCCTCAGAGGGCTGTCATATCATCTCTTAGAATATATATTACTTTATTAATTTCGACTTTAAACATACCCCAATACTAAGCAATACTATTCGAAAGACATTGTTCTATCATTTCCATCTTAGGGCTGTCATGTCATCACTTAGAATAGACATTACTTTATTAATTTCAACTTTATTCATATCCCAATACTAAGCAATACTTTTCGAAAGACATTGTTCTATCATTTCCAACGTAGGGCTGTCATGTCATCACTTAGAATAGACATTACTTTATTAATTTCAACTTTATTCATATCCCAATACTAAGCAATACTTTTCGAAAGACATTGTTCTATCATTTCCATCATAGGGCTATCATGTCATCACATGGAATAGATATTACTTTATTAATTTCGACTTTATGCATACCCCAATACTAGGCATTACGTTTAAACCATACATTACTCTATCATTTCCCTCATAGGGCTGTCATACTATCAATTAAAACAGAAATTACTTTATTAATTTTGACTTTATGTACACCCCAATACTAAGCAATACTCTTCAAAAGACATTATTCTATCATTTTCCTCATAGGGCTGTCATATCATCACTTAGAATATATATTACTTTATGTATATCCCAATACTAAGCAATACTTGTCAAAAAACATCATTCTATCATTCCCTCATAGGGAAGTCACATCATCACTTAAAATAGATATTACTTTATTAATTTCGACTTTATTACCTTGGTAGTATTATTAGTAAAGATGGTGGGAGCAATGAAGATGTTAAAAATAGAATAGCCAAGGCTCAGGGCGTTTTTTCACAGTTAAAAAAAGTCTGAAAGAATAGGAAGATAAGTCTGCAAACCAAGATTAGAATATTAGAAGCAACAGTGATGACAGTTGTCAAATATGGCTCTGAAGCATGGACGCTCCGAAAAGCGGATGAAGATTTGCTAGATGTTTTCCAGAGAAACTGCTTAAGGATTGTTCTGAGTACCCGGCTGACTGACCGTATTTCAAACAGTAGGCTATACGAAAAATGTGGTTCAATACCGCTCTCTAGGGCTATAATGAAAGAAAGGTTGAGGTGGTTAGGGTACGTTGTGCAAATGAAGAATGACAGATTTCCGAAGATTGTTCTTTTCGGCCAACCATCTAGGGCGAAACGGAAAGCAGTTCGTCCCCGTCTGGGGTGGGAGGACGTCATAAAGAAAGATTTAAAGGAAATGGGAACTTCGTGGGCGTGTGTAAAAAGGGAGGCTTTGAATAGACTGGGGTGGAGAAGGAGCGTGCTTAGCTGTGTTTGCCTCAGGCGGCTTGGTGCTGCGGTGAGTTTTTAGTAGTAGTAGTAGTAATACTAAGCAATATTTTTCAAAAGATATTATCCTATCATTTCTCCCATAGGGCTGTCATTTCATCACTTACAACAGATACTAGTTTATTAATTTCGACTTTATGCATACCGTCAATACTAAGCAATACTTTAAAAAGACATTACTCTATCATTTCCCTCATTGGGTTTTCATATCATTACTTAGAATAGATATTAATTTATTAATTTCGACGTTATGCATACCTCAATATTAAGCAATACTTTTCAAAAGATATTCTTCTATCATTTTCCTTATAGGGCTGTCATATCATCACTTAAAATATATATTACTTTATTAATTTCGACTTTATGCATACCCCAATACTAAGCAATACTTTTCAAAAGATATTATTCTATCATTTCCCTCATAGGGACGTCATATCTTTACTTAGAATAGATATTACTTTATTAATTTCAACTTTATGCATACCCCAACACTAATCGGTACTTTTTAAAGGACATTATTCTTTCATTTCCCTCAAAGGGCAGTCACATAATCACTTAGAACAGATATTAATTTGTTAGTTTCGACGTTATGCATACCCTCAGTTCTAAGCAATACTTTTAAAAAGACATTATTCTATCATATCCCTAATTGGCTTGTCATATCACCACTTAGAATAGATGTTAGTTTATTAATTTCGACATTATGCATACCTCAATATTAAGTAATAGTTTTCAAAACACATTTTTCTATCATTTTCCATATAGGGCTGTCATATCATCACTTAAAATATATATTACTTTATTAATTTCGACTTTATGCATACCCCAATACTAAGCAATACTTTTCAAAAGATATTATTCTATCATTTCCCTCACAGGGTTTTCATATTTTTACTTAGAATAGATATTACTTTATTAATTTCAACTTTATGCATACCCCAATACTAATCGATACTTTTTAAAGGACATTATTCTATCATTTCCCTCAAAGGGCAGTCACATAATCACTTAGAACAGATATTAATTTGTTAGTTTCGACGTTATGCATAACTCAATAGTAAGCACTACTTTTTAAAACTCAGTATCAATTCCCTCGTAGGGTTGTCATTTCATCTCTTAGAATAGACACTACTTTATTAATTTCAGCTTAATGCACACCCCAATACTAAGCAATACTTTTTCAAAAGACAATATTCTATCATTTCTATCATAGGGCTGTCAAATCATCTTAGGGCTAACATTTCATCAATCAGAATAGACAATACTTTATTAATTTCAACTTTATGCATACTCCAATACTAAGCAATACTTTTTCAAAAGAAAATATTCTATCATTTCTATCATAGGGCTGTCAAATCATCTTAGGGCTAACATTTCATCAATCAGAATAGACGTTACTTTATTAACTTCGACTTTATGCATGCCCCAATACTAAGCAATACTTTTCAAAAGACATTATTCTGCGATTTACCTCATAGGGCTGTTATATTACCACTTAGAATATATATTACTTTATTTTATCCACTTTATGCATACCCCAGTATCAAGCAATACTTTTCAAAAGACACTACTCTATCATTTCCGTCATAGGACTGTCATATCATCACTTATAATAGATAATACTCTAATAATTTCGACTTTATGCATTCTGCAATACTAAGCAATATTTCTCAAAAGACATTACTCTATCATTTTTTTCATAAGACTGTCATATCCACACATAGAAAATATATTACTTTATTAACTTTGACCTCATGCATACCCAAATACTAAGCAATACTTTTCAAAAGACATTATTCTATCATTTCCCTGATAGGGCTGTCATATCATGACTTAGAATAGATATTACTTTATTAATTTCTACTTTATGCATACCCCAATACTAAGCAATACTTTTCAAAAGATATTAGTCTATCATTTCCTTCATATAGTTGTCATAGCATCACTTAGAATAGATATTACTTTATTACTTTTCAAAAGACATTATTGTACGATTTCCCTCACAGGGCTGGCATATCATAACTTAGAATAGACATTTTCCTTTAAATTTTGACTTTATGCATACCCCAATACTAAGCAATACTTTTCAAAAGACATAATTCTATCATTTCCTTCATAGGGCTGTCATTTCATCACATAGAATAGATACTACTTAATTAATTTTGACTTTATGCATACCCCAATGCTAAGCAATACTTTTAAAAAGACATTGTTCTATCATTTACCTCAATGGGCTGTCATATCATCACTTAGAATAGACATTATTCTATCATTTCCCTCATTTGGCTGTCATACCATCACTTAGAATAGACATTACTTTATTAATTTCCACTTTATGCATGCCCCATTACTAAGCAATACCTTTCAAAAGATATTAGTCTATCATTTTCATCATAGGGCTGTCATATCTTCACTTAGAATAGATATTAATTTATTAATTTCAAGTTTATGCATACCTCAATACTAAAATAGATATTACGTTATTAATTTTGATTTTATGCATACCTCAATACTAAGCAATACTTTTCAATAGATATTACTCTATCATTTTCCTCGTATGGCTGTCATATCATCACTTACAACATACATTACTTTATTAATTTCGACTTTATGCATACCTTCAATACTAGGCAATACTTTTCAAAGGATACCCCAATACTAAGCAATAATTTTCAAAAGACATTATTCTATCATTTCCTTCATATATTTGTCATAGCATCACTTACAATAGATATTAATTTATTAATTTAGACTTTATGCATCCCTCAATACTAAGCAATACTTTTCAAAAGACATTATTCTATCATTTCCCTGATTTCGACTTTATGCATACCTCAATACTAAGCAATACTTTTCAAAAGACAGTATTGTACGATTTCCCTCACAGGGCTGGCATATCATAACTTAGAATAGACATTACTTTTTAAATTTTGACTTTATGCATACCCCACCACTAAGCAATACTTTTCAAAAGACATTATTCTATCATTTACCTCATTGGGCTGTCTTATCATCACTTAGAAAAAATATTACTTTATTAATTTTGCCTTATTGCATACCCAAATACTAAGCAATACTTTTCAACAGACATCATTCTATCATTTCCCTGATAGGGCTGTTATACCATGGCTTAGAATAGATATTATTCTATTACTTTATTACTTTATATTACTTTATATTATTTCTACTTTATGCATATCCCAATACTAAGCAATACTTTTCACAAGACATTATTCTATCATTTCCTTCATATAGTTGTCATAGCATCACTTAGAATAGATATTACTTTATTAATTTAGACTTTATTTATACCTCAATACTAAGCAATACTTTTCAAAAGACATTATTCAATCATTTCCCTAATTTCGACTTTATGCATACCTCAATGCTAAGAAATACTTTTCAAATGACGTTATTGTATCATTTCCCTCATAGGGCAGGCGTATCATAACTCAGAATAGACATTACTCTTTAAATTTTGACTTTATGCATACCCCAATACTTAGCAATACTTTTCAAAAGACATAATTCTACCATTTCCTTCATAGGGCTGTCATTTCATCACATAGAATAGATACTACTTAATTAATTTTGAATTTATGCATACCCCAATACTAAGCAATACTTTTAAAAAGACATTATTCTATCATTTCCCTCATTTGGCTGTCATACCATCACTTAGAATAGACATTACTTTTTTAATTTCAACTTTATGCATGCCCCAATACTAAGCAATACCTTTCAAAAGCCATTAGTTTATCATTTTCATAATAAGGCTGTCATATTATCACTTAGAATAGATATTAATCTATTAATTTCAAGTTTATGCATACCTCAATACTAAAATAGATATTACTTTATTAATTTTGATTTTATGCATACCTCAATACTAAGCAATACTTTTCAAAAGATATTTATCATTTTCCTCATAGGGCTGTCATATCATCACTCACAACGTATATTACTTTATTAATTTCGACTTTATGCATACCCTCAATACTAAGCAATACTTTTCAAAAGATACCCCAATACTAAGCAATAATTTTCAAAAGACATTATTCTATCATTTGCTTCATATAGTTGTCATAGCATCACTTAGCATAGATTTTACTTTATTAATTTAGACTTTATGCATACCTCAATACTAAGCAATACTTTTCAAAAGACATTATTCTATGATTTCCCTAATTTCGACTTTATGCATACCTTAATACTAAGCAATACTTTTCAAAAGACAGTATTGTACCATTTCTCTCATAGGGCTGGCATATCATAACTTAGAATAGACATTACTCTTTAAATTTTGACTTTATGCATACCCCAAAACTAAGGAAGATATTACTCTATTATTTTCCTCATAGGGATGTCATATCATCACTTATGACATACATTACTTTATTAATTTCGACTTTATGAATACCCTCAATACTAAGCAATACTTTTCAAAAGATACCCCAATACTAAGCAATAATTTTCAAAAGACATTATTCTATCATTTGCTTCATATAGTTGTCATAGCATCACTTAGCATAGATTTTACTTTATTAATTTAGACTTTATGCATACCTCAATACTAAGCAATACTTTTCAAAAGACATTATTCTATCATTTCCCTAATTTCGACTTTATGCATACCTTAATACTAAGCAATACTTT
The DNA here is from genome assembly GCA_027921565.1 of Artemia sinica. Lineage (NCBI taxonomy): Eukaryota > Metazoa > Arthropoda > Branchiopoda > Anostraca > Artemiidae > Artemia > Artemia sinica. Next base: position 70,922,505 of record CM051261.1, on the reverse strand, counting down.
TCAAAAGACAGTATTGTACCATTTCCTTTATAGGGCTGGCATAACATAACTTAGAATAGACATTACTCTTTAAATTTTTACTTTATGCATACCCCAATACTAAGCAATACTTTTCAAAAGACATAATTCTATCATTTCCTTCATAGAGCTGTTATATCTTCACATAGAATAGATACTACTTAATTAATTTTTTAATTAATACTACTAATTAATTTTGACTTTATGCATACCCCAATACTGACTATTAAAAAGGGCACTAGCCCTTTGAATTTCCAATCGAATGAGCCTGTTTTGAAGTTTTTTACGAGAACGCCTTCTATAAAAACCTTATATGGCCCCAGGGCATAACTTAAAACCCTTGCCCCGAGGGTTGTGTGGGAGTGTCCTCCTCAAAAAGATATTTTCTATCTGGAAATCAACTACGCTGACCAAAATGGCTATCTCAAAATTTTGATTGGATGTGTTTGGGGGAATGATGGGCGTGCTGGGGGGGGGCTAGTTGCCATCCGATCACTTTCGACTATTAAAAAGGGCACTAGCCCTTTGAATTTCCAATCGAACAAGCTTTTTCTGAAGTTTCTACGACAACGCCTTCTATAAAAACCTTATATGCCCCTAAGGCAGAACTTAAAACCCTTGCCCTGAGGGCTGTGGCGGAGCGTCCTCCTCGAAAACATATTTTCTATCTGGAAATCAACTAGCCTACGCTAAACAATATTGCTATCTCAAAGTTTGATTGGATGTGTTTGGGTGAATGATGGATGTGAGGGGGGCTAGTTGCCCTCCAATCACTTTTGACTATTAAATAGGGCACTAGCCCTTTGAATTTCCAATCAAATAAGCCCCTTCTGAAGTTTCTATGACAACGCCTTCTATAAAAACTTTATATACCCCAGGACATAACTTAAAACCCTTGCCCTAAGGGGTTGTTGTACAATAACCATAAACCAGGCAAATGAAAATAATTGGCAAATTTGCGTAACAACAGATAACGAAAACGACGATTTGAATTATAACCTAAAAATAAGCGGAAAAAACACAATATAAGGGGGAAAGACAGCTCAAGTTCTAGTGACATTAAATACAAAAGAAGGAAAGATTAAAACCATGGACGCCATGATAGGAGGATACACCATAAAAGAATACCTCATGATTTTCGTGGAAAATCAAGTTATGAAAATTGAAAATGGTATAACATATTTAAAACTATCAAATCTAAGTAATAATAAAGTAAGACTGAACCAGATAGAACTTGGATCAGTGGAAAAGATTTCAAATTCAGAAATAAAATCTCTAAACAGTCCAGAATTAGGCATAAATTTCACTAGTCACGAACAATTATCCTCATTAAAACCGCAACCACAAGAAAAGTATGGAATGTCGAAAACGGATTTTTTGCAACAATTTGATTTAAAACATTTACCGGAAAACGTAAAAACTAGGGTGGAAAATATTCTTTGGGATTTCAAATGGACTTTTGCAAGACACAAAGCGGATTACGGATTAACTCACTTAATCACGCACAAGATATCAACAGAGGACCCTCTAATCAAAAAATCACCGCATAAAACACCTTATCATTTAAAACCATGGCTAGAAAGCCAAATAAGGGAAATGGAAGATCAAGGAATAATTAAAGAAAGTGTTAGCGATTGGTGTTTTCCACTAGTAATAGTCAGGAAAAAAGATAACACCTGGAGATTATGTATAGATTTTATAGCACTAAATGCCGTCACGGTTAAGGACGTGATGAAGTTACCAAGAATTGATACGATTTTAGATTCGCTAGGAGGTTCAAAATATTACACTAGTTTTGACTTAATAGCAGGATATTGGCAAATCGCTTTAGATGCAGAAACAAACCATAAAGCTACAGTAATTTTAGACGATGGAAGAACGTTCACATTTGAACGTATGCCTTTTGGCTTATCATTTAGTCCAAATTGTTTTAGTCGACTAATGAATTTGGTGCTAAAAGAAAACGAACCAGGAAGAAAAAAAGATACATTGGCTTATTTAGATGATGTAATTCTGTTTAATGAAAACCTGGAAGACCACTTGGTTGAACTTAGAAAAATACTGGAAAAGTTTGAAAAAGCAGGCTTAAAATTAAAACCAGAAAAGTTAACAATAGTAGTACCAAAATTGGTTTTTCTTGAACACCTGATAAACCAAGGTACTATTTCACCAAATCCAGAAAAATTTACAGTCATAGAAAATTTACAGCCTCCTAAAGATCAAAAAAGCTGCAGATCAGTTTATGGTTTGTTAAGCTATTTCAGACGATATATTAAAAATTATGCAACAATAGCGCAACCTTTGACAAACCTTTTGAAATAATCAGGTAAATTCGAATGTCCAGCGGACGCAAAACAAGCGCTAAATGAAATAAAAAGACAATTATTACAGGAACCAATACTTAAACTACCAGATTTGTCACAAGACTTCTGTTTGCAAACAGATGCTGCGGGGTACGGTATAGGAGCCATATTATTAAACATAAATTCTGAAGGAGTAGAATCAATAGTCCAATACGCTTGCAGGTCATTGTCGGAGGCAGAAAGAAAATATTCAACAGTTGAGAGGGAATTTTTGGCAGTTGTAGTTTTTACAGAATATTTTCGACAATTTTTACTTGGAAAAAAATTCATTTTACACGTAGACCAAAAATCATTAATATGGCTACATACGATGCAAAATACTTCAGCCCGGCTGACACGGTTGACACTACGTCTGCAAGCATATTCATATACCCCAATATATATAAAGGGCCGTACAAACATTTTACCAGACTATTTGTCACGAAATCCAGATACGAAAGGAAATTTGATAACAACCATCCAGAACGAACTGGAAGGGCTAGAAATACTATCTAATGAAAATATTTCGAATCATCAAGATAAAGATGATTTTTTTTTTCAGCGATGAAATCCTTTTTATCAAAAGGAACGGAACTGCCAGAGCACTTTAAACATTTTTTAAAGGACTTAAATAATTTTGATCTTGACGAAAGTAAAAATATTTTGGTAAGATATCATAGACCATCGCAAGAATATAGAAAAAATGATTTAAAAATTATTCCAGTAATTCCAAAATCACTGGAAGGAGAAATTTTACAGATGGCACATGCAACGATTGGCTGTCACATGGGAGAAGCAAAAACTATGGGGAGGCTGAAAGGAAATTTTCATTTTCCAAAAATGTACTCAAAAGTAAAAGCTTTCATACAAAGCTGACAAGAATGTGCCAAACAAAAGTCGCCACCAAAGACCCCTAGGGCCGAATTAGGTCTCTACCCCACCCCTTCAGGGGTAGGAGAATTAATTTCAATAGACATTTGGGGAACAAGAGGAAGTTTACCAGTTTCCAGGAAAGGAAACAGATGTGTACTAACCATAGTCGACCATTTTAACTCATACTTATACGCTTTTCCAATTAAAGACGAAAAGACAATAACCATTGCAAAAGTTTTGGTTAATCGCCTATTTTTAAAACACGGAATTTTTCCTAGAGTTTTACTTAGCGACAATGGGCCATGTTTTAGAGCCAAATTATTAGACGAAATTAGAGAATATCTGGAAGTGAAACGATGGTTTACATCGTCTTATATGGCAGCAACTAATGGAAAGGTTGAACGTAAAAATAGGGAATTAGCTTACATGCTTGGAATACATGCAAGAGAGGAAAATGAAAATTGGGATGAACATTTACCATTTGTAGTCTTTGCAATAAATACGGCTTTTTCACGTTCCTTAAAAGAAACGCCATTTTTTTGCAACATCTAAGAGATCCCAGAATTTGTTTAGATGAAATACAAAATGATAGAATATATTACAACCTAGATCAATACAAGCAAGAAATGGTGCTGCGAATGAAAAAAGCTATGGAACAAGTTAAAGACAATCTGGAAAATTTGAAAACAGAACAAAAAGAAAAGTATGACCAAACAAGCAAAAATAAAACAAATTACTGTTTAGGAGATTTGGTTTACGCATACAAAACCAACCTGGAAGGGACAAAAAAGTTAAAAATTATACCAAATAACTTAACATATTTTCTAAAGCATCAGTATAAGGAAAAGGAAGAAGTAGTACACCATAATATAATGAAAAAAGGATATTTTTCAAAACCGTGGAAAACGGAGCCTATTCTTTCAGACGAAGAAATACAGGACAAAATCTCACCAGTATATATCAGAAGACCATATGAATTTTATGACCTTTTTAATGACCACAAAGGTAGGGAGGAGTGGAAGGAGTATTTAGCCCAGTCTTGGCTACAAACTCTCCACAACAAACAAGAGAAAGGGGAAATATTCGATGCTCATAGGATACTAGCGATGAAGAACATCAAACACAACATACGGGTTTAAAACGTGATAAACCAAAGGTAAAATCCACAGAGGAAGAAAAATTGGAAGGAACCAATGAATTATCTGATTTTTATACACTAAACTCACCTACAGTCTTAACGCAAAAATGGCTTTTGGAACAAACGCCATCTACCAGACGCGAGCTAACAGAATGTGACGCCGATTATTCTTCTACAGAAACCGATATCACTAAACCTGCGCCATCGTTAAGAAAACCCTCCTTAAGGGAGAAATTATGGAGAAAAGTAAAGAAACCAGAAAGACAGCAACAAGTTCCTTCGTCAGCAGCACAAGTAGCTAAGTCACTTATGAAAAAGGCCAAACATCAGGAGAAACAAAGATTAAAGATTTGTTGCCTGACGAGGCAACAAAACCGCAATCGGATTCAGAGCCTTGTAAACCACACTATAGAGACCACGGAAAAACTTGCAAATATTATAAAGAAGAGAAGCAAAATTTGGAGTCCAAAATTCAGACCAGGAAACGGAGAAAGGCAGAACATGCCTAGCCCCCAGCAGATTATTGTTTGAATAAGACAATTATAACGGGGGAAAAATTAATAAAAATAAAACGAGTAAAAAGCCTCTAAAGAAATATCTATATTTTCCTTTCTTTAATCGGTTTGTAAATAACATCAAAGTTTTCCTTACAATATATATCGTCAGTAAAAATTATTACCGTCACGTAGAAAAGAAATTCAAAAAATTTTAGCCTAAATACTCGTAAGTTCCCAGAAAAGAAATAAGCTCCGATCCAAAGTGACATCATAGCTTCCTGCAAAAATTTTGTCTCCGAGACGAAATAAAACTTCGCGAATGGTGTAATGACAAGACTTGTCAAAACGAATTAGGCTACATTTCATGAAAGAAATTAAGTAAGGCCACGTAACTTTTAAATAGGTGTAGTGAAACTAATTAAATTATACATATTTAGAATCAGCATCAAAAGGCGATTCTTTTGATATGTATATTGAAAAAATATATTGTGGGGGGATAATTAAAAAAAAAAACGAAGGAGGTTGGTCTACTGAAATAGGGTCATTGGAAGCTAGCAAATTTGGAATGAGCTCAATCATTGCTGGTCTCTCGTTGTAAAGTAAATGCGAAGCATCTACTAAGCTTTGACTCTCTGAGGTGAAACTTTCAGTCGAATTTGAAAAAAATTGTTTGGAAGAAATTTAAAATAATTATAATGGGAAAGGCAGCAAGAGTTTACAATAAGTGTGCGCGACATGTATAAGCTAGCTGTAATCTTGTTATAAATAGTAGAAGATATAATAAATTAAACACTTACCAATAAGGACGGTATATATATAAACAAGAAGCCGTAGATAAAATAGGTCACAATGTAAAAAATATAGCACAGTGTAAAACAAAGTTTTCTCGGGTATAATTAGTTTCACATATTAAATAATTTCACAACACACCATTAATACTTTTCAAAAGACATTATTCTATCATTTCCCTTATAGGGCTGTCATATGATCACTTAGAATAGATATTACTTTATTAATTTCGACTGTATGTATATCCCAATACTAAGCAATACTTTTCAAAAGACATCATTCTATTATTTCCCTAATAGGGAAGTCATATCTTCACTTAAAATAGATATTACTTTATTAAGTTTGACTTTATGCATACCCCAATACTAAGCAATACTTTTCAAAAGATATTATCCGATCATTTCTGTCATAGGGCTGTCATATCATCACTTACAACATATACTACTTTATTAATTTCGACTTTATGCATACCCCTATACTAAGCAATACTTTTGAAAAGAAATTATTTTATCATTTCTCTCATTGGGCTGTCATATCACCACTTAGAATAGATATTACTATCTTAATTTCAACTTTATGCAAACCTCAATACTAAGCAATACTTTTCAAGACATTATTCTATCATTTCCCTCATAGGGCTGTCATATCATCACTTAGAATAGACATTACTCTATTAATTTCGACTTTATTCATACCCCAATACTTGGCAGTACTTTTCAATAGACATTATTCTACAATTTCCTTCATTGGACTGTCATATCATTAGTTAGAATAGATATTACTTTATTAATTTCGACTTTATGCATACCCAATGCTAAGCAATACTTTTCAAAAGATATTATTCTATCCTTTCTGTCATAGGGCTGTCATATCATCACTTACAACATATACTACTTTATTAATTTCGACTTTATGCATACCCTCAATACTAAGCAATACTTTTGAAAAGACATTATTCTATCATTCCCCTCATAGGACTGTCACATCATCACTTAGAATAGATATTACTTTATTAATTTCGACTTTATACATACCCCAATACTAAGCAATGCTTTTCAAAAGACATTATTCTATCATTATCCACATAGGGATGTCACATCATCACTTAGAATAGATATTACTTTATTTATTTCAACTTTATGCATACCCCAAATACTAAGCATTACTTTTAAAAAATCATTATTCTATTATTTCTCTTATAGAACTGTCATATCATCTCTTAGAATTCAGAGTTCATGGTATAAAGACCCGTTTTGGATTCAAACCTTTCATTAATTGGCAAACGAATATATCAATGTACACGAAAAAATAGCCTTCTCCTGCATTGTAAACAAACCAGAATGGCAAGTTTTTTTTTCATGAATTAACTAAAAAAAAATTTCCGAAAAATAAGTTTTTCTAAGAAAAGTAAAGAATATTTTAAACTTGGGCTCAGCAGATACAAATACCTGTTAAAATCCAAACTCAAAATGACCAGAAAATACTAATAAAGAATAAATGAAACCCAAAACCAACAGAAATTAAAAAAAAATCATAGCAAAAAACATACAGCAAGTAATAATATGAATGAACAAATAGTTCTTAAAGCAATTAATGCTTAGGTTGAATATGAAAATTGAGCTGAAAACGAAAAAAAAATTCCTGTTGAAGTATAAATGAAACTTAAAACGAACAGAAATTAAATAAACAATAAATGCAAACAAACATACAATAGATATTAATGTAAATTAATAAACAAATCTTAAAACGGGTCAAACTTAAATTGAATATGCAAATCAAGCTTGAAACAAACAAAAATCACTACAAATAAGAGTTTGGGTATGACATCCTACTCTCACTGTAAAAGTCTAAAACCTACTGCGTCATTGGCGCTTTACTGAAAACCAATTTTACGACAAATATTTTCTTTTGTACTTAATATTGAAACTAAACATTAAAATTATAGTAACATTTTGAACTGATGAGCTTTGACCAATTAATATCATTATACATCAAATATTAAGTTTAATTTATTAGTTCCTTCTAAAGTTGTTCAAGACGAATATAGTTTCACTACAAACAAGTGTTTGGATACTGGCTCCTTCGTTAACTGTAAATAAAAACCGAAATCCTACTGCGTCATTGGCGCTTGGCTGGAACGAATTATATTACAAATATTTTTTTTTCCAGTTCCTACAGCATTGAAAATAAAACTAAAATTACAGTGAAATAAATTCTTGAACTTATGGATGTTTCAACAATTAATATCATCATCATATATTACATCAAATATTGAATTTGATGTTGTTTATACTTTCCAAGACTTTTCAAGACGCATATAGTTTTCAGTAAAGCGCCAATGACGCAGCAGGTTTTAGACTTTTACAGCGAGAGAAGGGGGTGATACCCAAACTCTTGTTTGTAGTGATTTTTGTTCGTTTCAAGCTTAATTTGCATATTCAATTTAAGTTTCACTCGCTTTAAGATTTATTTATCAATTTACATTAATATCTATTGTATGTTTGTTTACACTGATTGTTTATTCAATTTCTTTTCGTTTTAACTTTCATTTATACTTCAATAGGAAAATATAGTTTTTCGTTTTAAGCTTGATTTTCATATTCAACCTAAGCATTACTTGCTTTAAGCTCTATTTATTCATTTATATTATTACTTGTTGTTTGTTTTTTGCTATGATTATTTATTTAATTTATGTTTGTTTTGGGTTTCATTTATTCTTTAATAATATTTTCTGGTCGTTTTGAGTTTGAATTTTAACAGGTATTTGTATTTGCTGAGCTTAAGTTTAAAATGACCTTTACTTTTCTTTGAAAAACTTATTTTTGGGAAAGTTTTTTTTAATTAATTTTTTTTGTTTTTGATTGCAAAAGATTTCAAGTTTCTAAAAATTCCTTACTTCAAAATCAAACTTTAAAAAAAAAGCCAAATGTTCATCAAAGTATCAAAACTGGTATCAAAGTGAATAAATTGGTTTGTGACATTCTTGGAGTTTTATTATCTGATGTTTGAGCTATTTTTAACAAAATGGCTATCTCAAAATTTTTATCAGATGGGTTAGGGGAAAAATGGCGTGGGGCGCTAATTAGCCTTCGGTCTCTTTCGACTCTTTAAATATGAACTAGAAATTTCTATTTTCAATCAAATGAGCCCTCTCTGAAGTTTATACGAGCATCCTTTCTATAAGAACCATATATATCCCCAGAGTATAACTTAAAACGCCTGTCCCTAGGCCCTAGAAAAATTTTTTTAAATTAATTTCTGTTCGTTTTATATTGACATAGTCTTTTCAGGGAAAAAGAAAATAATATTTTGAATCGTTTCGTTTTTCTAAGATTTTATAGTTTGGCCTGCTATTTGTATGCTGGAGAATAATTTTCAGCAATTTTTAACAGCATACACCCTTTTAAAATCTGGACACAGATAGTAGTGTTTAATTTAGTTTCATACCTCCTCTAGTTGACCTGAAATGGAACACTTGATACCATTCGCAAAAAAATCTGTTTACTTTCTTTGATAGCTTGGATACAGTTACGCTATTTTGATTTGGTTAAATTTTAAGAGCAGAAGATGGCCCGAAAGTTTGAACATAATAACCTCAGTCGTTCTCGGGATACTGCTGAGATGCCCTATTGGGAATTAGCATTAACACAGTGCATTTTGATTTAATCTTAGGCAACACATAGTTTTTAAACATAATGGGTAAATAGGAGGGTAGGCATGGGAGGGGCATTATTTGCCCTCCAATCACTTTCGACTATTAAAAAGGGCATCAGCCCTTTCTATTTTCAATCGAATGAGCCCTTTTCGAAGTTCCCTGGACAATTCCTTCGATAAGAAGTGCCCTGGTCTAAACAACAAAAACAACAAAAATAATACATTATACCCACATCGATCTTTACTATACAAATGTCAATCCTTCCAATCACTTTTGACTATTAAGAAGGGCACTAGACCTTTCGATTTCCAATCGAAGGAGCCCTTTTTGAAATGACAACGCTTTCTATGAAGACCTGATATGCCCCCAGGACATAAATTACGACCTTACTTTAAGGGCTGTTAGGGTGGTTGTCATCCTCTAAGACCTAATTTCCAAAGCTTTCAACTACTTTAAACAAAATGACTATCTCAAAATTTTGATTGGATGTGTTTGGGGACATGGTGGGCGTAAGAGGGGCGTTAGTCGCTCTCCAATCACTTTCAACTATTAAAAATGACATTAGCCCTTTCGATTTCCAATCAAATGAGCCCTTTTGAAGTTTCTACGACAACAATTTCAATACTTACTTACTTACTTGTACTTGTTGCACGTTCAAGCCGCATCCAGACTCATCGTGGCGCCCAGCAGATGACGACATGTCTCCTTTCATAGGTTTCGCTCAAGGGTGGCAGGCTCCACCATTTCCAGCCACTGGCGATCCCAGCGACGGCCGTATTTTCGGAATCCCCCGATTGGCTCCAGATCAAACTTAACTGTTGCTAGCCACGTCTTCTTTTGGCCTCCTGTCCTCTTCTTCCAAGCAGGTAGTGGTAGACATTTGAGGCATTTTTGCTTATATGGTTATCTGGTCTTCGCATTGTGTGGCCAAAGCATCTCAGTCTCATAAGCTTAACAATGTCAAAGACAAGTTGGCGATCCCCAAATATTTTCCTTACTTCTTCATTCGAGATTCTGATCCCGAGATTCGAGATCTGAGAGGCGGACACCCAGGATATAGCGCAGGCATTTGTGGTTGAATATTTTCAAGCTCAACGCTTCGGCTGCATTAAGTGACCACGTTTCACATCCATAGAGGAGGACAGAGAGAACCATAGCTTCATACACTCGGAGCCTTGTGCGTAGCGATATTTCGCTCCGTTTCCAGAGATACTTCCGTAATTGAAGGAAAACACTCCAGGCTGACGATATGCGGCTCTGGATTTCTTCTGAAGATTCGCCGGCAGGGTTTACCATCGATCCAAGGTATTTGAACGACTGGACGTTCTCTATCTGATTACCATCTAGGATCACAGGGCTTTCATCCATCCCATCTGTTCGCATGGATTTTGTTTTTGGTAGGCTTATTTGGAGACCAGTCGAAAGTGCCTTGACTGCCACGTCATTTATCATAGCCTGGGCTTCTGCAACGGATTCAGCAAGCATGTCCACATCGTCAGCATAGACAAGATCTGTGACGGAGAAGGACGGGCTCACTGCGACGCCTTTATAATTGTCCAGGACCCAGAGGATCCAATCGATGACGAAGTTGAACAAAGTTGGTGAAGGACACAGCTTTGACGTACACCTTCCTCGATCAGGACCAGATCTGAAAGATCACCATCGACTCTTACCCGAGCCTTTGTTCCTGCATAGTTTGCCTTGAGCGCATTGATGATCTTCTCAGGCACACTGTCTCTCATTGCCTCCCATATTGCATAACGATGGACCGAATCAAACGCGGTAATAAAGTTTGTGAAGATTTGGATTGCTTCCTGCTAGTGTTTAAACCCGCGTTCAAGGATCTGTCACAGGCTAAAAATATGGTCATAACAACCCATACCCGGCCTGAATCCTGCTTGGTTGGGTCACGTTCGGCTGTTTCTGGTGTTTCTGAATCTACTTAAAAGTATGATTGCGAACAGCTTGGCAGCAATGGCGATAAGGGATATACCTCGGTAGTTTTTTCAGTCCATTCGGTCTCCTTTTTTGAAGATAGGGATACTTATTGAGGTCTTCCAGTCATCTGGGATGTATTCATTGTCCCAGCCTTCGGTTATCACGCTATGAAGTTCATCCACCGCCGCCTCGGGGAGAGCTTTCCGTAACTCGGCAGGAATCCCATCTATTCCTGGGCTTTTATGGTTTTTCAAAACTTGGATCGCCTTAATTACTTCATTCCTGGAGGGTGGGTCCGTATAGACATTTTCATAAGCCTGGTTGTGCGGGGGGTTCTGCGGCTCTGTAAGTGGTTGCTTTCGATTACTATTGTCTCCTGGTCTCAATAGCTCTTGGAAATGAACTCGCCATCTTTCGATACGTTCCTTGCTGCTTGTGAGTATTTTCCCATCCTTTGCCTTAAGCGAGGGGATGGTAGTTTACTTCTTCTTCCCAGTGCATTCTCCAAGTATCTGATAGAGTTTTCGTGTATCGTTCCGTGATAAAGCTCTTTCCATATCACTGGCAACATTAGACCAGTAGGCTTTTTTGTCAGCTCTTGCTGATTTGTGACATTCTTGTCGTAGCATTTTGTATGTGGGGGAATTCTTGTTGGTCATTTTTTTTTTCTTGGTAGAGAGTTTGATTGTCTTTTCTGAGATTCATTTCTTGGTTTTACACTTGACAAACCCAAGTATGTTTGCGGCAGCTTCATTGATGTGGTCCTTGAATTTACTCCATTTCTTCTCAATCTTTATCTCTGGGCACTGGTCAGTCGGGATTGCCTCCTCGGTATCATGTTGAAGGACAGCGAAGCGGTTTGAGAGTTCAAGGACAAATGCTCCTCGGTACTCATCTACTTTCAGCTTCGACACGTCTATTTTCTGGTTCGGCATAGTAGTCTTCCTTGAGCTAAGTCAGTACTTTAGCCTTGTCTTCAGCAAGAAGTGGTCATATCCATTTTTCGATCCCGTGTCAGCACCTCTGTGCACTCTCGAGTCCAACACCATGGATTTCCATCGTCGGGATACAAGAAGATAATCTATTTGGGCCTTTACTCTTCCATCGCGGGATTCCCATGTATACGTATGACACAGCTTGTGCCTAAACCCGGTGTTAGCCACAGCGAGATTGTTCTGCATTGCGAACAGCAAAAGCCTGTTTCCATTTGTGCACCTGTCTCCAAGACCGTGCTTGCCGATCACATGTTCTGAGTTATTCAGCTTTCCGCCGATTCTGCCATTGAAGTCGCCTCCAATTAGGAGGATATCTTTCCGGCAAATCTTATCAATGATTGTCTGCAGGTCACTGTAAAACTGATCTTTTTGCTGTTGAGTTGCATCTCTTATTGGGGCGTAAACGCTAAGGACAGTCAGATTTTTCGTGCGACCTTTAATTCTTGCCCGTAGGATTCTCTCAGACACAGGCTCATATTCGATGAGCCCAATAACTGCTTTGGGGGACAACAGGATACCTACTCCTGCTCGGCCAGATCCATCTAATGGTCTTGAGTTACAAAAAGAGACCGCCTTCCCAGCCGTGGATTCAAGGGTCAAGATGTTACGTCCATTTAGTCTCGTCTCAGAAACGCACAGAATATCAAGGTTATAAAGATAAAATTCATCAGTTTCAAAAGCTTGTGTCAATGAACATTTAATCAAGCACAGGTTCCAGCAGCCGATATTCAGGTCTTGTCTTCTTGATAGGATGGTAGCTAGCATACTTTTCGACGAGAGCGCCATTCTCGTCGGATCGCATAATACCGGGGATGCCATAGCCAAACTTTTCATCATCATATTTGTTATCATCATTGAGCGTTTCTTGGGGATAAGGTACACCACAAGGTCCCCAGTCTTGCGGTCACCCGAAGCGCGTTGGCCATCACCTTGCTAGGCGTGAAGCTCAGTGATGTTTACACCCATTCACCACTTTGAGGTGCGCTAGCGGATTTCCTATGCTGCCTAGGGATGGAGAGTCAAGCCTCATTGCCTGGATGCCCACCACCGCCGTGGAAATTTCCCGGCTTAGCTAGCGCTTTGCTCCCACCTAGAATCAGCAATAGGCTTCAGAAGGGGCTTCAGAATCAGCATATAAGGCCTCAGAATCAGCATATAAGGTTCTCAATAAGAACCTTATATGCGCCCATGGCATAACTTACAACCCTTGCCCTGATTTCTGGGGGGGGCATTCTCAAAGACCTAATTTCCAGAACTTTCTACTACGTTGAACAAAATGGCTATCAGAAAATTTTGATTGGGTGTCTTTGGAGGAATGGTGGGCGTGAGAGGGGGGTTAGTTACCCTCCAATCACTTTTGAATATTAAAAAGGGCCGTAGCCCTCTCAATCTCCAATTGAATGAGCCCCTTTTGAAGTTTTACGACAAATCTATCTATAAAAACCTTATATGCCCCCAGGACATAACTTACAACCTTTGCCCTGGGGGCTCTTGGGGTTTGTCACCCTTAAATACATAATATCCAGAACTTTCAACTAAGTTGAACAAAATGGCTATATCTAAACTTTAATTGAATGTTTTTGGCGAAATTGTGGACGTGAGTGGGGGGGTTATTTACTTTCCACTCAATTTCGACTATCAAAAAGTGCAATTTCAATTTCCAATCAAGTGAGCCTTTTTGAAATTTTTACAACTTTCTATATAAACCTTATATGACCCCAGGGCATGACTTATAGCCCTTGCACTGTGGGCTCTGAGGGAGTTATCATCCTAAAAGACCTAATTTCCAGAACTTTCAACTACGTTGAACAAAATGGATGTGTTTGGGAAAATGGTTGGTGTGAGAGGGGCCAGTCACTATCCAATCACTTTCAACTATTAAAAAAGGCACTAGCCCTTTCAATTTCCAATTGAATAGACATAGACATAGACATAGACATAGGTTTATTAAGATCGAACAGCGTAGCCATGGCTAATTTATGTCGTCTTTACAACAATATGAGAAGAAAAAAAATACAAATAACACTATAAAAACACTAACACGTGAATTCAAATAACACTAAGTCTTGTTGTATGCTTCAACGAAAAAGGGGACAAACGTGTTTTTGTAGCGGTTGGTCCTGCAGACAGGGGGTTGTAGCTTCGACTGGGATCTGGTTCTTTGGTTAACAGGAGCATCAGGTGGAAGGATCAGTCTGTGATGGGGCGAAGATAGCAGTGACTTGCCGAGGGACATGATCAGTGATAATCGTCTGTCGCTGAGAGATTCAAGGTTCAGTTCTTGCAAGAGTTTGTTGTAGTCGTCACTTCTGTTACCAACGATTATGTTAACAGCTCGTTTCTGCAAAGATTCAAGGTCATCGCAAAGGTAGTGGGTGCTCTGGACAAAAGGTCCCCAGACAGCGACGGCATATTCGAGTAGAGGTCTCACATACGTAATATAGGCATTTTTTAGGCTTTGAGTGTCGCAGCAAACCTGTGCATCAGGACTAGGGTCTGAAGTGATGCATTGCCAGCCTTAATAACCTTCTCCACGTGTTCGGTGAATGTGCAGTCCATCGATAATGTGACTCCGAGGATTTTTGCAGATGGAACAATAGAGAAAGGGACTTGCGGGAATTCCAGATCACGTTTTAAGGGGCAAAACCTGAGGATCATTGATTTATCTGCATTCAGTGTCAACTTGTAACGTTCACAGTCCTCAGAGAAGGATGCCAGAAGGGTCTCGCTGAACTGACGTTCGATTACACCTTCTCTCACGAGGTATTTGAGGACAAATGATAAATCGTCGACGAATTTGAGTCGCTCTTCGAAATTCTGAAGGAGGAAGTTGATGAGGGAGATAAATATGAAACCAGCAAGTCTTGTACCCTGAGGGGCTCCACAGGTAAGTTTAGACCAGTATGAGATCAAGTCACCTTCAAACAATGGAAATACACACTGCATTCTGTCCTGAAGGAAGCTCATCACTAATGCAAGAGACCGCTTCTGTGCGCCCATTGCTCGCATATTTTTTGCTGCCGTAAGATGACAAATCAGGTCAAATGCCTTCCTGAAATCGGCGAGAGCTAGGTCGATGAAGGTACTGCCCTTGTCAAGCCACTTAAAGATAATGTCAACTAGGCGCACGAGGTATATCGAGGTATTGCAACCTTTGAGGCCGCCATACTGGTAACGGTCTATGTTTTCCCGCGTTTGCTTGAGCAATTCACGCAGGATGAATGACTCGGTGACTTTTGCAAAGGTAGATGTGATTGATATCGGTCGTAACTCGTTGCAAGATTTGGGTGTTTTAGTCTTCGGTATAACACGCACAAATGCGCGTTTCCAGCACGACGGGAAAGTTGACTGGGCGAAACATTCGCTGATGATGTGTCCAAGTGGCTTGGCGAGGAAAAGAGAGAACTCTCGTATTAACCTTATAGGCAGCTCTTCAGGAAAAGAGCTACTGGATGGACACAACTTGTTCAGCTCTTTGAAAACTTGATACTCAACTATTTCGATTTCACCTTCGTCAGGGCATATTGACAGTAGATTCTCTATTTCAGTGTTAGTGAGGGCAGGAAAGGATGTACAAATGTCAGTAAAGTAATTGTTGACGTCATTTGCACTCACGAGTGACCCATCATCGTTCAGAATACGGATACTGGATGACACTGTTTTTCCAGCAATCTGCCTCACTAGACGGTGCCATTTACGGGGATCCTTTTTTATTTCAGGGTCCAAAAGGGATTTTCCGAAGGACTTTCTTGCTTCGCGACAAAGGCTAACGATTTTGTTTCTTAATAATCGTAACGACGTTGCGTCACCACTTGACTTCCTTACAGTGGTTTTTTCGCGAATCAGCTGTTTTATTTTTGGAGTGATCCAGGGCTTGTCAGATTCGCTCACGACAAATTGCTTTTCCGGGAAAACTGCTAAGTATTTCTCATAGAGTAGGGACTGAAATATTTCTGCTTTCCTGTTGACATCGCTTTCTTTGTATACTTCGCTGAAGCAGTGAGTACCGACCCACATTCCGTACGTATTAATAGCAGACTTCGTGATAGGTCTCCGGAGTACTTTTATTTTCTTCAGCTTCCTGATTTCACTTTTTGCCTTCATCAGCAGAGTGTGATGGTCCGATTTGCCCAATGGCCCGTTCGAAGACACGTCTTTGTAATATGGAGCAAGGTTTGTAAGAATAAGGTCAAGGGTGCTCCCGGTGACATGGGTGGGTATCTTGACCACTTGTGACATACCCAGCGTATTAGCAAGCCATTGTTTCTTTGTTTGGTTGAAGTCACCAGCTATTATGAAGCCCGGGCGGCTATACCGCTGACGTAATGTGTCTAACGTAGACTGAAGGTAGGATACCAACAGCCGTCTGTTCTTGGCGCTTTCAGGATAGTAGATACTTGCAATAATGATGCAAGAGACATCTCGTGGTAAATGTTTTGGCTTGCATAATGCCCAGATCGCTTCATGGTTAGGGTCATTGAAGTTATCTAAATATTTGCAGGGGATATCATCGCGTACATACAGGGCAACACCTCCGCCAATCCTGTCTGTTCTAGTGTTCAAGAAAACCTTGTAACCAGCCATCCTTCCACTTGTTTCGTCGAGCTGCCATGTTTCGGTAATTGCGGCAATATGGATATTATTCTGACGTAGAATGACATCTAACTCATCTACTTTATTTGTTAGTGAGCGGACGTTGCTCAGAAGGAAGTTTGGAAGTTGGTGTTTACAAGAGAGAACCTGCGGCGATAATACTGGAGGACAATCAGACCCGAAATCATTGGTAGGAGCATTGTTGTCAGGGATCAGCCGGGGCGGTAGGCTCACGCGCGGGATTGAGACTAAACACCTCTCACGCTTAGGCTTTTGGCTGGCCAATCGTCCGTAGGTGACTAACACGTCAATCTTAAATTTCTTTCTGCCACCTCTGCGTCCTCTTCTTGTTCGCTTGCGAACGAAGGGAACGTCATCTATATTTTTATAAATTTTTAGTGTGACGAGTGTGGCTATAACAGATGGCGCCAAAACAGCAAAAGAAATGAAAGTACCTTTTTTGCATTGATCAATCCAGTTTTCAGCAGCAGGCTCAGTCACAAAGAATAGCACTATTAATACAGTTTTGATTAATACCACTTTCATCGCAAAGGGAGGAGTATTTCAAGGCAATGAACAAGTTAAACTAGGATAGAATGACTTGCAGCCTCAACGGCGCGAGAGCCATCTATCCATCCAAACCCTTTTGAAGTTTCTATGAAAACGTTTCAGTTTTCTATAGAGGGCTAAGGGGGGAGGGGATTTCATCCTTAAAGACCTAATTTCCAAAACTTTCAACTACGTTGAATAAAATGGATCTAAAAATTTTGAATGGATGTGTTTTGGGAAAAGGTGGGCGTGAGAGGGGGGTTAGTTTCCCTCAAATAACTTTCGACTATTAAAAAGGGCACTAGCCCTTTGAATCTCAAATCAAATGAGCCCTTTTCCAAGTTTTTACGACAAAGATTTCAATAAAATCCTTATATGCCCCCAGGGAATAACTTATAAAACTTGCCCTGAAGAGCTTGGGGGGAGTGTCCTGCTCAAAGGTATAATTTCCTGGACTTTGAACGTCGTGGGACAAATTGGTCACCTCAAAATTTTAATTGGATATGTTTGGGGAAATGGTGGGCGCGGAAGGGGTGTTAGTTGCCTTCTACTCACTTTCGACTATTAAAAAGGGCACTAGCCATTTCAATTTCCAATCGAATGAGCCCTTTTTGAAGTTTCTACGACAACAATTTCTATAAAACCCTTATATTCCCCCAGGGCATAACTTACAACCCTTGCCCTGAGGGCTGTGAGGGGTTGTCATCCTCAAAGACCTAATTTCCAGAACTTAAAACTACGTTAAATAAAATGCCAATCTCAAAATTTTGATTGGATGTTTTTTGGGGAAATGGTGGGCGTGGAAGCGGTGTTAGTTGCCTTCCAATTACTTTCGACAGTTAAAAAGATCACTAGCCATTTCAGTTTCCAATTGAATGAGCCATTTTTGAAGTTTCTACGACAGCGCGTTCTATAAAAACCTTATATGCCCCATGGGCACAACTTATAACCCTTGCCCTGAGGACTGTGGGGGGAGGGTGTTATCCTCAAAGACCTAATTTCCGGAATTTTCAACTAAGTTGCACAAAATGGTTTTCTCAAATTTTTGATTGGATGTGTTTGGGGAAAGGCGGACGTGAGAGAGGGGTTAGTTTCCCTCCAATTACTTTTGACTATTAAAAAGGGCACTAGCCCTTTGAATTTCCAATTGAATGAGTCCTTTTTGAAGTTTCTACGACAACGCGTTCTATAAAAACCTTATATGCCCCAAGGGCACAACTTACAACCCTTGCCCTGAGGGCTGTGGGGGAGTGTCTCCCTCAAAAACATAATTTCTATCTGGAAATCAACTACGCTGGACAAAATTGCTATCTCAAAATTTTGATGTGTTTGGGGAACTGGTGGGCGTGTAGGAGGTGTTAGTTGCCTTCCAATCACTTTTGACCCTTAAAAAGGGCACTAGAACTCTCGATTTCCAATCGAATGAGTCCCTTTTGAAGTTTCTACGACGATCCCTTCCATATGAAGTGCCTCTGTAAAAAAAAATTAATAAGTAATAAATAATAAAACATTGGAGCCGTATGGCCTTTACTGTAGGCAACGCTATAGCGTTACCTCTGAATTAATTTACTATCATTCAGCGCTCGTCACTTGAACATCACGTGTGCTCGGCGTGTGTTGAATTGATTTCCCTCCGGAGACGTTGCTTTTAAGTGAATTTATAATGAGATGAACGATTCCGAGCTTGTGTATTCGCCGAGCTTGTGTATTCGCCGAGCTTGTGTATTCACTGTGCATTCCGAGCTTGTGTATGGTTTTATTCGAAAAGTTCCGTTTTATTTTGACCTTGAAATGCTACGGAACCAGTTTGGTATAATCGGGTCTAGTCGATTTGGAACAAGCAAGTCGGTTAAGCTTGAATTTGCAGACGCGATTTCCAAAGGATAATTTCTGCGAAACGGTGTGAAGATTTGGTGTGAAAACTTCCGTGTTTCTGAGTTCAAGCAATTGCTAAAGTGTTTTTTCAAGTGTCGTTCTCCTGGGCATTTGGACAGTGCATGTACTAGTAGCGCTCCTAAGTGCGCTCGTTGTGCTGTGCCGCATTTATTTACGAAGGGCGATCGTTGTACGGAATCTTCGAAATGTGTCAATTGTGGAGGATCTCATCCTTCTTACAGCCTACGATGCCCTGTGAATAAAAAAATCACTGATAAGGTTTATTCTCAGAAATGAATCCGGACATAATTACAGTCTCATTTAATACTAATGGAACAAGAGGCAAGGACTTTTTTTATTGATGATCTGTATGCTAATTATGACGTTGTTTGTCTCCAAGAACATTTACTGACTGCCTTTAGCGAAAATTTTCTGAGACGAAGCAGTGAGCACGTTGTTTTGTGCATTCAGCTAAAATTACGCGTGGCCGCCCTTCTGGCGGTTTAGCTTGTGCTTTTAAGAAAAATATTTCTGGTGCGAGTCCTGTATTTTTCAATCAGATGACACTTTTCTTGCTGTGCCTCTTGGTAATATTGTATTAATTAATGTGTATTTGCCATATAACGATCGTTCCATTCGTTCATTTCAGAAGTTCTCTTGGGTTTGTAATGGTCTTAAAACTTTAATTCAAAAGATATTGGATCATGGGTTGCATTTTGTTATTGCTGGTGATTTCCATACGGATCTGGTTTCTTATAAGAAAGGAATGATCAGCTTCTTGAATCTCTCTCGGCTTATAAAATTGTTCGGAAGTCCGATGATTATACGTATATTCACCACTCAGGGAGTAAATTAGACATTGATCACGTTATTTGTCCTGCAGCTCTTGTCTGCTCGCCAGTTACGGTTCATTTTGACGAGCAAGATCTTGATTCCCTTCCGCTGTCTTTTTGTTTATCGAAGCCTTCCGTTTGTTCTGGGAGTATATCTAAGAGTCATGCTATACGTTCTAAATGGTTTTGAGCCTGATTGGAAAAATACGGATTTTTCTGTTTATCTTACAACATTAGCTTCACTTCTAAGTACGACTTATGTTACGTATCAGCTTCTGCAGTGTAGCCAGAATTTTATTTATGCTAAATATGAAACGGACCAATATTATTATTCTATCCTCTCCGCTATGAAAGAAGCTGAAAAATTTTTTGTCCCAATAAAGCGAATCCAAAAGAATACTCAAAAGCCTCTTTGGTCACTTGGCGTTAACCTTAAGGCCTGTAAAAATAAAGCTAAATTTTGGCTAAAAGTTTAAACAGATTGGGCTCCGCCTAGTCTGGTAATGTTTTTCTTATTAAACAGAAAACTAAATTAGAATCTAAAATGTGTCCGATACCGTGGGCTTTATTTTCCATCTTCGCCTAAAGAATGGAGGAGAGTAATTAATTCAAGTAAAACAGACGATTCTTATGTGAGTAGTGATGCTATTCCACCAAGTCCTTGTCATGCACATTATTCGAAGATATTCTCCGTTTTGAATTATTCTGTTCATAGAAAGTTTGGCGAAGCGCTTGTTAAAATAGTTCTTAGATTGCTAAGTCAGCACTCTGCTCTGCCTGTATCGCGTTGTATAGATATGAATGCTTTGAAACATCTTAAGTCGACATCCATTGATGCTGATGGTATCTCTAAAAAGCATCTAACTCCCCAATGGGCTGAACTTGTGCCACATCTTGCGCTTTTGTTTCAAATGTGTTTGGCGTATTCTGTCGTCCCCGAAAGCTTTTTGTGTGGGAGCGTAACTTCGATTTTACAAAAAGGGGTAAACCTCCAACAGATTGTTCTTGTTACCGTCCAATTACTGTTTCTTGCAATATTAGCAAGGTCTTCGAGTATGTTCTTTTACCTAATTTAACTCGAAATATTTCTTTCTTTGGTGAAAATCAACTTGGTTTCAGACCTGGTGTGGGGTGCCAACATGCTCATCGTGTCCTTTCTTCTATTCTTCTGAGGGTAAAGACGTATAACACTGTACACTTGATTTTTCAATGGCTTTTGACTCTGTTGTTCATAACCAGCTTTTCTTTTCTTTGGTGTTAATTTTTCGATTATTTACCTTCTACGGTTTTGGTATTCTAATTCTTACCTCCACCTGAAATCTTCTCCAGAAACAACTATTAAAATACTTCGAGGCGTAAGGCAAGGAGGTGATTTAGTTTCTCAGTCTTTCCTAAATATTGGTCTTTCCCTGAATCTTGACAAGTGTGAATTCTTATCTTATAATCTGTCTTCGTCTACTCCTCTGGTATGTAATTAATTTTCTGTACTTTCTGTCTCTTCCTTTCGGCAGCTTGGTGTTACGGTTTCCAATTCTCTAGCTCTTTTCTGTAAGCCGACTGTTGCTGATGCAGTAAGAAAAATTCAGTTCAGTTATTCAAAAATTGTAGCAAACCGTGGAAAATATAACAGGAGAGATCTTGGGCACTTAAGCTCGACTTTTTCTGATCATTCCGTACACTATTTTTTGGTTGTTCATTTTGTTCTTAAGCTAAAGGATTTGAAAAAGGTTAAAGTTACATACTTCAAATTTTGCAAATTTCTTCTTTCTCTGCCACCATGGACTAGAAATCGGTATCTATTTAAAAACTTCTATGTTACGGATGTAACTCAAAAGCTCGGAGACCAACACAAAAAGATTTCTGTAGATGCATTTTTTAAGTTGGTCCTGAACATGATCTTTTTCAGTGTTTTTTAGTAGAAATTAATTGCTAGTGTTTTGTTAATGCTAGTGTTTTGTTGGTGATCTTTTTTTCGTTTTATTATTCTATACTACACTTCTACTACTTGTTTTCTTGTAGGTGTAGGTAATAAATGATTGAATTAAATTACAATAGATATTACTTTATTAATTTCGAGTTTATGCATACCCCAATACTAAGCAATACTTTTCAAAAGACATTATTCTATCATTTCCCTCATAGGGCTGTCATATCATCAATTACAATAGATATTACTTATTATTTTCGAGTTTATGCATACCCCAATACTAAGCAATACTTTTCAAAAGACATTATTCTATCATTTCCCTCATAGGGCTGTCATATCATCAATTAGAATAGATATTACTTTATTAATTCTGACTTTATGCATATCCTTAATACTAAGCAATACTTTTCAAAAGACATTATTCAATAATTTCCCTCATAAGGCTGTCATATCATCACTAAGTTAGGTTACATTAAGTTAACTGCTTTTAAGTTAGATTCAGTTAGGTTAGGTTACCATAGGCGACCCGGGTACCTACAGCCAACCTAAAATCATCACTTTTTTCAAATAGCTTCATTTAAATTTAAAAAAGCATAGATGTTGACACCTTTTCACTACCACATCTGCTGCCCTCTTTTCACCTTTAGTTATAGATGACAGCACACCAGTTCAAACACAATGGTAAAATGAGAGAGACATGCAAAAGTTAGATTCGTTTAGGTTCACTTATCGTAGCGCCACGATAAGTGATCCTAAATGAACCTATATTTTTGCAAGTCTCTCTCAATATACCATTGTGTTTGAACTGGTGTGCTGTCATCTATAACTAAAGGTGAAAAGAAGGCAGCAGATGTGGTAGTGACAAGGTGTCAATATCTATTCATTTTTAAATGCAAATGAAGTTATTTGAAAAAAAGTGATGATTTTAGGTTGGCTGCAGGTACCCGGGTCGCCTATGGTAACCTAACCTAAATGAATCTAACTTAAAAGCAGTTAACTTAATGTAACCTAATCTAGTGATGATATGACAGCCTTATGAGGGAAATGATAGAATAATGTCTTTTGAAAAGTATTGCTTAGTATTAAGGATATACAAAAAGTCAAAATTAATAAAGTAATATCTATTCTAAGTGATGATATGACAGCCCTAAGAGGGAAACGATAGAATTATGTCTTTTGAAAAGCATTGATTAGTATTGGGGTATGCATAAAGTCGAAATTAATAAAGTAATATCTATTCTAAGTGACGATATGACAGCTCTATAAGGGAAATGATAGAATAATGTATTTTTAAAAGTAATGCTTAGAATTGGGGTATGGATAAAGTCAAAATTTTTAAAGTAATACCTATTCTAAGTGATGATATGAAAGACCTATGAGGGAAATGATAGAATAATATCTTTTGAAACGAATTGCTTAGAATTGGGGTAAGCATAAAGTCAAAATTAATAACGTAATACCTATTCTAATTGATGATAAGACAGTCCTATGAGGGAAATGATAGAATAATATCTTTGGAAAAGTTTTGCTTAGTATTAGGGTTTGCATAAACTCGAAATTAATAAAGTAATATCTATTATAAGTGATAATATAACAGCCCTGTGAGGGAGCTTTTAGTTTTAAGAAGCAAGGATACATAAGGTCCCATTGCATCTGTTATACTAAGCAATGCTAGATGATTTTGAGGTACTTAGCTTTTAATTTTGAGAAGCAAGGATGCATAAGGTCAAATTGCATCTGTTATCCTTAGCAATGCTAGATGATTTTGTGGTACTTAGCTTTTAGTTTTGAGAAGCAAGGATGCTCAAGGTCATGTTGCATCTGTTATCCTTAGCAATATTGGATGATTTTGAGGTACTTAGCTTTTAGTTTTGAGAAGCAAGGATGCAAAAGGTCAAGTTGCATCTGTTATCCTTAGCATTGCTAGATGAATTTGAGGTACTTAGCTTTTAATTTTGAGAAGCAAGGATGCATAAGGTCAAATTGCATCTGTTATCCTTAGCAATGCTAGATGATTTTGTGGTACTTAGCTTTTAGTTTTGAGAAGCAAGGATGCTCAAGGTCATGTTGCATCTGTTATCCTTAGCAATATTGGATGATTTTGAGGTACTTAGCTTTTAGTTTTGAGAAGCAAGGATGCAAAAGGTCAAGTTGCATCTGTTATCCTTAGCATTGCTAGATGAATTTGAGGTACTTAGCTTTTAGTTTTGAGAAGCAAGGATGCATAAGGTCAAATTGCATCTGTTATCCTCAGCAATGCTAGATGAGTTTGAGGTGCTTAGCTTTTAGTTTTGAGAAGCAAGAATGCATAAGGTCAAGTTGCATCTGTTATCCTTAGCAATATTGGATGATTTTGAGGTACTTAGCTTTTAGTTTTGAGAAGCAAGGATGCAAAAGGTCAAGTTGCATCTGTTATCCTTAGCAATATTGGATGAATTTGAGGTACTTAGCTTTTAGTTTCGAGAAGCAAGGATGCATAAGGTCAAATTGCATCTGTTATCCTCAGCAATGCTAGATGAATTTGAGGTACTTAGCTTTTAGTTTCGAGAAGCAAGGATGCATAAGGTCAAATTGCATCTGTTATCCTCAGCAATGCTAGATGAGTTTGAGGTGCTTAGCTTTTAGTTTTGAGAAGCAAGAATGCATAAGGTCAAGTTGCATCTGTTATCCTTAGCAATATTGGATGATTTTGAGGTACTTAGCTTTTAGTTTTGAGAAGCAAGGATGCAAAAGGTCAAGTTGCATCTGTTATCCTTAGCAATATTGGATGAATTTGAGGTACTTAGCTTTTAGTTTCGAGAAGCAAGGATGCATAAGGTCAAATTGCATCTGTTATCCTCAGCAATGCTAGATGATTTTGTGGTACTTAGCTTTTAGTTTCGAGAAGCAAGGATGCATAAGGTCAAATTGCATCTGTTATCCTCAGCAATGCTAGATGATTTTGTGGTACTTAGCTTTTAGTTTCGAGAAGCAAGGATGCATAAGGTCAAGTTGCATCTGTTATCCTTAGCAATATTGGATGATTTTGAGGTACTTAGCTTTTAGTTTTGAGAAGCAAGGATGCAAAAGGTCAAGTTGCATCTGTTATCCTTAGCAATATTGGATGAATTTGAGGTACTTAGCTTTTAGTTTCGAGAAGCAAGGATGCATAAGGTCAAATTGCATCTGTTATCCTCAGCAATGCTAGATGATTTTGTGGTACTTAGCTTTTAGTTTCGAGAAGCAAGGATGCATAAGGTCAAATTGCATCTGTTATCCTCAGCAATGCTAGATGATTTTGTGGTACTTAGCTTTTAGTTTCGAGAAGCAAGGATGCATAAGGTCAAATTGCATCTGTTATCCTCAGCAATGCTAGATGAATTTGAGGTACTTAGCTTTTAGTTTCGAGAAGCAAGGATGCATAAGGTCAAATTGCATCTGTTATCCTTAGCAATATTGGATGAATTTGAGGTACTTAGCTTTTAGTTTCGAGAAGCAAGGATGCATAAGGTCAAATTGCATCTGTTATCCTCAGCAATGCTAGATGAATTTGAGGTACTTAGCTTTTAGTTTCGAGAAGCAAGGATGCATAAGGTCAAATTGCATCTGTTATCCTCAGCAATGCTAGATGAGTTTGAGGTGCTTAGCTTTTAGTTTTGAGAAGCAAGAATGCATAAGGTCAAGTTGCATCTGTTATCCTTAGCAATATTGGATGATTTTGAGGTACTTAGCTTTTAGTTTTGAGAAGCAAGGATGCAAAAGGTCAAGTTGCATCTGTTATCCTTAGCAATATTGGATGAATTTGAGGTACTTAGCTTTTAGTTTCGAGAAGCAAGGATGCATAAGGTCAAATTGCATCTGTTATCCTCAGCAATGCTAGATGATTTTGTGGTACTTAGCTTTTAGTTTCGAGAAGCAAGGATGCATAAGGTCAAATTGCATCTGTTATCCTCAGCAATGCTAGATGATTTTGTGGTACTTAGCTTTTAGTTTCGAGAAGCAAGGATGCATAAGGTCAAATTGCATCTGTTATCCTCAGCAATGCTAGATGAGTTTGAGGTGCTTAGCTTTTAGTTTTGAGAAGCAAGAATGCATAAGGTCAAGTTGCATCTGTTATCCTTAGCAATATTGGATGATTTTGAGGTACTTAGCTTTTAGTTTTGAGAAGCAAGGATGCAAAAGGTCAAGTTGCATCTGTTATCCTTAGCAATATTGGATGAATTTGAGGTACTTAGCTTTTAGTTTCGAGAAGCAAGGATGCATAAGGTCAAATTGCATCTGTTATCCTCAGCAATGCTAGATGATTTTGTGGTACTCAGCTTTTAGTTTCGAGAAGCAAGGATGCATAAGGTCAAATTGCATCTGTTATCCTCAGCAATGCTAGATGATTTTGTGGTACTTAGCTTTTAGTTTCGAGAAGCAAGGATGCATAAGGTCAAATTGCATCTGTTATCCTCAGCAATGCTAGATGATTTTGTGGTACTTAGCTTTTAGTTTCGAGAAGCAAGGATGCATAAGGTCAAGTTGCATCTGTTATCCTTAGCAATATTGGATGAATTTGAGGTACTTAGCTTTTAGTTTCGAGAAGCAAGGATGCATAAGGTCAAATTGCATCTGTTATCCTCAGCAATGCTAGATGAATTTGAGGTACTTAGCTTTTAGTTTCGAGAAGCAAGGATGCATAAGGTCAAATTGCATCTGTTATCCTTAGCAATATTGGATGAATTTGAGGTACTTAGCTTTTAGTTTCGAGAAGCAAGGATGCATAAGGTCAAATTGCATCTGTTATCCTCAGCAATGCTAGATGAATTTGAGGTACTTAGCTTTTAGTTTCGAGAAGCAAGGATGCATAAGGTCAAATTGCATCTGTTATCCTCAGCAATGCTAGATGATTTTGTGGTACTTAGCTTTTAGTTTCGAGAAGCAAGAATGCATAAGGTCAAGTTGCATCTGTTATCCTCAGCAATGCTAGATGAGTTTGAGGTGCTTAGCTTTTAGTTTTGAGAAGCAAGAATGCATAAGGTCAAGTTGCATCTGTTATCCTTAGCAATATTGGATGAATTTGAGGTACTTAGCTTTTAGTTTCGAGAAGCAAGGATGCATAAGGTCAAATTGCATCTGTTATCCTCAGCAATGCTAGATGAATTTGAGGTACTTAGCTTTTAGTTTCGAGAAGCAAGGATGCATAAGGTCAAATTGCATCTGTTATCCTCAGCAATGCTAGATGAGTTTGAGGTGCTTAGCTTTTAGTTTCGAGAAGCAAGAATGCATAAGGTCAAGTTGCATCTGTTATCCTTAGCAATATTGGATGAATTTGAGGTACTTAGCTTTTAGTTTCGAGAAGCAAGGATGCATAAGGTCAAATTGCATCTGTTATCCTCAGCAATGCTAGATGAATTTGAGGTACTTAGCTTTTAGTTTCGAGAAGCAAGGATGCATAAGGTCAAATTGCATCTGTTATCCTCAGCAATGCTAGATGAGTTTGAGGTGCTTAGCTTTTAGTTTTGAGAAGCAAGAATGCATAAGGTCAAATTGCATCTGTTATCCTCAGCAATGCTAGATGAATTTGAGGTACTTAGCTTTTAGTTTCGAGAAGCAAGGATGCATAAGGTCAAATTGCATCTGTTACTAGTTTCGAGAAGCAAGAATGCATAAGGTCAAGTTGCATCTGTTATCCTTAGCAATATTGGATGATTTTGTGGTACTTAGCTTTTAGTTTCGAGAAGCAAGAATGCATAAGGTCAAGTTGCATCTGTTATCCTTAGCAATATTGGATGAATTTGAGGTACTTAGCTTTTAGTTTCGAGAAGCAAGGATGCATAAGGTCAAATTGCATCTGTTATCCTCAGCAATGCTAGATGAATTTGAGGTACTTAGCTTTTAGTTTCGAGAAGCAAGGATGCATAAGGTCAAATTGCATCTGTTATCCTCAGCAATGCTAGATGAGTTTGAGGTGCTTAGCTTTTAGTTTTGAGAAGCAAGAATGCATAAGGTCAAGTTGCATCTGTTATCCTTAGCAATATTGGATGATTTTGAGGTACTTAGCTTTTAGTTTTGAGAAGCAAGGATGCAAAAGGTCAAGTTGCATCTGTTATCCTTAGCAATATTGGATGAATTTGAGGTACTTAGCTTTTAGTTTCGAGAAGCAAGGATGCATAAGGTCAAATTGCATCTGTTATCCTCAGCAATGCTAGATGAATTTGAGGTACTTAGCTTTTAGTTTCGAGAAGCAAGGATGCATAAGGTCAAATTGCATCTGTTATCCTCAGCAATGCTAGATGATTTTGTGGTACTTAGCTTTTAGTTTCGAGAAGCAAGGATGCATAAGGTCAAATTGCATCTGTTATCCTCAGCAATGCTAGATGATTTTGTGGTACTTAGCTTTTAGTTTCGAGAAGCAAGGATGCATAAGGTCAAATTGCATCTGTTATCCTCAGCAATGCTAGATGAGTTTGAGGTGCTTAGCTTTTAGTTTTGAGAAGCAAGAATGCATAAGGTCAAGTTGCATCTGTTATCCTTAGCAATATTGGATGATTTTGAGGTACTTAGCTTTTAGTTTTGAGAAGCAAGGATGCAAAAGGTCAAGTTGCATCTGTTATCCTTAGCAATATTGGATGAATTTGAGGTACTTAGCTTTTAGTTTCGAGAAGCAAGGATGCATAAGGTCAAATTGCATCTGTTATCCTCAGCAATGCTAGATGAATTTGAGGTACTTAGCTTTTAGTTTCGAGAAGCAAGGATGCATAAGGTCAAATTACATCTGTTATCCTCAGCAATGCTAGATGAGTTTGAGGTGCTTAGCTTTTAGTTTTGAGAAGCAAGAATGCATAAGGTCAAGTTGCATCTGTTATCCTTAGCAATATTGGATGAATTTGAGGTACTTAGCTTTTAGTTTCGAGAAGCAAGGATGCATAAGGTCAAATTGCATCTGTTATCCTCAGCAATGCTAGATGAATTTGAGGTACTTAGCTTTTAGTTTCGAGAAGCAAGGATGCATAAGGTCAAATTGCATCTGTTATCCTCAGCAATGCTAGATGAGTTTGAGGTGCTTAGCTTTTAGTTTTGAGAAGCAAGAATGCATAAGGTCAAGTTGCATCTGTTATCCTTAGCAATATTGGATGATTTTGAGGTACTTAGCTTTTAGTTTTGAGAAGCAAGGATGCAAAAGGTCAAGTTGCATCTGTTATCCTTAGCAATATTGGATGAATTTGAGGTACTTAGCTTTTAGTTTCGAGAAGCAAGGATGCATAAGGTCAAATTGCATCTGTTATCCTCAGCAATGCTAGATGATTTTGTGGTACTTAGCTTTTAGTTTCGAGAAGCAAGGATGCATAAGGTCAAATTGCATCTGTTATCCTCAGCAATGCTAGATGATTTTGTGGTACTTAGCTTTTAGTTTCGAGAAGCAAGGATGCATAAGGTCAAATTGCATCTGTTATCCTCAGCAATGCTAGATGAGTTTGAGGTGCTTAGCTTTTAGTTTTGAGAAGCAAGAATGCATAAGGTCAAGTTGCATCTGTTATCCTCAGCAATGCTAGATGAGTTTGAGGTGCTTAGCTTTTAGTTTTGAGAAGCAAGAATGCATAAGGTCAAGTTGCATCTGTTATCCTCAGCAATGCTAGATGAGTTTGAGGTGCTTAGCTTTTAGTTTTGAGAAGCAAGAATGCATAAGGTCAAGTTGCATCTGTTATCCTTAGCAATATTGGATGATTTTGAGGTACTTAGCTTTTAGTTTTGAGAAGCAAGGATGCAAAAGGTCAAGTTGCATCTGTTATCCTTAGCAATATTGGATGAATTTGAGGTACTTAGCTTTTAGTTTCGAGAAGCAAGGATGCATAAGGTCAAATTGCATCTGTTATCCTCAGCAATGCTAGATGATTTTGTGGTACTTAGCTTTTAGTTTCGAGAAGCAAGGATGCATAAGGTCAAATTGCATCTGTTATCCTCAGCAATGCTAGATGATTTTGTGGTACTTAGCTTTTAGTTTCGAGAAGCAAGGATGCATAAGGTCAAATTGCATCTGTTATCCTCAGCAATGCTAGATGAGTTTGAGGTGCTTAGCTTTTAGTTTTGAGAAGCAAGAATGCATAAGGTCAAATTGCATCTGTTATCCTCAGCAATGCTAGATGAGTTTGAGGTGCTTAGCTTTTAGTTTTGAGAAGCAAGAATGCATAAGGTCAAGTTGCATCTGTTATCCTTAGCAATATTGGATGATTTTGTGGTACTTAGCTTTTAGTTTCGAGAAGCAAGGATGCATAAGGTCAAATTGCATCTGTTATCCTCAGCAATGCTAGATGAGTTTGAGGTGCTTAGCTTTTAGTTTTGAGAAGCAAGGATGCATAAGGTCAAATTGCATCTGTTATCCTCAGCAATGCTAGATGATTTTGTGGTACTTAGCTTTTAGTTTCGAGAAGCAAGGATGCATAAGGTCAAATTGCATCTGTTATCCTCAGCAATGCTAGATGATTTTGTGGTACTTAGCTTTTAGTTTCGAGAAGCAAGGATGCATAAGGTCAAATTGCATCTGTTATCCTCAGCAATGCTAGATGAGTTTGAGGTGCTTAGCTTTTAGTTTTGAGAAGCAAGAATGCATAAGGTCAAATTGCATCTGTTATCCTCAGCAATGCTAGATGAGTTTGAGGTGCTTAGCTTTTAGTTTTGAGAAGCAAGAATGCATAAGGTCAAGTTGCATCTGTTATCCTTAGCAATATTGGATGATTTTGTGGTACTTAGCTTTTAGTTTCGAGAAGCAAGGATGCATAAGGTCAAATTGCATCTGTTATCCTCAGCAATGCTAGATGATTTTGTGGTACTTAGCTTTTAGTTTCGAGAAGCAAGGATGCATAAGGTCAAATTGCATCTGTTATCCTCAGCAATGCTAGATGATTTTGTGGTACTTAGCTTTTAGTTTCGAGAAGCAAGGATGCATAAGGTCAAATTGCATCTGTTATCCTCAGCAATGCTAGATGATTTTGTGGTACTTAGCTTTTAGTTTCGAGAAGCAAGGATGCATAAGGTCAAATTGCATCTGTTATCCTCAGCAATGCTAGATGATTTTGTGGTACTTAGCTTTTAGTTTCGAGAAGCAAGGATGCATAAGGTCAAATTGCATCTGTTATCCTCAGCAATGCTAGATGATTTTGTGGTACTTAGCTTTTAGTTTCGAGAAGCAAGGATGCATAAGGTCAAATTGCATCTGTTATCCTCAGCAATGCTAGATGATTTTGTGGTACTTAGCTTTTAGTTTCGAGAAGCAAGGATGCATAAGGTCAAATTGCATCTGTTATCCTCAGCAATGCTAGATGATTTTGTGGTACTTAGCTTTTAGTTTCGAGAAGCAAGGATGCATAAGGTCAAATTGCATCTGTTATCCTCAGCAATGCTAGATGAGTTTGAGGTGCTTAGCTTTTAGTTTTGAGAAGCAAGAATGCATAAGGTCAAATTGCATCTGTTATCCTCAGCAATGCTAGATGATTTTGTGGTACTTAGCTTTTAGTTTCGAGAAGCAAGGATGCATAAGGTCAAATTGCATCTGTTATCCTCAGCAATGCTAGATGATTTTGTGGTACTTAGCTTTTAGTTTCGAGAAGCAAGGATGCATAAGGTCAAATTGCATCTGTTATCCTCAGCAATGCTAGATGATTTTGTGGTACTTAGCTTTTAGTTTCGAGAAGCAAGGATGCATAAGGTCAAATTGCATCTGTTATCCTCAGCAATGCTAGATGATTTTGTGGTACTTAGCTTTTAGTTTCGAGAAGCAAGGATGCATAAGGTCAAATTGCATCTGTTATCCTCAGCAATGCTAGATGAGTTTGAGGTGCTTAGCTTTTAGTTTTGAGAAGCAAGAATGCATAAGGTCAAATTGCATCTGTTATCCTCAGCAATGCTAGATGATTTTGTGGTACTTAGCTTTTAGTTTCGAGAAGCAAGGATGCATAAGGTCAAATTGCATCTGTTATCCTCAGCAATGCTAGATGATTTTGTGGTACTTAGCTTTTAGTTTCGAGAAGCAAGGATGCATAAGGTCAAATTGCATCTGTTATCCTCAGCAATGCTAGATGATTTTGTGGTACTTAGCTTTTAGTTTCGAGAAGCAAGGATGCATAAGGTCAAATTGCATCTGTTATCCTCAGCAATGCTAGATGATTTTGTGGTACTTAGCTTTTAGTTTCGAGAAGCAAGGATGCATAAGGTCAAATTGCATCTGTTATCCTCAGCAATGCTAGATGAGTTTGAGGTGCTTAGCTTTTAGTTTTGAGAAGCAAGAATGCATAAGGTCAAATTGCATCTGTTATCCTCAGCAATGCTAGATGATTTTGTGGTACTTAGCTTTTAGTTTCGAGAAGCAAGGATGCATAAGGTCAAATTGCATCTGTTATCCTCAGCAATGCTAGATGATTTTGTGGTACTTAGCTTTTAGTTTCGAGAAGCAAGGATGCATAAGGTCAAATTGCATCTGTTATCCTCAGCAATGCTAGATGATTTTGTGGTACTTAGCTTTTAGTTTCGAGAAGCAAGGATGCATAAGGTCAAATTGCATCTGTTATCCTCAGCAATGCTAGATGATTTTGTGGTACTTAGCTTTTAGTTTCGAGAAGCAAGGATGCATAAGGTCAAATTGCATCTGTTATCCTCAGCAATGCTAGATGATTTTGTGGTACTTAGCTTTTAGTTTCGAGAAGCAAGGATGCATAAGGTCAAATTGCATCTGTTATCCTCAGCAATGCTAGATGAGTTTGAGGTGCTTAGCTTTTAGTTTTGAGAAGCAAGAATGCATAAGGTCAAATTGCATCTGTTATCCTCAGCAATGCTAGATGAGTTTGAGGTGCTTAGCTTTTAGTTTTGAGAAGCAAGAATGCATAAGGTCAAGTTGCATCTGTTATCCTTAGCAATATTGGATGATTTTGTGGTACTTAGCTTTTAGTTTCGAGAAGCAAGGATGCATAAGGTCAAATTGCATCTGTTATCCTCAGCAATGCTAGATGAGTTTGAGGTGCTTAGCTTTTAGTTTTGAGAAGCAAGGATGCATAAGGTCAAATTGCATCTGTTATCCTCAGCAATGCTAGATGATTTTGTGGTACTTAGCTTTTAGTTTCGAGAAGCAAGGATGCATAAGGTCAAATTGCATCTGTTATCCTCAGCAATGCTAGATGATTTTGTGGTACTTAGCTTTTAGTTTCGAGAAGCAAGGATGCATAAGGTCAAATTGCATCTGTTATCCTCAGCAATGCTAGATGAGTTTGAGGTGCTTAGCTTTTAGTTTTGAGAAGCAAGAATGCATAAGGTCAAATTGCATCTGTTATCCTCAGCAATGCTAGATGAGTTTGAGGTGCTTAGCTTTTAGTTTTGAGAAGCAAGAATGCATAAGGTCAAGTTGCATCTGTTATCCTTAGCAATATTGGATGATTTTGTGGTACTTAGCTTTTAGTTTCGAGAAGCAAGGATGCATAAGGTCAAATTGCATCTGTTATCCTCAGCAATGCTAGATGATTTTGTGGTACTTAGCTTTTAGTTTCGAGAAGCAAGGATGCATAAGGTCAAGTTGCATCTGTTATCCTCAGCAATGCTAGATGATTTTGTGGTACTTAGCTTTTAGTTTCGAGAAGCAAGGATGCATAAGGTCAAATTGCATCTGTTATCCTCAGCAATGCTAGATGATTTTGTGGTACTTAGCTTTTAGTTTCGAGAAGCAAGGATGCATAAGGTCAAATTGCATCTGTTATCCTCAGCAATGCTAGATGATTTTGTGGTACTTAGCTTTTAGTTTCGAGAAGCAAGGATGCATAAGGTCAAATTGCATCTGTTATCCTCAGCAATGCTAGATGATTTTGTGGTACTTAGCTTTTAGTTTCGAGAAGCAAGGATGCATAAGGTCAAATTGCATCTGTTATCCTCAGCAATGCTAGATGATTTTGTGGTACTTAGCTTTTAGTTTCGAGAAGCAAGGATGCATAAGGTCAAATTGCATCTGTTATCCTCAGCAATGCTAGATGATTTTGTGGTACTTAGCTTTTAGTTTCGAGAAGCAAGGATGCATAAGGTCAAATTGCATCTGTTATCCTCAGCAATGCTAGATGATTTTGTGGTACTTAGCTTTTAGTTTCGAGAAGCAAGGATGCATAAGGTCAAATTGCATCTGTTATCCTCAGCAATGCTAGATGATTTTGTGGTACTTAGCTTTTAGTTTCGAGAAGCAAGGATGCATAAGGTCAAATTGCATCTGTTATCCTCAGCAATGCTAGATGATTTTGTGGTACTTAGCTTTTAGTTTCGAGAAGCAAGGATGCATAAGGTCAAATTGCATCTGTTATCCTCAGCAATGCTAGATGATTTTGTGGTACTTAGCTTTTAGTTTCGAGAAGCAAGGATGCATAAGGTCAAATTGCATCTGTTATCCTCAGCAATGCTAGATGATTTTGTGGTACTTAGCTTTTAGTTTCGAGAAGCAAGGATGCATAAGGTCAAATTGCATCTGTTATCCTCAGCAATGCTAGATGATTTTGTGGTACTTAGCTTTTAGTTTCGAGAAGCAAGGATGCATAAGGTCAAATTGCATCTGTTATCCTCAGCAATGCTAGATGATTTTGTGGTACTTAGCTTTTAGTTTCGAGAAGCAAGGATGCATAAGGTCAAATTGCATCTGTTATCCTCAGCAATGCTAGATGAGTTTGAGGTGCTTAGCTTTTAGTTTTGAGAAGCAAGAATGCATAAGGTCAAATTGCATCTGTTATCCTCAGCAATGCTAGATGATTTTGTGGTACTTAGCTTTTAGTTTCGAGAAGCAAGGATGCATAAGGTCAAATTGCATCTGTTATCCTCAGCAATGCTAGATGATTTTGTGGTGCTTAGCTTTTAGTTTTGAGAAGCAAGAATGCATAAGGTCAAATTGCATCTGTTATCCTCAGCAATGCTAGATGAGTTTGAGGTGCTTAGCTTTTAGTTTTGAGAAGCAAGAATGCATAAGGTCAAGTTGCATCTGTTATCCTTAGCAATATTGGATGATTTTGTGGTACTTAGCTTTTAGTTTCGAGAAGCAAGGATGCATAAGGTCAAATTGCATCTGTTATCCTCAGCAATGCTAGATGAGTTTGAGGTGCTTAGCTTTTAGTTTTGAGAAGCAAGAATGCATAAGGTCAAGTTGCATCTGTTATCCTTAGCAATATTGGATGATTTTGAGGTACTTAGCTTTTAGTTTTGAGAAGCAAGGATGCAAAAGGTCAAGTTGCATCTGTTATCCTTAGCAATATTGGATGAATTTGAGGTACTTAGCTTTTAGTTTCGAGAAGCAAGGATGCATAAGGTCAAATTGCATCTGTTATCCTCAGCAATGCTAGATGATTTTGTGGTACTTAGCTTTTAGTTTCGAGAAGCAAGGATGCATAAGGTCAAATTGCATCTGTTATCCTCAGCAATGCTAGATGATTTTGTGGTACTTAGCTTTTAGTTTCGAGAAGCAAGGATGCATAAGGTCAAATTGCATCTGTTATCCTCAGCAATGCTAGATGAGTTTGAGGTGCTTAGCTTTTAGTTTTGAGAAGCAAGAATGCATAAGGTCAAGTTGCATCTGTTATCCTTAGCAATATTGGATGATTTTGAGGTACTTAGCTTTTAGTTTTGAGAAGCAAGGATGCAAAAGGTCAAGTTGCATCTGTTATCCTTAGCAATATTGGATGATTTTGTGGTACTTAGCTTTTAGTTTCGAGAAGCAAGGATGCATAAGGTCAAATTGCATCTGTTATCCTCAGCAATGCTAGATGATTTTGTGGTACTTAGCTTTTAGTTTCGAGAAGCAAGGATGCATAAGGTCAAATTGCATCTGTTATCCTCAGCAATGCTAGATGAGTTTGAGGTGCTTAGCTTTTAGTTTTGAGAAGCAAGAATGCATAAGGTCAAATTGCATCTGTTATCCTCAGCAATGCTAGATGAGTTTGAGGTGCTTAGCTTTTAGTTTTGAGAAGCAAGAATGCATAAGGTCAAGTTGCATCTGTTATCCTTAGCAATATTGGATGATTTTGTGGTACTTAGCTTTTAGTTTCGAGAAGCAAGGATGCATAAGGTCAAATTGCATCTGTTATCCTCAGCAATGCTAGATGAGTTTGAGGTGCTTAGCTTTTAGTTTTGAGAAGCAAGAATGCATAAGGTCAAGTTGCATCTGTTATCCTTAGCAATATTGGATGATTTTGAGGTACTTAGCTTTTAGTTTCGAGAAGCAAGGATGCATAAGGTCAAATTGCATCTGTTATCCTCAGCAATGCTAGATGAATTTGAGGTACTTAGCTTTTAGTTTCGAGAAGCAAGGATGCATAAGGTCAAATTGCATCTGTTATCCTCAGCAATGCTAGATGAGTTTGAGGTGCTTAGCTTTTAGTTTTGAGAAGCAAGAATGCATAAGGTCAAATTGCATCTGTTATCCTTAGCAATGCTAGATGATTCTGTGGTACTTAGCTTTTAGTTTTGAGAAGCAAGGATGCTCAAGGTCATGTTGCATCTGTTATCCTTAGCAATATTGGATGATTTTGAGGTACTTAGCTTTTAGTTTTGAGAAGCAAGGATGCAAAAGGTCAAGTTGCATCTGTTATCCTTAGCATTGCTAGATGAATTTGAGGTACTTAGCTTTTAGTTTCGAGAAGCAAGGATGCATAAGGTCAAATTGCATCTGTTATCCTCAGCAATGCTAGATGAGTTTGAGGTGCTTAGCTTTTAGTTTTGAGAAGCAAGAATGCATAAGGTCAAGTTGCATCTGTTATCCTTAGCAATATTGGATGATTTTGAGGTACTTAGCTTTTAGTTTTGAGAAGCAAGGATGCTCAAGGTCATGTTGCATCTGTTATCCTTAGCAATATTGGATGATTTTGAGGTACTTAGCTTTTAGTTTTGAGAAGCAAGGATGCAAAAGGTCAAGTTGCATCTGTTATCCTTAGCATTGCTAGATGAATTTGAGGTACTTAGCTTTTAGTTTCGAGAAGCAAGGATGCATAAGGTCAAATTGCATCTGTTATCCTCAGCAATGCTAGATGAGTTTGAGGTGCTTAGCTTTTAGTTTTGAGAAGCAAGAATGCATAAGGTCAAATTGCATCTGTTATCCTTAGCAATGTTAGATGATTTTGAGGTACTTAGCTTTTAGTTTGTTATAGTGACCATAATTTAATCTTGATCTGTATTGAAACTAGTTTTATGTGTCCAAATGGAGATAATTAGCTAAGCCTGAGTGAGATAATGGTATCTATGTCAGTATATTTTGATTAAATATTTAATCTGTAGAGATAATTAGGTTAAGTATTTAATATGATGCATTCTAGCAGCCTGCTTTCCATAATTTTCTGTTGCAGTTTCCATAATTTTGTGACTAAGGTATTATACTTTCATCATAATTTGGTATATTTTACTATGACTAACTTCACTTTATTAGGGTGGTTGCTATAACATGGAGACTAAGTAACATAATTTCTGTTATCATTTTGGAAACCTGTTTTCATTTTATTGTTTTGGCTTTATTGTCTTAACTTATGCTCCTGGCCTCCCCCAGGCCACTCAGCGTGGCCCCAGGTGGCGATAGGGGAACGTTCTACAGATATGTAGGGTACCTCCATAGGAGGCACGGACCACGGGGAGACCTTGTGCCTGGGGGTCCATAATAGAAACTAGGGCACCCTCACCCGGGGTCATAAATACACGGGGAGGAGGAAGAAGACCCCTCAAATGTACACTCAATAGGGCCCACTGGTGTGTACACAAGTCCCATGAGTTACAAACCTTCTTCCAGTAATGAGTTAAATTATATGGTGATGCAGAACACCATCACGAGAGGATCCTCTATAGGAGGACAACTGCGGCAGGGCTTAAGATCCAGATCTATGAACAGCGGCCTCTGCAAAGGGCTGCCTCGACCCTTTCGGGGTACCTTTAAGACTGGGGACCGTGCGGTCAACGGTATTCCCACTTGAGGAGTGGCGCCCCTCGAGGAAATTATAGCCTAGTAAACGACACAGCATTCGCATGGGATTCTGATTAATGGACAATTCTTCTGGGCTTTATATGTTTTGACGGGCGTCTTCGGGCTGAAAAACCTCTTCCTAGCTAATTTATCTACTATGGGCTGCCTCCCCGTAGTAGAATAACATTTGTAGGCATGAATATCTAATGAGTCGGAGGTAATAGGCTTGAGATTGTCTGTGCAGGATTTTGACTCTTGTTGATAGAAGAGCATCGCCAAGTGCTGAAAACCATGTTGTGACCAAGACGGGCACAGGATTGCACAAAACCTCCATTCATGGAGGTCCCAGGGACTTCTTGCTGTCCGATTCTAAGCCGGTTTAAGCATTTCGGTGTAGACTTGAGAAGATATGTCATCCCCGTCCTGCACTGGTATCAAGGATCATTGCGTTCCTTGAGGCCAAAATAATTTCAATGATTTAAAGAACATGAAAATCGGAACTTGGAATGTTACGACGTTAAAAAATGACCATCGTATCGAAATTTTGACTGACGAATTCAGACGATCCTAACTGGACTTACTAGGAGTTTCAGAAACTCATATCCCAGGGGTAGGAAGCATGAAATTAGGTGATATAGAATTCGTTTACTCAGGCAGGAAGAATGGGATAGCCTACATAGACAGGGAGTAGGGGTTATGATGAATAAGGAAGCTGCTAAATCTTGTTTAGGCTGGGAAGATATTAATAATAGAATACTAATTGCTCATTTTATGGCTAAAAAGTTCAGGGTATAAGTTATAGTAGTATATGCCCCTATAGAACCGATTGACAGAGACACTAGTGACTCAGATGAATTTTACTTACAGTTACAGGAGCAAATAGACAGGGTCCAAGGTAGAAATATGATGTTTTTACTAAAAAATTTTAACGC
Source organism: Artemia sinica (assembly GCA_027921565.1). NCBI lineage: Eukaryota > Metazoa > Arthropoda > Branchiopoda > Anostraca > Artemiidae > Artemia > Artemia sinica. Next base: position 70,883,638 of record CM051261.1, on the reverse strand, counting down.
TCAGGTCGGTAGAAATAGGGATAGATGGTATCCTAGCCAAGGGAAATTTGGTGTAGGAAAAGAAAACAGTAATGGGTACAGACTTTTGTAAGTATAACAATCTAGTTATAACCAATACGGTGTTTGGTCATAAAATGGCTAATAAGTTAACATGGTATTCACGTGATGGTAAGACGGCAAACCTTATTGATTATGTTATAGTAAACCGAAGACTGGCAGGATCAATACAAGATACTAGGGTATACAGGAGTACTGTTACTGATGTTAAAAATAAAGATCATCATCTAGTAGTGTCAAGGGTTAATTTAAAGCTGAAATTTCGGAAAGATAATTATCTCCCGGGAAGTTATGATGTTGGTAGACTCCAGGATGCGAACTTGAAAGAAACTTTCCAGGAACAGTTGAATACTAAACTTGAGAGTTTAAAATTTGATAAGGTGGAAGATGGTTGGAATAATTTTAGAAAAATAATTTGTGAAGTTGCTGAAGGTGTCTTAGGGAAGAATACTAGGACTGCAGCTAAGAATATTAGTGAAAAAGCTTTATGTTTAAAAGAAAGGAGACAGGACTTGTACAAGAATTATCTGAGTGATCGATCATATGAAAACAAAAGGAATACTAAGAAAGTGGAGAAAGCATTAAAATATGAACTAAGGAGGTGTGACGTGCAGGCCGTGGAAAAAATTGCCGAGGATCTGGAAGATGCTGCTAGACGGTATAATAGTAAAATATTGTACTGGTATGTTAATAAATTGAGAGGGAGTAGTCAATCCGGACTTAGCCCAGTTAAAGATAGAAATGGGGCCACAATTAGCGACAAAGAAAAATTAAAGAGAGATGGGCAGAACATTTTGAGAATTTCCTAAACCGAGAGAGTTGCAGGAAAAGATATAGATTAAAATAAAAAAAGTTTGTGTTACCTTGGATATGAAGGAAGATTTGTTTTGTGAGGAAGAATTAGCGACAGTAGTGAAAGGATTAAAAAATAATATGGCCCCAGGTGATGATAAGGGTGGTAAATGAGTTTCTTAAATATGGTGGCTCTGAGGTTAGAAATAAGTTAATGAAGATTATGAATACGATTTTCGAAAAGGGAAGTACCAAACGATTTTAGGAAAACCTTAATTAAAGCCACTTTATCAGAAAGGTGATAAAAGTGAGTGTGGTAATTATCGAGGCATTAGTCTGGTCTCTATAGGTAGCAAATTACTTAGTAATATGATACTTTTTAGACTGAGAGATGCCGTAGACAAAGTTTTAAGAGAAGAACAGTGTGTTTTTTAGAAAAGGTAGAGGATATGTCGAACAAATTTTCACTCTTAGGTTAATAATTGAGAAGTGCCTGAGTCGTCAAACACCTTTGGTCCTCAGTTTTATAGATTATGAGCAAGCGTTCGATTCTGTTGATAGAAGAGCTTTAGCAAAGGTTTTATCCTTGTATGGTATACCAGACAAATACATTAAAGTGATTAGTGCTATGTACGAGAATAACACTGCTGCGGTTAAGGTAGGAAATGAGGTTAGCAGGTGGTTTTGTATTAAATCAGGAGTTAAGCAGGGTTGTGTTCTATCCCCTTTATATGGATTATTTTGATGGACTTTGTGTTAAGGAGCACAGGAAAGGCAATGGGAGACCATGAAATCAAATGGAGAGGAAAAGGTCTCCTAGACTGAGTGACGTTGAGTAATGAAAAGATTGGTCAGGTGGGCAGCTCCACTTACCTTGGTAGTATTATTAGTAAAGATGGTGGGAGCAGTGAAGATGTTAAAAGTAGAATGGCCATGGCTCAGAGTGTTTTTTCCAAGTTAAAAAAAAGTTTGGAAGAATAGGAAGAAAGTATGAAAACCAAGATTAGAATATTAGAAGCTACAGTGATGACAGTGGTCAAATTTGGCTCTGAAGCATGGGCGCTCCAAAAAGTGGCTGAAGATTTGCTAGATGTTTTCTAGAGAAAATGCTTAGGGATTCTTCTGGGTACCAGGCTGACTCACCGTATTTCAAACAATAGGCTGTACGAAAAATATGGTTCAATACCGCTCTCAATGGTTATAATGAAAGAAAGGTTGAGGTGGCTAGGGCACGTTTTCAGATGAAGGATGACAGATTGCCGAAGATTGTTCTTTTCGGACCAACCGTCTAGGGATAAATGGAAAGCAGGTCGTCCTCGTCTGGGGTGGGAGGACGTCATAAAGAAAGATTTAAAGAAAATAGGAACTTCGCGCGAGGGTGTAAAAATGGAGGCTTTGAATAGATTGGGATGGAGGAGAAGCGTGCGTAGCTGTGTTGTAGTGTGCGTATCTGTCTTGGTAATGCGGTGAGTTGTTAGTAGTAGTAGTATATGACAGTCCTATGAGGGAAATAATAGAATAATGTCTTCTGAAAAGTATTGCTTAGTATTGAGGCATTCATAAAGTCGAAATTAATAAAGTAATACCTATTCTAAGTGATGATATGACTGCCCTATGAGAGAAATAATAGAATAATGTCTTTTGAAAAGTTGCTTCGTATTGGGGTATGCATATAGTCAAAATTAATAAAGTAATATCTAAGAAATCTAAGAAATGGTCGGAGTGTCCTGTCCAATAACTAGGCTCCAGAATTAACTCTAGTGGATATTTTTTTTTTTTTTTAAATCTCCATAAACTCAGCGCTATTTATATATATATATATATATTATATATATAAATACATATGACTCTACGCATTTATTGTTTTGTTTTTGTTACTGTCACTGCAGTTAAACTTGCAAACAAAAAATTCATTTAATTTATAATGCATGAGTTTCGTTGACCTGTTCTTCCATAGCCTATCTAAATAGTTTAAACATTTTAACCTGCAAATTTCATCAGGGGTGGTGACCTGGGTTTTGTTTTTTGTAAATTTCTTTCAAATAAATATAGTATTTTATTTTAGACAGATCCCATTTGCCAATCTGATCCAATAGAGGAAAAATATCTACAGATATTGGTGTTTCTGTTCTGTGTTACAGTCAAGCAGTATTGAGAAAGTTTTAGTAAAATATGAATTTATTCATTTGTTTGTCTTTTGTCCTTTATTTTCTCTTTCTTGTTGTGTTGTTTTTGTTGTGTGTGTGAGTGTTCTTTAATGATGTAAATTATTTTTGTTTTCTCTCTTTTTTCTTTCTTACCGTTGATAAGTGCTCCCGGATGAGGAGTTGAAATATTCGAATTTTCTTATTAATTAATGTTTTTGTGATGTGTTTGTTTTCAGTACGTTTTTAGTACGCTTTGTTCACTGCTTGATAAATTAAACCGGTTTTCTTTCTTAGACTTTCTTAAATTCTTACATATGACTCATATCAGATATCCACAATGGTTTTGTTTTTATTAAAAAGACTTATAATCAAATAACAACAATATAATCAAATAAGACAAAACTAAAACAAACAGTTACAAAACAAAATAGAAACACGAAGAAAAAAAAAACTAAAACAGTCTAACCCCGATCGAATAAAGTACAACGTGAGATTATTATAGAAAAAATCACTAAATTTATTTAATATGAATGTTTAGGATCGCAACCAAGGGGGAAGGGAGGGGGGTAGGGGGGGTGTACGAAAAGATTTTTTTGCACAAAAATATTTTTTTTTTGGGGGGGGGGGTGTTACAAAAAGCTTAAAAAACACAAACATGATTATATTCATTTTGTTAAGATTTTACGAGTTGGACAAACATTTCGGAAGGGGAGGGTCCAAACTTCTAACCCCCCCCCCCCTCCCCTGGATACGGCCTTTTGAATGTTGTTATTAAGGAAAAGGAATTTGTGCTCATCATGAGATACATTTTTTACCATCCTTGTAAAATTAAGGTTGTATTGCTACTTTTCAAATGAAAATAACAGAATTGTTAAAGAACCTAGACAAATAAAAAATTCCAAGCAAGGCTAAACCTAATTTGATTTAAATTTGTTTCTATTACCAAGAATAACAACCCAGAATCAATGAGTCACGAGCTTTTATTATTGCAATCTACCTACACGTTCTGCAGACGACGAATGACACATTACCCAAGATTGTCCCCGTTGGTTAACCGTCTAGTGCCAAACATAAAGCAGGTCATCCCCGATTGAGGTGGGAGGATGTCGTAAGCTAAAGATTTTAGGGGATTAGGAACTTCTTGGGAGGACGCCAGAAAGGAGGATTTGAATATATTAGGATGGAGGAAGAGCGACCATGACTGTTTTTCCCTCAAGCTTCTTGGTGCAATAGTGAGTTGTTAGCCGTAGTAACAGTAATGTCTCTATGCTTTCATTTTCAAAAATCTTGAAAGCGCTTGTCTAAAAGACAACACAATTAGATATTCAATTTCTTGTTCTTGTATAACAGGGAGAGGTCAATAAGAATGTATTACAAATGAGGAAACAAAGAGAATAATATAAACAGAGAAAAAGGGATAGGTATACTCTAACTCGAAAAGGTTTCCAAAACAGAAATATATTTTTACTACCCCTTATCTTAATCAACCAGAGGTACTAGCGATCCTACCAATCGAAATTTTAACACAGGTCTGTTTTTTTTTTGTTCTTTGTTTTTTCTTTCTTTAGTCATTTAAATTTTATTCCCTGTTAGTGAAATCAATTTAGTGTGGACATCTTTCCCAACTTTACTTTGTTTTCCTCAGTCAATTTTTGCATTTTTCAGAAACCTAATAATTGTAGTTTCGCTCCTGCACACTTCCATTTCTGTTCAAATTGCCCATTCTTGCAAAAATAATTTCATTGCAAACGACACTAATAGGTCAAAACTTGAGTGGTTTTGCAAATGCATGAGTTATTGAATGAAAACTTAAACTTCACTTTCCAGTGATAATTCAAATTTGACTTAAATATGCACTCTTTGCTACTTGTTCAAAGAGCCTGATTCAGAAATGTTCTTCTTACAGATATCACGTTAATATGGTCTCTCACCTGTATGTACTCTTTGGTGATTCTTCAAAGAGCCTGATTGGGAAAAGCTCTTCTTACAGATATCACATGCATATGGTCTTTCACCTGTATGCACTCTTTGGTGCCGCTTCAAATTGCCTGATTCAGAAAAGCTCTTCTGACAAACATTACATGTGAACGGTGTCACACCTGAATGCAGTCTTTGGTGTGTTTTTAAATTTCCAGGTAGAGAAAAGCTCTTCTGACAAACGTCACATTTAAATGGTTTCACACCGGTGTGCACTCGTTGGTGCCTCTTCAAAGAGCCTGATTCAGAAAAACATTTCTGACAAACATCACATTTGAACGGTTTCACACCCAAATGCAGTCTTTGATGAGTTTTGAAATTACCCATTTGGGAAAACTTCTTATGACATACATCACATGTATATGGTCTTTCACCAGTATGCAGCCTTTGATGTGTTTTGAAATTGTTCAGACGGGAAAACCTCTTCTGACATACATTGCATGAATATGGTCTCTCACCTGTATGCAGTCTTTGATGTGTTTTGAAATTGCTCAGATGGGAAAACCTCTTCTGACATACATTGCATGAATATGGTCTCTCACCTGTATGTAGTCTTTGATGTATTTTGACATTGTTCAGACGGGAAAACCTCTTCTGACATATATTGCATGAATATGGTCTCTCACCTGTATGCAGTCTTTGATGAGTTTTGAAATGGATCAGATGGGAAAACCTCTTCTGACATACATTGCATGAATAGGGTCTTTCTCCAGTATGCAGTGTTTGATGTGTTTTGAAATTGCTCAGATGGGCAAACCTCTTCTGACATATATCACATCTATATGGTCTCTCTCCTGCATGCAGTCTTTGATGTACATTGAGATTGCCCAGTAGAGAGAAGCTCTTCTTACATACACCACATTTATGTGGTTTTTTCTCTCTAAGTGTTTTTTTATCTTTTTCATATTTTCTGTGCTTTTTCCTAAATAACCTACTATTCAAAACAGTTTTCTTATTGTTCAACCCCATTGCTCCAGATTCCGATTCAAATGAATTTATCAAACTACTTGTAGAAGGATTATGTGAAGCAACTAGCGACTCCTGTAAGTCTAGTTCGGAGATGTTAGGTGAAAAATGACCTTGTAAAAACAGATGTCGTTTCATATCACCCTTTATTTCTCGTAGACAAATGGGACATCTTCTTGACTTTCCCATTTGGTGTTCCATAATGTGAGCAACAAAATCTCTATAATCGCTAATTACTGCTGGACAGACAGCACACTCTATTGGTGAAAGCTGTTCACAGCCTGTGTCTATGTGAAGATCGAGCATCAGATATGATTCCTCTGCTTTCCCACAAGAATCACAACGCCAGATGCCAGCTGTTATTTCTTCTATAGACTTCTCTGTCAGCTTACTCACTAAAACAATCAGTTTTGGACCTGAAATTTGCAACACAGTCATGTCATCAGACCTTTGCATTGTAGAATCCATTACCCCTGTAATATAAATAAATCATTGTTATTAAACACATTTAAAGAATGATTAAACAGACAAGCATTGTAGAAATTATAAGTGAAAACTGAGCATTCCGCAAGTATCAAATGAATTGTTTTTGTTTTCATATTAGGGTTGAGAAGGTTTCAACAAATAATTTCCAAATCTCTATCTGGTTTTACTAGGCTATACTAGTTGTTTGGTTGACATCACTGGTCATTGGCTTTACATTTAAAGTCTTTGATGTAATTAAGTTATTAATAAATAAGTAAATAATAAATAAATAAATGATTAAACAGATCAGTTATACAGAAAAAATAATAATATAATTAGTATGTTACCTCGAATGCCAACATTCATCGGTGAATGTCCGAAATACCTTTTTTTTTCTCCTTGGAATTAGTCAGTGTTGCCAGTCAGCTTTTTCAGATTAATGCAAAGTTTGATGGTGACAGGTTAGGTTTAGTTAGGTTGAAATACGTTTTTAACCCATTTCTGATATTTATAACAAAATTTAACCTAGCCACTAACATAACCCAACCTAACTTAAACCATCATAGCTTGCATAAGACTAAGAAAGCTGACTCGCAAAGATAATTGAATCCAAGTAGAGAAAAAAGAATTTCGAACATTCATCGGTGAATGTCAACATTAGCCATATGTCAGACATTCACGGTAACAAATATATATAAAAATACAAATAAGCAATAAATAAATAACATCAACTTTTTGATGTACAGCTGACATTTCGAATGAACAAAAAGTACACTAGGAGGTATAATCGACTGTTGTGTGCATTGGGTATAAAGAGATGTGCATTGTGTGTGTGCATTGGGTATAAGGAGATGTGCATTGTGTGTGTGCATTGGGTATAAGGAGATGTGCATTGTGTGTGTGCATTGGGAATAAGGAGAAGTTGTTGCAGTTTTACTAGAAAGTTGGAAACTCGATAAATATAAACTTCTGAATTTAACAAAGCAAAAATTTGTCTCTCCAACAAATCTAGAAAAAATTTCATCAATAACCTACTAGGCAAACGTGTTTTCTAAATATATTTTTAAGAAATTTAAACCCCAGGCCATCTATCTACCACTTTACTGTAGCTAGCAACATTTTCTTTTGTCACAAATCAGTGAAAAAAATGTTTCTTCAACTGAATTAAAATGTAGATATTGGCTTCTATTATGAGATCCATTTCTTTTGAGAATATCTTGTAGTAACCTTGTCGAAATTTTTGACAGACAGCAACAGGCCCTGTCAAAATTTAGGTGACTCTGTCGAAACTTCAGTGGACATGTAAAACAGATGAAAAACAATTGGTGTCGAAATTCAAGGGTCCTCTACCGAAAACATAGTTGTCAAATTTCCGGGTAGTTCCTCAACAACGACAGATTTCGATGATTATTAACTGAAATAATGTTTCACATGAAAAACAAAATAAAAAAATTGTTTTTTTTTATATCGTAGTTTTACTGATTTGACTGATTTTTTAGAGGCTAGATTTTTCCATCCTCTGAGGAACTGCAGCTTGGCCTCTTACTATGTTCATATTTTTAAGCATTTGACTTGGTTAATCACAAAATCCTAATTCTTTCAAAATCCCAAGCTGTAAAATACAAAATATTCTCTCTGAACCCCACCCTAATTAGCATAGAATTCCTCAAGGAACTTTGTTAGTACCACTCTTATATGTAGCATTGATTAATGAAATTGGTAAGATTCCCTCAAAGCTGTTAATATGTAAATTACCTGATGGTCTTTGAAGTATGTCATAGAACTATCAAAAATGACCCCATCAAAATCCTACTCATGTTTTGGATAAAGCTAAGAACTTACATATGAAAGTAAATTCCACTAAGTCAAATATAATGACAATAAACTTCTTAAAATTCTTCAAATTACTTAAAGAAAGAAAAACGAGCAAAAATGGGGTTTTTTATAGGCCAAATGAAGATACAGAAAAAACAAAGCGAATATTTCGAGAGGACAAACGCCTCTCTTCTTCAGCGCGAAACGAGACGATGGATCAATAAAAGCCAAAAATTAAAAGAATTAAAACCAACTACCTAACAACCATAAAAGCGAGTTATTCGCCAATATCCGCGATTTGCACAAAATCCAAAAAAATATGAACTGCCATCGACGGATACTAGCGAACAACTGACAAAGTAAAGGACACAATTCATTCACTCGAAAAAACAAAACGAACCAGCAATTAAATAAGTTGAAGAACTATGTCATTTGATTTCGGATATTAATTAATGCATTTCTTGCAGACACCCTTTGAGACCTAAGGGGTTGTTCACGTGTTTGATTAGATGACTGGGAAAGTGGTTCAAGGTTTATTTCAGGGATTATTAAAGTATCGGCTTCTCTTTTGAGAAAACCGAAATATGACTCGTTTATTCTTAAATCACCGGAATCTCTGTTTAAAGCTAGACCTAAATGTTGGTATTTATAAATTTCAACAGCTTCTCTGTAGTGCTGGACAATACCTTTGTCATGCGAAATAAGACTAGCTTGATTAAACAAAATAGTATGGTCTGGTTTTTCAAAAATGTGCTCTGCAAGGGCAGAGTCAAAATTTTCTGTTTTTTTTTCGCTTTTTAAGTGTATTATTAATTGAACTAGAGTGCTGATTTAATCTATCCGTTAGTCGCTGATCAGTTCTTCCGATATACCAAAGACCACACGAACAAGGAATTCTGTAGACACCGGAGTTTTCACCTATCGGGATAGGGTCTTTACCTTGATAAATTTGGGACCTGATAGTTTTTCTGGGTTTATAATAAGTGTAAATGTTATTTTTCCTTAGATTTTTTGAAATGTGGTCTGAAATCCCTTTAACGTAAGGGAGACCAAGATAAACTGAATTTTCCCTTTGATTTGTGTTTTCTGTGGAACTATCTGATAATCTTTTAATACGTTTTGCTATTACAGAATTTATTAAACTAATTGGATAACCATTCCCAAATAAAATATCTCTAAGGTGGTTGAGCTCTAAATCCAAGAAACGTGTTGAACAAACTTTCAATGCTCTATCAACTAGAGAAGTGACAACTCCTCTTTTCACAGCAGGAGAACGATTGGAGGAATAACTTAAGTAACGGTCATTATGTGTGGGTTTTCTATAGACACTAAACTCGAAATATGAATCCTTTCGGTGCACCAGAACATCTAAGAAAGGAAGACGCCTCTCTATCTCTGATTCCTGAGTAAATTTCAGTTTTGGATCCAAGGAGTTGAGCAAGTGAAGAAAAGAACCCAGAGACTCGTCACCATGCTCCCATAAATAAAAAATGTCATCTTTAAAACGAACCAAAAATTCAGGTTTACAAGAACTTTGCAAAATAGCCCTTTTTTCAAGGTCTTCCATGAAAATATCAGCCTGTATTGGAGAAAGAGGGGCACCCATGGAGAGCCCATATTTCTGTCTATAAAAAATGCCTCTATAATGGAAGTAAAAAGAAGTTCTGTTACAAAGGGCTGTAAGCGAAAGAAGTGTCTGATTCGAAAGAGTAGATTTTTCTGATATAGATGGGTTAGAATTAAGTTTTTGCTCCAAAAACAGTTCGGCCTTTTGAGGATCACAATTGGTATACATTGAATCTGCATCAAAACTGCCAATTCTTGTATTTGGTTTAACCGAAACTTGCTTTATCTTGGAAACAAAATCAGCGGAATTTTTAATATAGGATTTTTGAGCCTGAATTAGTGGTCGAAATATCACTGATAAGAATTTTCCTATTTTTGCTGTAGGAGAATTAAAAGAAGAAACAATGGGTCGAAGTGGATTACCGGGCTTATGAACTTTAGGAAGACCATAAAATCGAGGGGACGTGTATCCGCGTGGGTAAAACCTTTTGTACAGCTGATCTGTAATTTCACTTTTTCCTTTTAGATAAGAAAGCTCTTTTCGGACTTCCTGTACAAATTTTTCTGTGGGATCGGTAGCTAATTGTTCATATGTGTTAGAATCATTTAAAATTTCTCCGACTTTTTTGTCGTAATCATCTGAATCTAATACAACAACAGTATTGCCTTTATCGGCTTTCGTAACAATCCTGGAATGATCTTTATGTAGTGCTTGTAAGACCAAGTGTTCATTTTTACTAAAATTTTTTAAGTTTCGATTATTAACAGAAGGCGAATCCAACAAAGTTTCAACAAATTGTGCTCTAACCTCAGCAATCTCTCCAATATCCGCACGAGAGTCATGAAAAGCCCCCTCTGTGTTCGAGATAATTTCACTATAAGGTATTTTCGAAGGGGTTATCGAAAATTTTAATCCTTTCGACAAAACCTGATTTTGCTCTGTTGTAAGGGGCGTGGAGCTGAGATTTATCACAGCAGGACCAGGATACGCATTTGGGACAAAAGGTGGATTATTAGAGAGTTTTTCCAACTTTAAACGGTGTAATTTCTCAGAAAGTCTTTGTCTAGAAATCCTAAAATCATGCTGAAAAGAATTTTCAGCAATAGCCTTAATTTGATGAAAATCAGCATAAGAAAGCGTACATAATATTTCTCGCTCTAGCCTGAAAATATCCTGATTTAACCGGTAGCGCTAGTAGTAACCTAAGGGCTGATTGAAAAGGGACATGAAAAGGGACAAGAAAAACCCTCTATATATTGAAAAGGGACATGAAAAGGGACAAGAAAAACCCTCTATATATTGAGAAGGGACATTGGCTTACCACGGGTCAGTAACCTATTACTACGAACGGCACTTGCCTTAGCAGACGGGTTTTTATGTGATAACAGCCATTTTTTTTGGGGGGGGTCATACGGTGAGTATCTATATATTGAAAATACACATGTACTTACACAGGTCTGAGGCATGAATATACAGTGTAGTTTAACCGGTATATTGGCTTACCACGGGTCAGTCACCTATTACTACGAACGGCACTTGCCTTAGCAGACGGGTTTTTATGTGATAACAGCCATTTTTTTGGGTCATACGGTGAAAGAACGGTGGTTAGTCTATATAGAGTAAGTTGAATAGTAGGGTTTTTTTTTTTTTAACTTGGCGACGTATGATGTACTCAGGCAAAAACCCTATAAATGTTCATACACTACATTCCAATTTTCATTATGTTTTAACACATTGATTATAGTACATCACATTTTATTAACTTTGAAAACAATGCATTCGTCAATTTTCAATGTGAGTACACTTTTCATTCTTTTATTTCCAAAAAAAAAAAACGTTTACTAGTAAATTCAAATTTCAGGGGGACTTGCACCCCTCCCCTCCAACAATACAAAATCTTAAGAATATAATGAGTACATTCGATAGAAACGGCAAAGCACGCTTTTTTCAATTATGTAAATAAAATCTCTCCTCCACAGCTATGTTTACAAGTTTTAATTGTTTTGAAAAACAGTTCTTTATCATTCAGAAAGAAACTTTTTCGAAACATGCTGTATTTTTCCGGTTTGAATGAAAAGCTCGCGTGTTACAAAGAGAGTGACAGTTTTGTGGGGTCAAATTTCACAGGCTCTTGGTATAAACGGGCTTTGTCTAATTCCGATGTCTCGGCTATACTTACAAGCAGTTTCTCAACATTTATGGTGACAATCCACGTCTGAACGACTTTCTAGTGCTAAATGATGAATGAGGCGCTGATTCCCCTATCCCTCCCCCTAATGATTTTAATAATAATTCTTTTGGGATTTCCTTGAAAAATATCATTTTTTTTTTATTTTCAGTGAAAAAATAGTGCCTTCATGATTCTGAGTAACTCATTCCACCCCCCCCTATTTTTTGAGGGGGGTGGTAACGCACGGATGACATTGTGACACTTTGGTGGTGGTTAATCGAAGCTCTCGTTGATCGTGTTCGGTTGATGTGCCCCTCATTTTCGTTAATGTCACTTATTTACTAAGGAAATTAAATCTCGTACAGGGTTTTACTGAGGACATTAAATCTCGTATATGCGTTTACTAAGGACAAAATTTTTTTATCAATATTAAGGTTCTCCTTAGCCCTGTTTAAAGTTTTATGTTGTTTTTAAAAGGGGATTTCGCCTGTTTTTATCATATTTGCATATTTTTGTTGGGAAACACACTGAAAAGCCATATTAAGAGCTATATTCGTGAGTTTTTCACTGACAATTCCATTTTTTAGCCAAGCCTTGACCTTCCTAAGTGCATTTATGCTGCGAAATGTCCCTAATTCCCCTAATGATTTTAATAATCACGTCTATAGTATAATTAAATAGTGTATAATTTACAAGTTACTCTTGGCTTCTCTCATAATGGTTGCAACGGGGTATATATATATATATATATATATATATATATATATATATATATATATATATATATATATATATATATATATATATATATATATATATATATATATATATATATATATATATATATATATATATATATACATATATATATATATATATTATATATATATATATATATATATATATATATATATATATATATATATATATATATATATATATAACGGCTATAATAGGCCGATTATCCCTTGACCTTAACAATATGGAAATAATATCCTGGTTTGAATATACATTGGCTTAAAAAGACCTCACAAGAAAAAAAAACTCAAGTATAACAAAGGGTTTTAAAACAAGCCTCTACAAAAATAAACCGATGAAGAAAATAAAATTTTCGGTAATATTTGGCAGTAAGAAGAAAGGAAGGAGCACCTTTAAGCCATTATGTACATCACGCCTTAATGAGAAATAAACTTTTTGCCTTTAAACAAGAGGAGGGCAAAATTTGACCTCTTAAGCATTTATCCAACAAAATGGAAAAGGGGGATTGTTTTTTTCATGCTAAATTTTGCCTTCTTTTAAGGAAGAGGATTCGTAAAATTACCCCCCTTCGGAAAAGAAACCAAGATGGAGCGAAGCCACATTGATGCAAGTTGCAAGGCCCTCCATCATCAAATATGCTGGTAGAATTACACATGGTCTGGACCAGCCAACGATCACACAACTTTTAATGCCAGGGCCCTCTCACGCCACTGTTAGCTCTACGCAAGCTGGAAGGAAATTGAAAAGAGAGTGGGCTACTTCTCATAATGCCTCAGCCCAGCCTACTCAAGATCATGAGGTTGACCCCCTACATGTTTTGTCAGGGGCTTCAGGTGTAGAAGCCCAGTCAGAATTTGTAAATATATATTTTTTTTTCTTTCCCTATTTTCAAAAATAAGGTAAATTTTCTCAAGCGCATGTACATTCACTTGTATTTTTCAGTAAAGTGCAAATTTTGTTCTGGTCTTGGGAAGGCATAGGGGTTTCGCGCCCAACTTATGTTAATTTCTGCTCGTTTTGAGTTTGACTCGGTTAATTAGAAACCACTGTTTGCAATCCATTTCTCCGTTGAGAGGACCTGTTTGACTAGTTTCTTTTATCATCTATCTTGCGTGGCTTACAGCTGATAGAACATTACCAATTCTACTTTAACTACTTTTGGCTATCTTGGAAAGGGGTTAGGTTAGGAAAATGAAACTTTCAGGAATGGGTCTACAGGGTAAACAGTTCATGATAAAAAAAAGATACAGATAAGGCTATTGTTTCTTTCTGAACTTTCTGAGGGAGGAGGGGGTAACTTTTTAGTTTTAAAAATTTGTTTACGAGTAGAAAAACGCTTCACTACAGATAAGGCTATTGTGTTTTTCTGAACTTTCTGAGGGAGGAGGGGGTAACTTTTTACTTTAAATAATTCTAGGAGGAATTGGGTTTTGTTGGATGGTATGGAAAAATGGTACGTGTTACATATTCGGGAAACATACGAGTAGAAAAATGTTTCACTACAGATAAGGGCATTGTGTTTTTCTGAACTTTCTGAGGGAGGAGGGGGGTAACTTTTTAGTTTTAAAAAAAATTTGTTTACGAGTAGAAAAATGCTTCACTACAGATAAGGCTATTGTGTTTTTCTGAACTTTCTGAGGGAGGAGGGGGTAACTTTTTACTTTAAATAATTCTAGGAGGAATTGGGTTTTGTTGGATGGTATGGTAAAAATGGTACGTGTTACATATTCGGGAAACATACGAGTAGAAAAATGTTTCACTACAGATAAGGGCATTGTGTCTTTCTGAACTTTCTGAGGGAGGAGGGGGTAACTTTTTAGTTTTAAAAATTTGTTTACGAGTAGAAAAATGCTTCACTACAGATAAGGCTATTGTGTTTTTGTGAACTTTCTGAGGGAGGAGGGGGTAACTTTTTAGTTTAAATAATTCTAGGAGGAATTGGGTTTTGTTGGATGGTATGGAAAAATGGTACGTGTTAAATATTCGGGAAACATACGACTAGAAATGAACATGATATTTCAACTTTATGAAATAATGCTTATTTCACATAAAAAATCAAACTTTTTTTCTACAGATTAATGATATAGCACCACTGCCACCATTGAGTGATGAAACACGTGAATTCACAGGACCAATTCTTTCACCACCAACGGAGTTCAGTGATGAACCTACATTAGTTCTAGAGAATATGGAGTGGCATAGGGGTTTCCTCAATGATGTTTTTGGGGAAATGGCTAGCCTAGACGACTTAACCTGTGATATTGACATGCTTGAGGATCCGGGGTGGGCAGATAGTTTTATGCGTGACCATTTAGGAGATGTTACTAGTGCATCTGAACCGGGTCCTCATAACGAAATTCCATCACAGGACAATACAGGCTGGCTCGACCAACTGTCCCCAAACACCATGGAATATGTACTAGGGGACCTCATGCCATCTCCAACCAATGTGATTGAACAGACTGGGAGTGGTGGTGTTATTGACAATTCCCTGTCACCCTCCACCATTCCGATTAATGATATAGCTAGTACTAGTAGTAGTAATACAACAACACCAGTATTCCCTCTTCCAGATTTTGTTCTGTCCAACTCTGCCTTGCACCACACATTGGTCTACAGCGCCAAATTCGGTGACCCCTTCAACTCTCTAGTGTCGGGGGATATAATAACAGATCCCTCGGCCATTACACATTCATATACTGATAAGATTCGAGCCATTCTTGAACAACAAATGAGGGTGTAGGGAGTGGGGGTCAGTTTAAAAGCATCAATAGCACTAAAAATATTTTTTTAAATGAAAGTGCGGGTGAGATGTATTCGAAATACTTGCACACAGAGATGTTGGCAATTCACCCGCATTTATCAAATTATGGGGAGGTTTTTCTAAATTGGGCTAATAGTATTCAAAGTAAGTGGGAAAATTATAACGAGGGGGGTAGTGGATCTGTGGTTTTATTTATTGAAAGTTTAAGTGTTAATATATGTAGGTTTAAAAAGGATTTTATTGTAAGAGGTGGGCATAGGGAGAGGGGTATTGAATTAAAATATCATTCAGATTTAGAGGGGTGTAGGGGGATACAACGAATCTGTTTCGATACGAGGCTGCAGTGTTTCAAGTACGCATTTTTAATTGCAGCATACAGATCACTTCGAATAGATGCCACTAAGAAAAAGTTGGATAAAATGGCAGTTAATGGTAGGGAGGGTTCAAAGTTCCCAAAAGTAAATTTTAATTGTTTAAATGGTCAATTTCCCGTGACACTAAAAGGAATAGATATTTTTGAGCGGGTTAATGCACATTTAAAGATTGGTGTCACGGTGTTACAGTATGAAACACAATTTGAAGAGGGTCAGCGTTCCGATAAGAAGGGTGTATTATTTCCAGTGCGGGCTCCTTCAATTGAATCAGTAGAACACTGGGTGTGGCTTCTATACACCCCACCCACAGACTCCGATTCAATTGGTCATTTCAATCCAATTACGGATATTAGTAGGGTTCTAAGTGAGGGTAAGAAACATGAGGCACGTTATTACTGTCCAACATGCCTCTCAAGATTTCGCTCTGATTTAAAGTTAAAGCATCACATGAAACACTGTAAACGTCATGGATACCAGGCTGTGGAGACGGTAAGCGGAGATAGAGCGATCTTACGTTTTAAAAATTTTCAAAACCCGCTCATGCAGAGCAATAAGATCGCTTTAGACTGCGAAGCTAAACTGACAGACGTGTACGATCTGTCAAATTCAAATCGTGTTAAAATACATGAAGCCATAGGGGTGTCTTACGCTCACGCGCTACGAGATTCCAATAATACCATGCAAGTGCTGGATGTAGTTGAGCTGTTGAGTGACGGTGAAGACTGCATGCGCTCGGCATTGGTCAGTCTAATCAAAACAGCGAACGGTGCAATTTCGCGCCTTCGTTATACAAACTATCCTATGCTCCTATCACCAGATGACATAGTGGCCATTAAAAATCGTAAAATGTGTTGGGTTTGCAAGGGAGAATTTGTGATGGTGTTGGGAATGGGGGGAGGAGGAAGGTGATCGACCATGATCATTTGTGGCAGGAAATTACATCGAGAGGGAGTAACTTTAGAGGGGTAGCACACCAGTCATGCAATTTAAACGTTAGACAACAATATTTCGTACCTGTTTTTATATACAATTCCAATTACGACTTAAAGTTTGTTCTTCCGGCGTTGGCCCGCATTGCCAAGGGAGGAGTTGTAGATGACGACTGGATAGATGGTTCTTTTTCATATAATATCATACCCAAATCATCGGAGAAGCTACTGCTGCTAGAATTCATGTGGAAAACAGTTGACAAGGGTAACACGTGCCTGAATAAAATCCGTTTTTTAGACTCTTTCAGCTTCTTCCCCAAATCTTTAAGTCAATTGATTCAGGTGCAGAAAAGTGACAATTTTGATAGCTTCCCCTCCTCAAACAGCGTTTCCCCGATAATGAAATGTATGATTTATTAACGTGTAAGGGTATATATCCATATGATTATTACAACTCTGGCTCGAGTCTAGATGAGGTGTCACTACCGCCCATTGAAGCTTTTTACAATTCTCTTACTGAGAGTGAGTGCACCACTAGCGACTACGAATTTGCTAAGAGGGTTTGGGCAAAGGGCGGATGTAAAAATGGGTGGGATTATTGTAAACTTTACTTGGCCAGTGACGTACTCACTCTTCTGGACATTGTGTGCAAAAATACGGATAAAATCTATGGGGAATTTGGGTTGGATTTAGGTTATTATTTTTCCACTCCCCATTTGGTGATAGACTTGATACTTAAAATCAGCAAAGAAGAAATAGGTCTGATCGCCGATGTGGATCAGCATCTGTTTGTGGAGAGATCAATGAGGGGTGGGTATGTTTTTCACGGGGATCGTATCATGAAAACTGATCCGAGTGGACAGCACAACGATGATAAGTCGGACGCAGTTTTTTTGGATATGAATTCCCTTTACCCATCGGCAATGTCTCACTACTGTTTGCCGTGTGGCAATTATAAATGGCTTGACAATCCGTGTGCTTCGAATTTCCCCGACATTGCCAGTGTTGAGGAGAATGGGGCACAGGGATGGTTTTTTGAAATTGACGGTGAAATACCCATGGAAATCCATGACTCGGTAAAAGACTTTGTTTTCCGTGCATAAATAGACCGGTGGGTAGGGACTCTCTGAGCCCTACAATTTATCTTTAGTAGAGGACGGGAGTATGCACTGGGTACCTTCAAAACAAAAACTAATTGCCGACCTCAACCCGAAACAGAATATCGTTGTTCATCACGTGCTATTGAAATGGATGGTGTCCAATGGTTTCAAGGTGACAAAGATTCTTATAGCCCTCCAATTTGATCAAAAGCCTTACATGAAAACGTTTATTGACACCTTTGTCAGTAAGCGTTCACAAGCGAAAACGAAAGTTGAAAAAGAAGTCTATAAACTCATTTTGAACTCAGCTTTCGGTAAAATGTGCGAGAGCGTACGACACAGAAGTCGATGTGACATTGTAACCAACCCCAAAGATTGTGCTCGAATCATTGCGGATCCAAACTTCACATCGTTCACAATCATAGACTCTAATATGGTGCTCCTACATCGCAAGAAAAGAAACATTGTATTAAATAGAAATATTGCAGGCGGAAGTGCAATAACTGAAATATCCAAGAAACTCATGTTGTCATTTTATTATAATGTATGCAAGGTACAGTGGCCGATTGAGGGACAAGTTCAAGTGTATTACGGGGACACTGATTCACTCCTGTTAAAAGTCAAAACTGAAAATCTATTGAATGATTTGGAAAATGGCGAGTACATTAGCTCATGAATGGACTACACTAACTGGGACGAATCCCTCTACCCAGAGCTAGTGAAACGCCAGGCCCCAAATCAATTGTTAATGCTAAAATCTGAAACGGGTAGCGATCTGATATCCAGTGGTGTGTTTCCTGGTCCGAAGGTATACTGTGTGGAAACGCACGGCAAGGATATCAAACAAGTTTGCAAGGGGGTACCTACACACTTTGTAAAAAATAATTTCGACATGAGTGTGTATAGAAACTGTGTGGAACGTAGTTTAGTGCCAAGGGCGAAAGTCATGGCGATTCGCTCTTTACAATTTAAAAACTACACAGTTAGAGTTGAGAAAAACGCCATGTCGGCCATATCGGACAAAGTCTATGTACTTGAGGATGGTGTGAAGGTACTACCACACGGTCATTATTTAATTTCAGACCGAGTTGAATGTATAGAGTACAGAAAACAACTCGGTCTAGAAAAATTAACTTAAATTCATTAAAAAAAAAGAAGTATAAATTGGGTGGGAGGGTTTTTTGGGTAATTGGGTGTTTTTAAAATTCTTTTTAATTCTTTATCACAAACAACTTACAATGTGTGTGTGTGTGTGCAAGGCAGATCAATTTCCAGTATTTAATGCCAGCCCCGGCCCGGGCCCGTCGCAGCGGGCCCCCGGCGCCCGGCGCTTCCCGGCCCGCCCCCAGCCGCCGCAGCGGCCGCCCCCGGGGGGAGGGGGGGATCCCAAAATTTAAAATGCTGTAAATAATAGTGATATTTCAAGTGCTTTATTCCAATAAATGTTGTATTTTTTTTATAAATAAATAAAAAAAAAGTGTATTTATTAAAGTGTTTTTTTTTTCTAGTGGTTATGTAAATGTTGTATTTTTTATTATAAATAAATTAAAAAAGTGTATTTTTTTCATGTTTAATGTGCCTTTTTCAATGTAGTATTTTTTAAAAGTATTGTTACTTTTTTATGTTTGATAAAAGAAAATATTATTCTTTATTCGTCTTATTCTTCTTCTCATTATTATTATTATTATTATTCTTGAACGGAGTAGTAGTAATAGGGAAATTATTTAGTCATTAGACAGCCATAGTCTACAGTTAGTTGTCTAGGTGAACTGTTGAAGGGAACATGTATCAATTTAAAACACCATTCAGATCGTTTCTGTGTGGACCGTCAATGTCAGGCAAAACAACACTCTTAACTAAAATAATTAAAAATTGCGATAAAATGTTTGTGGTAAAGCCGAAAAAAATCTACTATTGTTACAGTATTTGGCAGGAGTCATACGATAAAATAAAAGCGATTGCCACGACGGGGTTGGTGCAGATACAATTCATACAGGGACTTGATGTTTTCAGCATTATTGAACCAAACTCTTGGTTGATCATTGACGATCTGGCTGAATCTATTGAACAATGGTCCCAGGAAATGCTACAACTGTTCACTGTTCGCTCTCATCATGAATAGATTTCCGTTACTCTGGTTCTACACAATCTATTTCATCAGAGCAAATGTATGCGAACACTTGCATTGAACTGCACCTACTATATCATCTACAGAGTTGTTCGTGATTCTAGCTCGCTAATAACTCTCAATAAACAAATCTATCCAGGAGCCCCCAAATTTCTGCTCTCAGCATACAATCAGGCAACTAATAAACCCTACGGCTACATCCTATTGGATCTTAATCAAAATACACCCTAGGATCTGCGTGTAGTCACAGATATTTTTGACAATGAAATTACAGTATATCTCCCTGTGAACACTAAAAAGACCTATTAGTTGCTATCATGACACTGAAGAAACTACATGAAAATAGACATTTGTTTTCAGTTCTAAGCACTTCAAAACCTCCGCTTAGGAAAGCAATACTCAAACACGGTATTGACAATGATTTCATTAATCTAATATCCGAACTTTGTTTAAATTTGATCGAGGGTAATGTTCAACTGCCAGAAGTAGTTAAGCAACAGGCAAAGCAACATCGTTCCATTGTACGTACATTGGCCTCTAAAAAGAAAGGAAAGAATTTTAAAAGGAAACGACTTCTTCAGGCGGGCGGTAGCTTTTTCACACTTTTACTGCCAATAATTGCAGGACTTGTAAACAGTTTTCTCTAAAGAGAGAGAGAATGGCAAAACCCTATAAATTGACTCCAACAGAACTCGCTCTCTCGCCCGTCGAACACTTTGAGAACAATCTGAGTAAATTCCTTGACAATGAGAATATTGAGGATGATAAAAAACTGCTTTTACTTCAAGATGCACTTCGCCGAGTGGACAAACACAAGTCCTATCGGTCGAAGCCCATTGCTGCTGCTGCTGATCCCAAAAAAGAATCATCTCCTCAAGAGTCTGCTGCTGGAACACAATTAAAGAAGGAGGAATTGGATTCAATTGTATTGAAAATTGGAAATCTAATGCCCCACTCATATCGTGAACAAAGTAAACGACTCCTAGCCTATCTCATGGAAAGTGGTCACATTCAAGTTGAGAGCAATGGGGAAGGGATTATAATTCAGGGCAAGAGCTATAATCTACTTGATTTAATCTATGATATGGTTACAAATCGTAAAGGACTATTATCATTTGACACTCATCTATACAACTTTCTAAATACATTAAACTTCCCCAAAAGTCTTATTGGCAATAGACAAATTCTAAAAAAATTAAATGAACATGCATCATTGTCAACACCACCACCACCACCATTAAAATATGAACTTGAAGAAGAAGATTTTAAATCAATTTTGGAAAATGTTAGCACACCACTGATAGCTAGACAAAAGCGAAGACGTATCAAGTCAACGTCATCACCACCACCACCACTACCATCATCAACAGCCAGTATACAAAAGGGTAGCGGACGTTACATAACGTGTTTACGTTCAACATGGTTGAAGTTCTGAAAGGTGTTTATGAAAATATTGGTGAGGCGGGGAGTTTAAGTTCCCCCACCACTCTTTCCAAGGTCACTGGTGTTCACACTAAAAGTGTACAAGACTATCTACAAAATGAATCAAGTTACACTCTGCATAGAAATCATAGACTTCGTGCCAATCAATATCGAAAAACTAAAGCCTTTTACCCATTGCATATAATGCAAGCAGATCTCCTGACTCTAGATGAGCTTTAACGTCACAATACACCGTACAAGTACGTCCTACTTGCAATCAGTGTTTATAGTCGCTATGCATATGCAATTCCATTGCGATCAAAGAGAGGTGTTGAAGTTGCTCAGGCCATTGAAAGTATTCTCGAACAGGATTCATATAAAAAAATTCAAACGGATCGCGGTAGTGAATTTGTTAATCCCCATGTTGCAAAAGTACTAGTAAAATATAGTACACTGCTCTATCATAGTCACAGTCCTATAAAGGCTGCAATGGCCGAACGATTGATAAGAACTATTCGACTTTTAATTTCAAAATATTGTACATTGAAAAATACACCGGCTTTTATTCATGATCTTGATAAAATCATGTTGATTTATAATCAACGACCTCATCGATCATTGTCCAACTCTACGCCAACGGAAGTTCATCATTCTGATCATGATACAATTGACACCTTTCTTAAACAGTATTCCAATGAATCGGTTGTCAAGAAGAAGAAAAATAAATTCAATGTTGGTGATACCGTTCGAATTAATAGAACAACTAATGTTTTTGAAAAGGGGAATTACTTGTGGTCCACCGAACTTTTTAAAGTGGCAAAAATCCTAGACACTAAACCCATAACTTATCGCCTGCGTGATACCAAAGATGAAGAGATTCTCGGCGGCTTTTATGACTATGAATTGCAAAAAGTTAAAAATGCTAGTGAAATCTATCAAATTGAAAAGATATTAAAGACACGTACTCGCAGGGGTAAGAAACAGTTACTTGTTCGGTGGCTAGGATACAACTCTGATTTTGATTCTTGGATCGGTGTTGAAGATATTGACAATGCCCCATGATTTCTATGTAACATTCATGTCCAACGTTTCCGATCCTCTCTACAACGACTTGAATAGAACAAGCGATTTTTGGACAAAACTCTCCCCCGCCATCAAATTTGACGGTGCGTATGAAGTGGCTCTTGTCGACTGTATTCTCAAAAATACCTATGACATCCTGAGAAAGGTTCGTAAATATGAAATAAAAATTAGACCCTATAATTGGCCACCACCACCACCACCTTCAGGTGATCAAGAACAAATTCGAAAAATCAATTGGATGGATTATCCATATGTTGAATTACCCTACGAGGAACTCACCTGTATGAATGATTTATGTCGTTCTATTAATAAAAGAATTTCCGCTCGTAAAAAAGGAGCTTTTCATTTCAACTATTCAAAGGAGGAGGGCAAGATCTACATTAGTTCACCTATTGCCAGCGAAACGGTTATTCTCAATGATAACCTAAAGGATGTTCTTGGCTTTAAGCTCAATATAATCAATGGTAAAAGTGCCGGAAACACTAATTTCATTTTTGCTGACTACCCACCTGCCTTCTCCACAGACACTTGTATATTTCTCTACGCTTTATTTGTGGAAACATCGAGAGTCGGTAATTCAAATGTTCCCCTCCTACGAGTTCTTGAACGAAAAACCAATCAAGAGCATATTCATCACTACAATATAAAGCATCTTCAGTATATTCCCGTAAACACTTCCTATTTGGAACTCTGTCAGTTAACACTAAGAACTGAATTAGGTGATCCTCTAGCAATTTCAAAAGGCTTAGCAGTGATTACATGTCATTTTCGACCCATTGTCAACGACAGCACAATCACCTAAAATGAACAATAGGAGAATTCCATTTGTCTGTCCCGATATCGATTGCAATGTTGGTGCTTTGAGTCCACGTCAAATAGGCAATGGATTGGACTACTACAAGGGTCGTACTACAATGTCTGGCTACGGTCTTGGTAGCTGGTTTGCTAGGCTATTTCGTTCTGCACTACCCCTTGCCAGAAAATATCTTGTACCTGCTGCATCAAATTTTGCTGCCTCCACACTACAGGACTGGGGGTCGGGCAAGAATTTCAAGGAGAGTGTTAAGGAAAATATTAGATCTTCAGCAAGAGCCGTTAGTGAGCAATTAAAATCTCGACAAAGTGGGGAGGGATTGAAAAGGATGCGTTCGCGTCATTCACTCATCAGTCTCCACCCAGGCAGGAAGCAAAGGACATCAACAAGGACTTTGAGGAATAAAACAACGAAGGCCAATGAGCAGAAGAAGAAGAAAAAGAAAAAGATTGTTAGGTCAAAGAAGGATTTCTTCTCTTAAGATGACTTATCTCCCCCACAAGGAATCATATCCATCAATGAGTTCCTCATTGAATCTATTCAATGCTGAAAATGTTGATGTCAGTGTCAAGTATGGCTACTATGAACAATTTCACCCCCAACAACCCCTCTAGGAAAATATACACTTTCAAATATTTTCCAATGAAGACTATTTCATTGATTTGTCATCAACATTTATTGATTTAAATGTTGTGGTGAAGAAAAAGACAGATAATACAACTCCAAATGCCGGCGATGGTCTCTCCTACGAGAACTGTATTCTACACAACCAATTAAAACAAATTAATGTATTCATTAATGGAACATTGGTGAGCACTAGCAATAATTTATCAAACTATGCAAGCTACATACAATTTATGATGATGACGCCAAAGGCATACAAGGAGTTGAGAGGACAATCATTGGGCTATGAATATCGATCAGGTGTTGATACTGACGGTGAGTTGACTACTGCAGTGACCCAAGAGTATCATCTGGTTGGAAAATTAAATCATGAGATATTCAATATATCCCAATGGCTACCCCCCAATGTCAAGATTGACATAAAGTTACAGATGGCCCCATCGAATTTCATTTTGAGAAAAACACTTCCTGCAGCACCCGATGCAAATGTCATTATCACATCGGCAATTCTCCACGTCCGAAAACAACAAGTTATGAGCTCTGTTGCATTGGCAGTGGAAAAGCTAAGAGCCAATGGTAACAACATTAAACTTCTTGTTCCCCATACGATCACCAATCAACGTCACATTGCCACCGGCTCTCGTAGCTATAGCAATTCATCATTTATCAATGGAGAAATCCCATCAAAATTGGCTTTGGCCTTTGTGAAGAGTGGCAGTGCCGTTGGATCCTGGACTGAATCCCCCCATGATTTTAATTTTTTCGGTCTATCTAGCCTTGTGTGCAAAGTGAATGGTATTCCACTGTACACTCTATCATTTGACAAAAAATCCTATAGAACTCTGTATGAGTTGACCATGCAATCCCTAGATCATGACTCTCAACTATTTGAAAATGGAATAACCGATTCAATGTTTTCAAAAAATCATGGGGTTATTGTTTTGGACTTGTCTGGCACACAGGATATGAGCATAGTACGAACAGGGAATGTACGTTTAGAGTGTACATTTGCCAATGCTCTGACTGAGAGTATCACGCTAATATCACTGAGTCAATTTGAAACCTATTGGGAAATCACACCCGACGGCAGTGTTCTACTAGACCTAGCACCATGAACACAAACCAAATAATCAACGTATTTAATATGGATCCATACATGTCCCAGTACAAGTCCTATTGCATACCTTCGGACTTCATTGAAAAAATTCCAAGTGTTAACAATACCCTAATCATTGTTAATAGCAGTCCATCGACTTTAAAAACCGGTCATTGGCTATGCATCTTTCAGACAGCGAAGAATATTGAATTTTTTGATCCTCTTGGCCTATCGTATAAATTCTACGCTCCATACATCAGCAACTTTATTGAAAGCAGGGGGAAAACCATTATTCAAAATCAACGAAGAGTACAGGACTTAACGACTAAGACATTTGGCTTTCATGCACTACTCTTTTTCATGTTCAGATGTCGTGGCTACACCTACAAGCAGTTTCTCAACATCTACGTTGACTTACCTCAAGTGAACGACTTTCTAGTGGAGAATATACTTACAAGTGTATTTAATATTGATTTTAGTGCCCTAAGAATAAAATGTTCTAAAGATGTATGTGAAATTATTTATTAATAAAAAAAAATTATATACATGATAAAACGACTTTTCTACTCTTTAGATTTCATCCACTACTAGGTATTTGTCGACAACAACTAGTGCAGGTAGATTATCTGAATTCACAGTGTACTGATCCTGATGTACTGCAATGTCAGGGTTACATTTTCTACAGTAGAGTGTGACTTCACTCTTGTCATATCTCTTTGTATAGTCAATGATACTATTCTCATTCATTCTATAGAATTCACATGTTTCAATTTGCTTATTTGAAGCAATTTCACAAACAGTGTCCTCAAGTGTCGAATCACATTCCGTCACAGCCAAATAAAAATCAGTGGGCTTATAATCATAACACCCAGTGTCTTCACAACGACGACGTAGAAACCATATTCTTTTGTTGTTCCAACAGTTGAATCGTTGACCCGGTTCCTCCTCCCAGAACAATCTAAAACCACGACGATACCAATCTCGTAGCAATAAACTAAAATCACGGTTAGGATTCTTTCCAATCATACCGGGATATGTATTCTCCCACTGATTACATTTATCATAATGACAATTGGAGCATAGGTGGCCTCTAGGATGAGAGTCACACACCTCTTCAAGACAGGAATTACAACCTTTAATTTGTACAGCATATCCTCTATGCAATTTACACGGGTTGCATAATCTACACTTTTCATCATACTCCTCAATCATTGTGCAATTCTCACATGATGATGAGCAGCTGCCCAGTGAGTACATACATAACGGACATGTATGGAACATTTTGTTATGTGTTGACACTCTATCTACCACAATGAAACTGAGCTAGCAACAATAAAAATTGTCTGAGATAGAGAGAGAGAGAGGAGTAAATCATCCTTGAGCACCATCTTTCTCATGAAAAAAGTCCTAAATTTCAAAACTAATGTTTAAAAGCATATCCACAATATCATTTTGCCGTGTCGTGATCAATATATCAATAAATTGGGTAAATGCATTTGGACCACGATGTAGAAGCTTCATACAATAGTCTAATGATGGAGAATCAGTTTTCATTATATCAACAAGCATTCCCCGAGAAAATATCTTCCTTTGAATAGACAACTCTAGAAAATCATCATCTAGAATCAAACGTTTTTCCATAAGAACTAGATTCCTCATGATTCGCTCTTTCTCGAATCTATCCATTTTTTAGAGTCCTAACTCTCTCACAACCAACTTCAGACTAACCAGAATTTCTTTTTGTACTCTAGAAAATATACGCCAGTCTACTATAGAAAGAAAAAAAATACCATTGATTTAGAAACATTTTTATTGAACATAATTACAATAATAATATTCACTGATGCATTTTGTTCTCATCAATATATTTCGATAGGACATCTAATGCTGACCGAAGTTTATTTATATGGAGAATATTCACTTTTCCAGCAAAACATAGCTGCTCCTCCTGCTTAAATTTGCTTAATGATATCACGTATCTAGCATACATACTATCCCATTCAAGACATAGTCTACAGCCAGCGGTTATTTCCACCGCTACATTGGGTACTCGTATATCGTTGCTGCTGCTGCTGTCGGTACCATCATTAATCTCCAATAATGTAAATGCACCACTCATTTTTTCTCCACTAATATCCTCTCAAATAAACTATTCTCTCTCTGAATTCAATTCTCTTACTAATATGAACTACAATGAAAATTACTCCTTATATCTGAATCCAACTACTAACCAAGTTAGTGTGACCGCCGCTCTCTCTCTGTTTGACCCCCAAAAAATGCGTCTTACCTCAGAAAAACCCGTCTGCTAAGGCAAGTATCGTTCGTAGTAATAGGTGACTGACCCGTGGTAAGCCAATGTACCGGTTAGACTATCATGCCTCAGGCGTAGGTTTCCTTGTCCCTTTTCAATATACAGAGGGTTTTTCTTGTCCCTTTTCATGTCCCTTCTCAATATATAGAGGGTTTTTCTTGTCCCTTTTCATGTCCCTTTTCAATATATAGAGGGGTTTTCTTGTCTCTTTTCATGTCCCTTTTCAATCAGCACCTAGGTTACTACTAGCGCTTGCTTTTGCAGTCGCTAATAACATGATTTAAAATACCAAACCCTATACGTTCTGTAAATTGCCGTTCGTTACGTGTGTTTAAGTGAAGTGAAGGTCGCATTGACTTGGGTAAGATACGGTTCATTTTACAATTATGAAGAAAATACTGTTGATTAATCAAATTAGCTTTTTTTCTCACAGTAGATATGAATGTAGTGACAACATTGGTTGAATGCTCCCCATAAGCATGACGAAGATAATTTCTTAAACCACATTGGCCTGACATCACATAAAGAAAGAAAAACGAGCAAAAATGGGGTTTTTTATAGGCCAAATGAAGATACAGAAAAAACAAAGCGAATATTTCGAGAGGACAAACGCCTCTCTTCTTCAGCGCGAAACGAGACGATGGATCAATAAAAGCCAAAAATTAAAAGAATTAAAACCAACTACCTAACAACCATAAAAGCGAGTTATTCGCCAATATCCGCGATTTGCACAAAATCCAAAAAAATATGAACTGCCATCGACGGATACTAGCGAACAACTGACAAAGTAAAGGACACAATTCATTCACTCGAAAAAAAAAACGAACCAGCAAATAAATAAGTTGAAGAACTATGTCATTTGATTTCGGATTTTAATTAATGCATTTCTTGCAGACACCCTTTGAGACCTAAGGGGTTGTTCACGTGTTTGATTAGATGACTGGGAAAGTGGTTCAAGGTTTATTTCAGGGATTATTAAAGTATCGGCTTCTCTTTTGAGAAAACCGAAATATGACTCGTTTATTCTTAAATCACCGGAATCTCTGTTTAAAGCTAGACCTAAATGTTGGTATTTATAAATTTCAACAGCTTCTCTGTAGTGCTGGACAATACCTTTGTCATGCGAAATAAGACTAGCTTGATTAAGCAAAATAGTATGGTCTGGTTTTTCAAAAATGTGCTCTGCAAGGGCAGAGTCAAAATTTTCGGGTTTTTTCCGCTTTTTAAGTGTATTATTAATTGAACTAGAGTGCTGATTTAATCTATCCGTTAGTCGCTGATCAGTTCTTCCGATATACCAAAGACCACACGAACAAGGAACTGAATTTTCCCTTTAAGTTGGTATTGTCCAGCACTACAGAGAAGCTGTTGAAATTTATAAATACCAACATTTAGGTCTAGCTTTAAACAGAGATTCCGGTGATTTAAGAATAAACGAGTCATATTTCGGTTTTCTCAAAAGAGAAGCCGATACTTTAATAATCCCTGAAATAAACCTTGAACCACTTTCCCAGTCATCTAATCAAACACGTGAACAACCCCTTAGGTCTAAAAGGGTGTCTGCAAGAAATGCATTAATTAAAATCCAAAGTCAAATGACATAGTTCTTCAACTTATTTAATTGCTGGTTCGTTTTGTTTTTTCGAGTGAATGAATTGTGTCCTTTACGTTGTCAGTTGTTCGCTAGTATCCGTCGATGGCAGTTCATATTTTTTTGGATTTTGTGCAAATCGCGGATATTGGCGAATAACTCGCTTTTATGGTTGATAGGTAGTTGGTTTTAATTCTTTTAATTTTTGGCTTTTATTGATCCATTGTCTCGTTTCGCGCTGAAGAAGAGAGGCGTTTGTCCTCTCGAAATATTCGCTTTGTTTTTTCTGTATCTTCATTTGGCCTATAAAAAAACCCCATTTTTGCTCGTTTTTCTTTCTTTATGTGATGTCAGGCCAATGTGGTTTAAGAAATTATCTTTGAAATTACTTCTGTTTTCTTAGATCCTATCCCACCCAAAATGCTAATGAGACATGTTAAGCTCCTCGGTGTCACAAACTTCAAATAATCTTAGGTAGGGCATGCACATTCCAAGAATTCTGACTACCCTTTCTAGACAAAGGGTAGTCAAAACTAAAATTTAAGTGGATTAAAATGGTAGATTAACTTTGAAATGGCCAAATGTTGACGACATTTTCACTGTGAACAACAAAGAAATCTTTGATGGACCATTAAAGCTGAGAGGAAGTGGGCCATTCCAGATAGCGTCTATAGAGAGACCTATATCACACTATTATATCACACATTATATTATAGAGACCTAGGTCAAACAATTACACTCCATACGATTATCCAATTTCGTCCCTATACTTGAGGCAATTTTTTCAGTTTTTTGCTTCCACCATCTTAATAGGGTTTTATACATTTACACGTTAAAACAGTTGAAGAGAAATGGAGAAATAAAGTAAAAGAATAAGCATGTCAAAAGCAATAGGATCCGCTCACAAGTATTCCCCAAGTATTTCGAAACATGTCGAATCGGGTTCCGACTTACGTCGAAAACAGGTAACTTTTTTGTTCTGTTAAATTTGTAGGCGAAAACGCTCCAATTTAAGAAAATCAGAGTTTTGTACCCTTTTCTGATAAAATTTCAAACTTCTAATCAAACAGTTATATTCTTAGATATTTTTTCTATATACTGAAACCATTTTCAAACCAAAAGTTTTCAAATTAAGCCCTCTGGAGTAGAAAAGTGTTTTTTTTTTTACAAAAACTGTCGAATTATTGGTACCTTCACCCCAGTTTTAACAGTTTCTAGTGGCACTAATTAACGAAAATGAAGGAAGGAAGCAATTCTACTATCCTTTTAATGAAAAAACAAAAAGGTATACAAAATGCAAGGAAAATATGTTCCAGCAAATGTGTCGAATAACACAGTGATACTTTACTTCATTGAGTCAGTTGCAATGAAAGTCAAACTTAAAACCATTACTCCATGTTGAAACAGTTTTGAAATAAAAGTGGTGAGCTTTAAGCTGCACAAAATGACATTAATTGTTCCCAGGCGAAGTAATCATAATCGTAGCTTGCCTATTTTCTGTTTAATTCAAACTTGGCACTTCTGAGACAAACTGAAAGAAAGAGGCAACTGAAAACTCTGCAACTGAAAGAGGCAAATAAAAAGTTTTTCTTACAAGTAAAAGCCTGCCATAATGGACATTTTGGATAATCTTAATTGATGGATAACAGTATTAAAGGTCCTTTAACAATTTCTGAGCATCAACATTAATGAATCGAATATTGTGCAGTTCATAGTAAAAGAAAAACTGTAAATAAGGAGATATATGGCCAAATAGTAACCGAAACTCTATGAAACAGAATTTTGACAACAAAAGATACATCAAAAGAGTTGACTGTACATGCTGATTCCGAAATATAAAAGATTTATTAAGTTTAATAGTACCCATCAAAAGCTACAAGCCTGAAAAAATAGCCTGATTTTCAAAAAAACAGGGGAGACTTAAAGTCAAGGAACCTTAGGAAAAATTGTATCATCACATGCAGCCTTTTAGAGAACCCTACTGTAGAGGTTTCAAGCTACCGTCTGCAAAAAAGTGGAATTTTGTTGCTGTGGTTTTCAGAAGAAAGGTCAAAGATGCGTATTTATTTGGATTTTTTGTTCTTTCTTTTCCCAGGGGGGATTATATTGAACTAAAGGTCCTAGAAGATTGAGAAGGTTCCCTTGAACAAGAATAGGAAGATCTAGCATTCTTTTTCAATAGCCGAAAAGATTGGAGGGCTACTAGCTTCCCACCCACAATCTTTTTCCCCTAAGTCAACCAATAAAAATTTTGAGATAGTAATTTCATTTAGCATATTTGAAAGGTCCAGTAACTATTCTTCTTGGGATGACATCTCCCCCCCCTGGGGAAAGAGCCCCTGGGGAAAAGAATTGTAGATTATGAAATTTGCAAATGGTTTACGTATAGTATCTATCTATTTATTAGGAAGTATACACAAACATTTTTGGGGGAGGGGGATGGTTTCCACAAGGAGAATTTTACACAGTAGAAATTTACCAGAATTGTCTACTTTATTTAATTGTCTTCCTTTCTCTTTCGCAGCTCTTGCATGACAAATTTTCCAGGGAATTCTCTGGGGGTAATCTTAAGCAGGTTTAGACTTCCCTGGAGGATTTTCCGTGGGGGATGGGATTTTCTGCTGGGGAAATTCTCCCTGGAAGATTTTCCTCAGAAGAAATTCTTCATAGGGAATTTTTGGTGAGAGAAACTTTTTAATGGGAGGGGGATGGGATTTGCTGCAAAAACATTTTAGAACGGAGAGATTCCCAACATGGTTTGAAAAATGATAAAAATTAAATGAAAAACAAGCTTTTTATTTGTTTGTTTATTTATTTGAAAACCCGTTATACAAAATCAATAAGACGGAGCAGTAAGAGAAAACAAAATAATAGAATAATAAAGAAGCAATTAGACGGAGCAGTAAGAGAAAACAAAATAATAGAATAATAAAGAAGCAATTAGACACTTCGCAAAATACAAGACAAACAAATATACGAAAGAAACCAGAATAAAAAGAAAACGACTTCTAAGCGAACGAGTATAAAAACAAACATTTGCTATCTAATGTGCCCATTAGTTTACTTTATTCCATTATCTTAGCCCATTATCTTGCATTATCCCTTTGATTTTGAATTGAAAATTCAAGTATTTTGCAGTAGGCATCAAGACATGGCTAATTGTAGAAACAAAAACCAAGACAGATATTCCAAGTAATTGAGGGGCAAATGTTTAAATGGCTGCGCGGGTAAATGGCGAGAGTAAGTATGACTCTTATTGGACAAATGCTTGTTTGTTAGTTTTTGAAAAGGCACGCCAGCCTGCCTAGAGTCTCAGGAAAGTTCACCAAGAATTTAAAATTGACATAGGGCCGTTAGATTGCCTGGAATGAGAGGCAAACGTGATGGATCCAAGCGTGATGGAGGGGGCAGAGGAAGAAATGGCTCCAGTCGCGTCACAAATTAATCGTTAAAATTAACAAAACTTGTTAATATGCCAAGACATAAATCAATTATACTATAACAAATAAACGCAAACGATTTTCGGGTCCAAGGTGGGAGCCGAAGGCGATAAGTTAAGAAGCCATCTAAATATAATTTATGTGCGAAAAAAAAATCTTCAACGTGGCGCGACCAACTATATATGCTGCAGAAAAGTAACGTTAAACAATCATACAAGAATTAAATTTCTATTAATATTCAAAATTATTGAAAAACCCGTCATGATTAAAAACACAACACGACGGATCATAAGAAAAGAAAGACAATACACCACTCCTTAATAACGTGGGACCAATCATTTAAATTCCCATCAATGTTTCGATTATGCTTCGCTATCCGTCTAGCGACGGCAATCCCTGGGTCAGCAACCTTGAATTTCGCAATAGTGAGCAAAATTCTATACCACGGAGGCAGATCAAGCAGATACTTGGCAAAACGAAAGAACATGGATCGGACTTTACTCTTGTCAATTTTAGTTAGGAGTTTCCAGAAGGGTGTGGTGTAGAGGATATGGGAAAGGGCAACATCATTAGTAAGGAATATTGCTATACAAGACGAGATTAGGGACGAGATTGCTTAATGCAAGCAATCCCTCTATATAATGGACCTATAAATTAATCAAACACGTTATATTTGGAAGCATGGACGAGATTTTGTAATGCAACCAGACGGGTTTCAATGATAACACCCATTTTTGGGGGGCCAGTCAGAGAGAGCTACGGTTTTTTTGTATGAATAATGTTTTTACTAAAGATACAGCCAAGCCATGCATGTTTCTGACTCATAAATTGTCAAACACTAATAACCTCTAGGCTGAAGGTACCTTTGCATCTTGTCTAGAATTGATGCCATATGCTGTTATATCATTTATCTGAAAAATAACTATATTTGCGAAAAAGATATAGCATTTGCGAATTGGACTGTATGAAGGATCTTAATTGATGATTGAATAATAGGGAAGAAAGGGAGCTAGATAACATTGACGAATTGGATTGTATGAAGATGCTAAAAAAAGGTTAAACTGATTACCAGTTAAGGTAACCCTGAAACGGTTGTTAACTCAGGCAATTTGTTATAAATTTGGAATAACATCAATCTATGAAAATCGTTAACGATGATAAAACGACCTTGTGAGTTGACCTAGCTTTACCTCTCCTATTTGTTCTGAATAATACACAAGTACCGTTTGAACAGTGTTGTCAATATAAAATATGGTCTAACATTATAGTATACTAAAAAGTTGATACTAATATAGATGTAGATGTCAAGAAAAGAATTTTAATTATGAAATTCAGAACAACCCTTAGAAATCCTTGCAAATCAAGTAGTGAGGTATATATGAGTATGAACCGTCAAGGAGCGTAAGCACTAATGAGCCTAACCACCAAGGGACCCCTCCCCCCAACTTCTTTGGCCCCCCTCCCCCCTCCCCGTATTTTTTTGAATGTTTTTTTAACATGGTGTTTTTTTCAACTTTTTTTACATCTCTTAGAATGACAAGAAACATACTTAAAACATGAAAAAAATCACATTTAATATTTTCCAAATTCAAAATGAGAATGATATAGAAATTTTAGTTGCGACTTTTACTATTAGAAAAATATTGTTGTAGCAGCACTTTTTTTTTAATGCACTAATTTTTTTTTGGATTTCGAAATTATTAAACTTTTTTTACGTATCTTAAAATGACATGAAATATGCTTACGGCTCTTAAGATTGTACTCTATGCTTGCTCAGAGACACGATGCGGCTTTCCCACTGATACTCTATGGTCGGTTATCGACAATACCTAGTTTACTGCATGTATTAAATCAGTATTTTTTACGCAGTGGAACGATAAACACATAACTAATATCTCTAAAAAAGTGAAGATGAAGCATTTTAAGAGAGTGTGTTCACATGATAGTGTTATTGTAGCATTGAATGCTGACAAGGAGAAGTATTTAAACTTTGAAATAAGTACAAGTGGTAGCATTATCGGAAACGTATGCGTGCATTTTCACAACAGTAAGGAATTAAATTTCTTTGGAGTACCAAAAAAATTCCATTGTACAAATGGTGGATATGCGAGATTGAGATCTCCGGAGATGATTGCACTCAAAGAGAACGCTAACATAAAAATAATAGTTTATGAAGAGGGGTATCTTCTTGCTAGTGCTTCCGGTAACATGCTACCTGTCATCTTTTAGGTATTAGCATTCAAATGAAAGCAAAGACGAAAAGAAAGGCCTACTCTTCTACTAATATCATAAACCATATCCTGTCTACGTGCCGGAACTGTTACCTGTGTAAAAATAGTGTGATAACAGACAGTGAAATTGCCGGAAAAATAAAAAGGTTATTGTTAGAAAATATCACTGAGGAATATAAAGATGAATCGATGAAAAACAAAGTGCCAGCAAACGTTACTACCATTGATCAAACAGTCAATGCATCAAATAATACCAAAGACGAAACGCATATTGAACCTGTCGTTGACACACCAGTAAATATTGTGTATGACTCAAAATGGAATAATGATTATTCTACTGATTACGAGTTAAGAGAAGACAATAGCTACAATATCAAGAGAGAACACGGAGAACTATTTTATGGAACAGATTCAAAATGTCATTGATATTAGTATATTGATCATTGATATCAGTATGATGTCATTGATATTATAAAGTTGATCATGGATATTAATAATGTATCTACCATAAATTAATATCATATATGTCATTATTTCCTTAAAAATATGTTATCTATTACTTTGTTATATTTCTATTACTTCTAGGGTACGCTAAAGAGAGAGAGACAGAAACACAACCATATACATAGATTCAGACAAACAAACCGACAAAGATAGTCATGGGGAGAAGGAAACACACGCCCAAACAAATAGGCAAAGAGACTAAGAGAGACCAAAACACATTCAAATACATAGATTAAGACATACAAACCGACAATGACAGGCACTGGGCCAAGCAAACACAAACCCAGACACAAAGTTAAAGAGACTGAGAGAGAGACTAAAACAAATACAACTATATAGATTCAGACATACAAACCGACAAAGACATGCACTGGGACAAGCAAACACCCGCCCAGACACACAGGCAAAGAGAGTGAGAGTATGGATTCAAACGTAAAAACAGACAAAGACAAACACTGGGAGAAGCAAACACCCACCCAGATACACAGGCAAAGTGAGTGAGAGAGACAAAAACACATAGAAATACATAGATTCAGACATACAAACCGACAAAGACAGGCACTGAGATAAGCAAACACCCACCCAGACACACAAGCAAAGGAAGTGAGAGAGACAAAAACACATACAAATATATAGA
The DNA here is from genome assembly GCA_027921565.1 of Artemia sinica. NCBI lineage: Eukaryota > Metazoa > Arthropoda > Branchiopoda > Anostraca > Artemiidae > Artemia > Artemia sinica. The sequence goes on along the minus strand of CM051261.1, from coordinate 70,847,875 downwards.
TTCAGACAAACAAACCGTCAAAAACAGGCACTGAGATAAGCAAACACCCGCCCAGACACACTTACCCCCCCCCCCCCAGACACAAACACAAGCAAAGGAAGTGAGAGAGACAAAAACACATACAAATATATAGATTTAGACATACAAACCGACAAAGACAGGCACTGAGATAAGCAAACACCCACCCAGTTATAGGCAAAGAGAGTGAGAGAGAGATAAAAACAAATACAACTCTATAGATTCAGACATACAAACCGAGAAAGAGAGGCAGTGAGATAAGCAAACACCCGCCCAGACACACAAGCAATGGAAGTAAAATAGACAAAAAACACATACAAATACATAGATTAAGACATAGAAACCAACAAAGACAGCCACTGAAGGAAGCAAACACCCACCCAGATTCACAAGCAATGAGAGTGAGAAAGAGAGTGAGAGAGAGAGACAAAAACAAACACAACTCTATAGATTCAGACATAAAAACCGAGAAAGACAGGCAGTAAGATAAGCAAACACCCGCCCAGACACACACGCAATGGAAGTGAGAGACAAAAAAGACATACAAATACATAGATTAAGACATACAAACCGACGAAGACAGACACTGAGAAAAGCAAACACCCACCCAGATTCACAAGCAATGAGAGTGAGAGTATGGATTCAGACGTAAACACCGACAATGACAGACACTGAGAGAGAGGCAAACACCCATCCAGATACACAGGCACAGGGAGTGAGAGAGTCAAAAATGCATGAAAATAAATAGATTCAGACATACAAACCAATATAGACAGACACTGAGAGAAGCAAACACCCATCCAGATTCACAAGCAATGAGAGTGAGAGTAGGGATTCAGATGTAAAAACCGACAATGAAAGACACTGAGAGAGAGAGGCAAACACCCATCCAGATACACAGGCAAAGAGAGTGAGAGAGTCAAAAATGCATAAAAATACATAGATTCAGACATAAAAACCGACAATGACAGGTACTGGGAGAAGCAAACAACCGCCCAAACACACAAGCAATGGAAGTGAGAGAGACAAAAAACACATACATATACATAGATTAAGACAAACAAACCGACAAAGACAGGAAGTAGGACAAGCAAACACGAACCCAGACACACAGGCAAAGAGAGCGAGAGCATAGATTCAGACGTACAAACCGACAAAGCACGCACTGGGAGAAGCAAACACCCACCCAGATACACGGGCAAAGAAAGTGAGAGATTCGAAAACGAATACAAATACATAGATTAAGACATACAAACCGGCAAAGACAGGCACTGAGATAGTCAAACACCCGCCCAGACACACAAGCAATGGAAGTGAGAGAGACAAAAAACACATACATATACATAGATTAAGACATACAAACCAACAAAGACAGGCACTGGGACAAGCAAACACCCGCACAGACAAACAAGCAAAAAGAGTGAGAGAGGCAAAAACAAGTACAAATATATATATATATATATATATATATATATATATATATATATATATATATATATATATATATATATATATATATATATATATATATATATATATATATATATATATATATATATATATATATATATATATATACATATATATATATATATATATATATATATATATATATATATATATATATATATATATATATATATATATATATATATATATATATATATATATATATATATATATATATATATATATATATATATATATATATATATATATATGTATATATATATGTATATATATATATATATATATATATATATATATATATATATATATATATATATATATATATATATATATATATATATATATATATATATATATATATATATATATATATATATATATATATATATATATATATATATATATATATATATATATATATATATATATATATATATATATATATATATATATTCAAACATGCAAACCGAATAAGACAGGCAGTGAGATACGCAAACAACCGCCCAGACACACAACCAATGGAAGTGAGAGAGACAAAAAACACATACAAATATATAGATTCGGACATAGAAACCGACAAAGACAAACATGAGAACAGGCAAACACCCGCCCAGACACACAAGCAAAGAGAGAGAGAGAGAGAGAGAAAAACACATACAAACATGTGGATTCAGATGTAAAAACCAACAAAGACAGGCACTGGGACAAGCAAACACCTGCCCAGACGCATAGGCAAAGAAAGTGAGAGTATAGATTCAGGTGTACAAACCGACAAAGACACACACTGGGAGAAGCAAACACCCACCCAGATACACGGGCAAAGAAAGTGAGAGATAGAAAAACACATGCAAATACATAGATTAAGAGACACAAACCGACAATGACAGGCACCGGGAAAAGCGAACATCCGCCCAGATATAAAGGCAAAGAGAGTGATAGTATGGATTCAGACATAAAAACCGACAAAGACAGACACTGAGAGAAGCAAACACCCACCCATATTCACAAGCAAAGAGAGTGAGAGTATGGATTCAGACATAAAACCGACAAAGACAGACACTGAAAGAAGCAAACATCCGCCCAGACACATAGGCAAAGAGGGTGAGAGAGTCAAAAATGCATAAAAATACATAGATTCAGACATACACACCGACAATGACAGGTACTGGGAGAAGCAAACACCCACCCAGACACACAAAAGCAATGGAAGTGAGAGAGGCAAAAACACAACCATATACATAGATTTAGACAAACAAACCGACAAAGACAGGCAGTAGGACAAGCATACACGCACCCAGATACAGGGGCAAAGAGAGTGAGAGTATAAATTCAGACTTACAAATCGACAAAGACACAGACTGGGAGAAGCAAACACCCACCCAGATACACGGGCAAAGAAAGTGAGAGATACAAAAACGTATACAAATACATAGATTAAGACATACGAGCCGACAAAGACAGGCACTGAGAGAAGCAAACATCCTCCCAGACACATAGGTAAAGAGAGTGAGAGAGATAAAAACACATAAAAATACATAGATTAAGACAAACAAACTGACAAAGACGGGCACTGGGACAAGCAAACACCCGCCCAGACAAGCAAGCAATGGAAGTGAGAGAGACAAAAAACACATACAAATACATAGATTAAGACATAAAAACCGACAAAGACAGGCACTGAGAGAAGCAAACATCCGCCCAGACACATAGGCAAACGGAGTGAGAGGGATAAAAACAAATACAAATACATACATTAAGACATACAAACCGACAAAGGCAGGCACTGGGACAAGCAAACACCCGCCCAGACATAAAAGCAAAAAGAGTGAGAGAGAAAAAATACATACAAATATACAGATTCGGACATAGAAACCGACAAAGACAAACATGAGAACAAGCAAACACCCGCCCAGACACACAAGCAAAGAGAGAGAGAGAGAGAGAGAGAGAGAGAGAGAGAGAGAGAGAGAGAGAGAGAGAGAGAGAAAAAAAACACATACAAACATATGGATTCAGATATAAAAATTAAATAAAAAAACAAGTTTTTTTGACTGAAAGTAAGGAACGACTTTAAAACGTAAAACGAACAGAAATTAATCCTTATATGAAAGGGACTGTCCCCTCCTCAACGCCTCGCTCTTTGCGCTAAGGTTTTTTAGTGTTTAAAAAAAATAAGAGTTGTGAGAAAGTCAAACTTTAGCGTAAAGAGCGAGGCGTTGAGGAAGGGACAGCCCCTTTCATATAAGGAATAATTTCTGTTCGTTTTAAGTTTTAAAGTCGTTCCTCACTTTCAGTTAAAAAAAACTTGTTTTTATTTAATTTTTGAACGTTTTTCAATTAATGCAGGTTTTGATTTAGGCTCAACGTACATGAATAATTAAAACAAAATTTGCATATTAATTTTACTTTTATTTGGTTAAATGGGTTTCTCGAAACTTGTTTAATTTTATTTACGAACGTTTTTATTAGGAATAAATATACGTAACTTACGAATTAACTTACGTAACGAACTTCTATATTCATATATTTTTAATAGGCATATTAGGGGGCTCGCCCCCTAGTCAATACCTCGCTCTTTAAGCTAAAGTTCGAATTTTGTTCCCATTCTTTAAAAATGACCCCTTAATCACAAAGGCCGTTATTTAGAATAAATAGCTCTTATGAAAGTACTACAAAATCTTTGGCTTAAAGAGCGAGGTATTGACTAATGGCCTTTACTTTTCTTTGAAATACTTATTTTATCGGAAATTTTTTTTTAATTAATTTTTGTTCGTTTTTGATTGCAAAAAATTTCAAGTTTTTAAAAATTCCTTATTTCAAATAAATTTCTTTTTTTAAATCAAATATTCATCAAAGTATCAAAACTGATATCAAAGTAACAATATCAAAGTGAAAAAATGCGTTTGTGTCAACCTCGGAGTTTTTATTATCTGATGTTTGAACTATATTTAACAAAATTGCTATCTCAAAATTGCTATCAGATAGGTTTGGGGAAAAAGGGCGTGGGGGGACTAGATTAAGCTTCGGTCTCTTTTGACTCTTTAAAAACTGAACTAAAACTCTCTATTTTCAATCAAATGAGCCCTCTCTGAAGTTTATACGAGTGTCCCTTCTATAAAAACCATATAAATCCCCGAAGTATAATTTACAATGCCTGTCCCTCGGCCCTGGGAGGTTGTGTCGACCCTGGAGTTTCAGTATCTGATTGTTGAACTATTTTTAACAAAACTGTCACCTGAAATTTTTATCAGATGGGTTTATCCATCCGATACGCCCAAAGGCATGGAGGGCGGGAGGGGATAGTTGCCCTCCGATCTTTTTCACTCTGAGAAAGTGAACTACAACTTTTAATTTCTATTCAAATGAACCCCCTCTGAAGTTTATACGAGTATACCTTCCATAAGAACCATATATGCCCCCAGAGCAATACTTACAACGCCTGCCCCGGCCTTGGGGTGGTTGTGTCGACACAGGAGTTTTTCATATCTGACTTTTGAACTATTTTTAACGAAATGACCACGTAAAGCAGTTTTGTTATATGATCTTTGAACTATTTTTAATAAAATGGCTACCTCAAATTTTTTATCAGATGTATTTGGGGGGAAAGGGCTTGGGGGGCCAGGTGCCCTCTGATCACTTTTGACCCTTAAAAAGGGCTGGATTTCAATATCCAATAAAATGAGCCCTCTCTGAAGTTTATACGAGCATCCCTTTCATACAAACAATATTTGCCCCATGGCAAAACTTAAAACGCCTGCCCCCGGGCCCTGGGGGTCTGTGACGACACCTGAGTATTTGTTATCTGACTTTTGAGAAATTTTTAACTTAATGCCTATCTCAAAATTGTTATTGGATGCAATTGGGGAAAAGGGGTGTGGGGGGCTAGTTGTCCTCCTATATCTCTTGACTTGAAAAAACTTAACTAGAACTTTCCATTTCCAATCAAATGAGCCATCTCTGATTTTTTTACGAGCATCCCTTCAATAAAAACCATATATTCCCAAAGGGCATGACTTACAACACCTGCCCTCGGGCCCTTGGGGGCTGTGCTGTCCCCTGAGTTTTTGTTAAATGGTATTTGACCTATTTTTTAAAAAAAAGCTATCTCCAAGTTCTTATCGGATGGGTTTGAGGAAAAAAGGGCGTGAAGAAGGGGGGGGCTAGGTGCCCGCCAATCTCTTTTGACTCTTAAAAGTGAACTAGAACTTTCAATTTCCAATCAAATGATACCTCTTTGAAATTAATCACACAAAAACTTACACACACACACACAAAAACTTACACACACACACACAAAAAAAAACTTACAAACACTCACAAAAACTTACACACTCACAAAAACTTACACACACACACATAAAAACTTACGCACACACACAAAAACTTACACGCACACAAAAACTTACACACACACAAATACTTACACACACACAAAAACTTATACACACACAAAAACTTACACACACACACAAAAACTTACACACACATAAAACTTATACACACACAAAAAAACTTACACACATACAAAAACTTACACACACACAAAACATACACACACACAAATACTTACACACACACAAAAACTTATACACACACAAAAACTTACACACACAAAAAAAAACTTACACACACACAAACAAAAACTTACACACACACACAAACTTACACACACACAAAAACTTACACACACACAAAAACTTACACACACACACAAAAACTTACACACACACAAAAACTTACACACACACAAAAACTTACACACACAAAAAAAAAACTTACACAAAAGAAAAACTTACACACACACAAGAACTTACACACACACGTTCATTTTGGATTTCTTTCGTAGAAATGCAAGAGTTGGAATATTTCAGTAATGTTTTGTTGTGCTTTACCTTGTCACAGTTACATTCTCTTGATTTTTCAAAGTTCATTTTGAATTTCTTTCATTGAAATGCAAGAGTTGGAATATATTCAACTACACAGATATTTCATAGCATCAAAAGGATCTTACAACATTTCACAGAATCAAGAGAGACTACTATTGCCATCTACCAACCTATAGCTTTAGATGGCAGCACAGTCCCTCAGACACACGGCTATAGTTTGAGAGACATGCAAAAAAAACAATAGATATTGATGACAATACTAAAATAACTTAACCACAAAATTCCACATTATTGCACAGAAATACCAAAACCAAAGATTAGGTTAGGTTAGGCTAGCCTACGTACGCGCGCGTACGTAGGCTAGCCTAACCTAGTGTCTGAGGGACTGTGCTACCATCTAAAAACAAGCAGACAGTGTAATGACCGGAATTCAACCACCGTGAAAATTAGTCGTGCTTGTTTTTCATGGTAGTGATTCGTTTCCTTTGTATGAAATTGTGAAATTCTTTCTGTAATTTAATTTGTTTAATTAATTTACATAAATTAATTTATTATTAATTAATTTACATAATTACATTAATTTTACGCTTAACTGATGTTAAGCGTCACAATATCGTAACAGGTTCATTCCATTGAACTGGAACAAGTTCAAGCACATTCGATTTATCAATTGGATTTTTGATAGGTGTTAAGTGACATGTTTTGGGGCATTTTTATGGCATCATCATGAGAATATGCATACCACGATGATTTGAGATGCATACTAGACAAACAATTTCTTCTGATACTTGGGCCCCAAGTCCTACCCCTATCCCTCAACCCTATCCCTCCAACCCCTATCCCTCCACCCTCCTTCCACCCCCCCCCCAACATTTTTTTTTACTATTAGAAAAATAATGTTTGTAGTGACCAATTTTTTTTTTTAACTTTTTTTTTAACTTTTTTTTCAACTTTTTTTACATCTCTAAATCATATCAGAGTAATAGAATGAAACTTTTGATTTAAGTTTTTGAACATATTCTTGTGCATACTATTGATGAGAACAGATTCTATTTCAAGATTTTTTTTTCATGAAAAAAAAACTATTTTTTCTTCTTTTTTTAAGGCCAATTATGAAGAATGGGTTATAATAGAATAAAACACACAAACACACACACACACAAAAACTTACACACACACAAAAAAAACTTACACACACAAAAAAACTTACACACACAAAAAAACTTACACACACACAAAAACTTACACACACACAAAAACTTACACACACAAAAAAACTTACACACACACAAAAACTTACACATACACAAAAACTTACACACACACAAAAACTTACACACACAAAAAAAAATTACACACATACAAAAACTTACACACACACACACAAAAACTTACACATACACAAAAACTTACACACACACAAAAACTTACACACACACACAAAAACTTCCACACAAACAAAAACTTACACACACACACACAAAAAACTTACAGACACATAAAAACTTACACACACACACAAACTTACACACATACAAAAACTTACACACACACAAAAACTTACACACACACAAAAACTTACACGCACACACACAAAAACTTACACACACACAAAAACTTACACACACACAAAAACTTACACACACACAAAAAAACTTACACACACACAAAAACTTACACACACATAAAAACTTACACACACATAAAAACTTACACACACACACAAAAACTTACACACACAAAAAAAAAACTTACACACACACACAAAAATACTTACACACACAAAAAAAACTTACACACACAGAAAAACTTGAACACACAAAAAAACTTACACACACACAAAAACTTACACACACACAAAAATACTTACACATACAAAAAAACTTACACACACACAAAAACTTACATACACACACAAAAAAACATACACACACAAAAAAAACTTACACACACACAAAAAAACTTACACACACACAAAAAACTTACACACACACAAAAAAACTTACAACACACACAAAAACTTACACACACATAAAAACTTACACACACATAAAAACTTACACACACACACAAAAACTTACACACACACACACAAAAACTTACACACACACACAAAAAAAAACTTACACACACATAAAAACTTACGCACACACAAAAACTTACACACACACACAAAAAAACTTACACACACACACAAAAAAACTTACACACACACAAAAACTTACAGACACACAAAAAAACTTACACACACTCACAAAAACCTACACACACACAAAAAAATTACACACACACAAAAACTTACACACACACAAAAAACTTACACACAAAAAAAAAAACTTACACACACACAAAAACTTACACACACACACAAAAACTTACACACACACACACAAACTTACACACACAAAAAAACTTACACACAAAAACTTACACACACAAAAAAACTTACACACACACAAAAACTTACACACACACACACACAAAATTGCACACACACACAAAACTTACACACACACACAAAAATTGCACACACACACAAACTTACACAAAAACTTACAAACACACACAAAAACTTACACACACACAAAAACTTACACACACAAAAAAACTTACAGACATACAAAAACTTACACACACAAAAAAAAACTTACACACACACAAAAACTTACACACACACAAAAACTTACACACACAAAAACTTACACACACACACAAAAACTTACACACACACAGAAACTTACACACACACACACAAATACTTACACACACACACAAAAACTTACACACACACACACAAAAATACTTACACACACAAAAAAACTTACACACACAAAAAAACTTACACACACAAAAAAAACTTACACACACAAAAAAACTTACACACACAAAAAAAAAACTTACACACACACAAAAACTTACACACACACACAAAAAAACTTACACACACACAAAAAACTTACACACACAAAAAAACTTACACACACACAAAAAACTTAAACACACACAAAAAAACTTCCACACACACAAAAAAACTTACACACACACAAAAAAACTTACACACACAAAAAAACTTACACACACACATAAAAACTTACACACACATAAAAACTTGCACACACACAAAAACTTGCACACACACAAAAACTTACACACACACACACACACACACAAAAACTTACACACACACACAAAAACTTACACACACACACACACAAAAACTTACAAACACTCACAAAAACTTACACACACTCACAAAAACTTACACACACACACACAAAAAAACTTACACACACACAAAAACTTACACACACACAAAAACTTACACACACACAAAAACTTACACACACACAAAAACTTACACACACACAAAAACTTACACACACATATAAAACTTACACACACACACACACAAATACTTACACACACACAAAAACTTACACACACAAAAAAAACTTACACACACACAAAAAAAAACTTACACACACACAAAAAATTGCACACACACACAAACTTACACACACACAAAAACTTAGACACACACAAAAACTTACACACACACAAAAAAACTTACACACACACAAAAACTTACAAACACACGTTCATTTTGGATTTCTTTCGTTGAAATGCAAGAGTTGGAATATTTCAGTAGTGTTTTGTTGTGCTTTACCTTGTCACAGTTACATTCTCTTGATTTTTCAAAGTTCATTTTGAATTTCTTTCATTGAAATGCAAGAGTTGGAATATATTCAACTACACAGATATTTCATAGCATCAAAAGGATCTTACAACATTTCACAGAATCAAGAGAGACTACTATTGCCATCTACCAACCTATAGCTTTAGATGGTAGCACAGTCCCTCAGACACACGGCTATAGTGTGAGAGACATGCAAAAAAACAATAGATATTGATGACAATACTAAAGTAACTTAACCACAAAATTCCACATTATTGCACAGAAATACCAAAACCAAAGGTTAGGTTAGGTTAGGCTAGCCTACGTACGCGCGCGTACGTAGGCTAGCCTAACCTAGTGTCTGAGGGACTTTTGTGTGTGTGCAAGTTTTTGTGTGTGTGTAAGTTTTTGTGTGTGTGTGTGTAAGTTTTTGTGTGTTTGTAAGTTTTTGTGCGTGTGTAAGTTTTTGTGTGTGTGTAAGTTTGTGTGTGTGTGTAAGTTTTTGTGTGTGTGTGTGTGTAAGTTTTTGTGTGTTTGTAAGTATTTGTGTGTGTGTATGTTTTGTGTGTGTGTAAGTTTTGTGTGTGTGTGTGTGTGTGTGTAAGTTTTTGTGTGTGTGTAAGTTTTTGTGTGTGTGTAAATTTTTTTTGTGTGTGTAAGTTTTTGTGTGTGTGTAAGTTTTTGTGTGTGTGTAAGTTTTTGTGTGTGTAAGTTTTTTTCTGTGTGTAAGTTTTTGTGTGTGTGTGTAAGTTTTTGTGTGTGTGTAAGTTTTTTTGTGTGTGTGTAAGTTTTTGTGTGTGTGTGTAAGTTTTTTTGTGTGTGTGTGTTTGTGTGTTTTATTCTTTTATAACCCATTCTTCATAATTGGCCTTAAAAAACAAGAAAAAATAGTTTGTTTTTCATGAAAAAAAAAATCTTGAAAGAGAACAATCTGTTCTCATCAATAGTATGCACAAGAATATGTTTAAAAACTTAAATCAAAAGTTTCATTATATTACTCTGATATGATTTAGAGATGTAAAAAAAGTTGAAAAAAAGTTAAAAAAAAAGTTAAAAAAAAAAATTGGTCACTACAAACATTATTTTTCTAATAGTAAAAAAAAATGTTGGGGGGGGGGGTTGGAGGGATGGTGGAGGGATAGGGTTGAGGGATAGGGGTAGGACTTGGGGCCCAAGTATCAGAAGAAATTGTTTGTCTAGTATGCATCTCAAATCATCGTGGTATGCATATTCTCATGATGATGTCATAAAAATGCCCCGAAACATGTCACTTAACACCAATCAAAAATCCAATTGATAAATCGAATGTGCTTGAACTTGTTCCAGTTCAATGGAATGAACCTGTTACGATATTGTGACGCTTAACATCAGTTGGGCAATGTCCCAGAAACAATTCATTGGATGTATTTCTAAAATCATAATATGTTCAATGGCTTGTTGGTTCAGTCAATTAACGTGTCGTTCTTTTACCTTAGGAAATCACGGGTCTCACGTTCGATTCCTACATCAAACATAAATTTCATATAAATCAATGGGAAGATACTTAGAATGTAAAAAATCGTATCATTGGAAAAGAAAAATATCATCATTAGAGTACAAAAAAATGTCATCAATAAAAAAAAACTATTAAAATTAAAAAAAATAAAAATTTAAGTAATTATGTAAATTAATTAATAATAAATTAATTTATGTAAATTAATGAAACAAATTAAATTACAGAAAGAACTTCACAATTTCATACAAAGGAAACGAATCACTACCATGAAAAACACCCATGACTAATTTTCACGGTGGTTGAATTCCGGTCATTACACTGTCTGCTTGTATTGGCAGGAGTACTGTCCGCTTGAAACTGTTATAGCTATATGGAAGACACCCCGCTTGTAATCGTTATAGCTATATGGGGGGACTGTCCGCTCTTAACTGTTATTTCTTTGCTATTCAAGCCAAAGGGCGGTAAGTTTCCTTTATGGAGGATTTGGACAAGGCGGTTCTAATGGTGTACTTTTTGTTTTGATCTGACTCCTTTTTTAGGAGTTGGGGGGTTTTATATTTTTTAACATTGGAGGTGATCGTCTCTTACTAGGTTGCTAGCTACCGCTGCAACCCGGATTACGGGTTACAAACCAAAAAAAGTTTGGTTCCAGGATACAATAATAACTCTGAACTGAGATGAAAAAAATTTTTCTTCCAGGAGACAAAAAGTAAAACTAATTATAAAATTTTCATGCATTTTTGTTGTTTAAATTAAGATTACTATTACTGATTAGGCATCATAAATATTTTTGCAGTTTACATAATAATTTTAGCGATTAAGCCAAAAAAGAAAATTTTGGTTCCAGGAGTTTCGGTTACTATTGAGACAAGTAGCTATTATTACTATAGAGTTCATTACCATGAACTGTTTGATTGCTTCAAAATTCAAATATCTTTGAAAAGACTGCAGTATGAAAATACATCAAAATGCAAATTTTTTGACAAAATTGATTCTACTTTAAAAAGTATTTTATTTTTAATTACAAAAGGTACTAGATGTTGCAATTGCCTTTAAAATGAGCTATTATACAGCTCTCTATGATTTTCCAGTGCCCAGCTAGCTGAGCAGGAAAAAAAAGCGGAAAGAAAAAAATATCCCGTTTGTGGAGAATAACGTGGTAGAAGTCAATTTTCTTGATTTTCAAGCCAATATATTTTCTTTGTTATTCAAGCCAAAGGGCGGTAAGTTTCCTTTATAGAGGATTCGGACAAGGCGGTTCTAATGGTGTACTTTTTGTTTTGATCTGACTCTTTTTTTAGGAGTTGGGGGGTTTTATATTTCTTCACATTGGAGGTGATCGTCTCTTACTAGGTTGCTAGCTACCGCTGCAACCCGGATAGCTACATTGGGTACCTGTCTTCTCTCTATCATTATAGCTACATTGGGTACCTGTCTTCTCTCTTTAATTGAAACAGTAATGTCCTATCTGTCTTCTACCTATCATTGTACACAGTAATTTCCTATTACCCCGCTACCTTTCATTGCACACAGTAATTTCCTACCTGTGCGCTACCTTTCATTGTACACAGTAATTTCCTATTACCCCGCTACCTTTCATTGTACACAGTAATTTCCTATCTGTGCGCTACCTTTCATTGTACACAGTAATTTTCTATTACCCCGCTACCTTTCATTGCACACAGTAATTTCCTACCTGTGCGCTACCTTTCATTGTACACAGTAATTTCGTATTACCCCGCTACCTTTCATTGTACACAGTAATTTCCTATCTGTGCGCTACCTTTCATTGTACACAGTAATTTTCTATTACCCCGCTACCTTTCATTGTACACAGTAATTTCCTACCTGTCTCATACCTTAGATTGACATAATACTACTATTGTTTTCAGTAAAGCGCCAATGACGCAGTAGGTTTTAGGCTTCTGCAGTGAGGCGATACCCAAACTCTTGTTTGTAGTTATTTTTATTCGATTCAAACTTGATTTGCATATTCTTTTTAAGTTTCACTCGTTTTAAGATTTATTTATTCATTTACATTAATATATATTGTATGTTTGTTCGCATTGATTGTATATTTAATTTCTGTTCGTTTTAAGTTTCATTTATACTTTAATAGCAAAACATTTGTTTTCGTTTTAAGCTTGATTTTCATATTCAATCTAAGCACTACTCACTTTAAGGTCTATTTATTCATTTATATTATTACTTGTTGTATGTTTTTTTCTATGATTGTTTATTTAATTTCTGTTCGTTCTGGGTTTCATTTATTCTTTAATAGTAATTTCTGGTCGTTTGAGTTTGAATTTTAACAGGTATTCGTATCAACTGAGCTTAAGTTTAAAATGGCCTTTACTTTTCTTTGAAAAATTTATTTTTCGGAAAGTTTTTTTTTAATTAATTTTCGAAAAAAGGGGGAAACAACCCCTAAAAGTAATAGAACTTTAATGAAACACCATCAGATTCAGCATGTTAGAGAATCCTACTACAGAAGTTTCAAGCTCCGATCTGCAAAAAAGTGGAATTGTGTGTTTTTTGCCAGAAAAAAGATCATGGATATGTGTTTATTTATTATTTTTTTCCAGGGCTGATCGTATCAAACCAGTAGTCCTAGAATATCGCGAGAGGGCTCATTCAAATGGAAATTAAAAGTTCTAGTGCCCTTTTAAAGTGACTAAAAAAACTGGAGGGCAACTTAGCCCCTCACACGCTAATTTTTTTCGAGAAGTAAACATATCAAAATTTTGAGATAGCCATTTTGTTCAGCATAGTCAAAAATCTAATAAATATGTCTCTGAGGATGACTTAATCCCCTAAAGGTCCCAGGGAAAGGGCTGCAAGTTATGAACTTTGTCCATTGTTTACATATAGTATTGGTTATTAGGAAATATACAGACGTTTTCGGAAGGAATTTTTTCCTGTGGGAGGGGGTCGGAGTTGGGGGGTTACAGGGGAGGATCTTTCCATGGAAGATTTTTCCTTGGGGAAGGGACATTTCTATGAAGAAGGGACCCGACTTCCTAGCATTATTTATAAAACGATCAGAAATTAAATAAAAACAAGTTTTTTTTTCAACTGAAAGTAAGGAACAACATTAAAACTTAAAACGAACAAAAATTATTACTATATGACGGGGTTCGCCCCCAAATCAATGCCTCGCTCTTTATGCTAAAGTTTTTTTTTTAGTGCTTTCAAAAGAGCTATGTATTTGGGATTCAGGAATCTGAGATTTGAACAAAATTCGAACTTTAACGTAAAGGGCGAGGTATTGACTAGGGGGCGGACTCCCTAATATACATGACAAAAACATACGAATACAGAAGTCCGTTACGCAAGTTAATTCGTAGGTTACGTCAGAACAAACACACTCAATCAAAGTTTTGAGATAGCTATTTTGTTCTACATAGTTGATTTTTAGATAGAAATTATGTTTTTGAGGAGGATACTCCCCCCACAGCCCTCAGGGCGAGGGTTGTAAGTTATGCTCTAGGGGCATATAAGCTTTTTTTAGAAAGCTTTGTCGTAGAAAGTTCAAAAAGGGCTCATTCGATTGGAAATTCAAAGGGCTAATGCCCTTTTTAATAGTCGAAAGTGATTGGAGGGCAACTAACCCCCCTCTCACGCCCACTTTTTCCCCAGACACACCCAATCAAAATTTTGAGATGGATATTTTGTTCAAAGTAGTTGAAAATTCTAGGAATTAGGTCTTTGAGGATGACAACCCCCACAGCCCTCGGGGCAAGGGTTGTAAGTTATGCACCGGGGGCACATAAGGTTTTTATAGAAAGCGTTGGTGGAGAAACTTCAAAAAGGGCTCATTAGATTGGAAATTTAAATGGCTAGTGTCCTTTTTAACAGTCGAAAGAAATTTAAAGGCAGCTAACACTCTTTCCCCGCCAACCATTTCCCCAAGCACATCCAATAAAAATTTTGAGATAGCCATTTTGTTGAACGTAGTTGAAAGTTCTGGAAACTATATTTTTGAGCAGGACACTCCCCCCACAGTCTACAGGGCAAGATTTATAAGTTATGCCCTGGGGGCATATATGGTTCTTTGGAAGGAATGCTTGTCTAACTTCAGAGAGGGCTCATTTGATTGGAAATTGAAAGGTCTAGTTCATTTTTCGACTGAACTAGGTCACTAACCCCCGTCTCATACCCACCTTTTCCCCAAACACAACCAATCAAAATTTTGAGATAACCGTTTTGTTCAACAAAGTTGAAAATTCTTGAAATTAGGCCTTAGAGGATGACCCCCCTCCCCCCACGGTCTTCAGGACAAGGGTTATAAGTTATGCCCTGGGGATATATATGGTTCTTATGGAAGGAATGCTCGTATAAACTTCAGAGAGGGTTAATTTGATTGGAAATTGAATGTTCTAGTTCACTTTTCAAGCGTCAAAAGTTATTGGAGGGTAAAAAGCCCCCCCCCCCCCACGCCCTTTATTCCTAAATGCATCTGATAAAACTTTTGAGATATCTATTTTGTTAAAATAGTTAAAAGATCATATAACAAAAACTCCGGTGTAGACACAACCCCCCAGGGTGCGGGGGAAGGCGTTGTAGGGGAGGGTGGGGATGGTTGGTCAGTGGGGCAGGTTGAACACTTGGATATTTGTCTGCCATCTGTTGAAAAAAAAATTGGAAACTCCTACTGAATGTGAGGAATTATAGTGCAGTAATGCCATGAAAAAATGGCATTAGTAGCCTCCATATGAAAAGATTGGACAAAACTTTTCTCTTTTTTGGTTAGTATTTTTCAGAATTGTTGCTAGACTTAATGTTGTTTAGAGAGTGAATGAGAAGGCCAGTCTCAGAAATGATTCCAGGATAGAGCAGCCTATCAATTGGTTTCCTTTTAAGCTCGGAAGCAAGTTCTCAACATTATTAGTTTTTCATGGAGCCATGTTTTTGTTTGTGCATCCTGTGTGGGGCAGGTTGGACATTTTTCTGGGGGCGGGGGGCAGGTTGGTCACTTTGAAGGTGCACTGTTTAACCTGTCCCATTGGGTGAAAAAAAAGAAGAAAATTCACATTTCTTCCATAAGTACGGATCTTTATCATTATTTGCGGTTATCATTATGTCATTTTTCTAGGCAAGATCCAACAGACATGGGGACTTACAATAGAAAAACACAAAATGGGACCATTCCCCAAGAAGTCATGAGACAAGCTGTGCAAAAAGTACAGGAAGGTGGAAGGCACGCGAGATAGGTATTCCCCACTCGCCTCTAAAACACAATGCCCAAAAATTATCTGAAGAAGGTCATACAAGTGCTAATGTTAGTAATGTTACACTAATGTTAGTAATAATGTTAGTAATGTTACACTAGATCAGTTTGTGACACGGTATAAAACACGCATAGTTTTCACGGCCGAACAAGAGAAAAGTCTTGAGCAATATCTTGTCAGAGCATTCCATCTTTACCACGGACTGTCACCAAAAGAAGTCAGAACCTTGGCATTTGAGTTTGCAAAGAAACTTGGTAAGGATATTTGTCATTGGGAAGAAGCTAGAACAGCTGGTAAGGACTGGCTCTGGGCCTTCTACAGCATAGCCCAATGGTTTCTCTCAGATCTCCAGAAGCGACAAGTTTTGCAAGGGCAACTGCTTTTAACAAACCTGTAGTCAATGCTTTTTTTTTCACATATGAGGAACTGTTGCATAAACATAGTTTTACTGCTTGTGATGTTTGGAATTCAGACAAGACTAGCCCCACTACAGTTCAGAATTCAAGAAAAATAGTTGCTGAGAAGGAAAATAAACAAGTTGGCAGGATTACATCTGGAGAAAGAGGCATACTAGTTACCATGTGTACAGCTGTATCAGTTCAAGGTACCCCTTATCCCACCATTCATGATTTTCACAAGGGTAAAGTATCTCCCATATGTGATGAAGGGATCTCTGCCAGGGAGTGTGGGTGTTTCTCATCCCTCAGGATGGATGACTGGAGAGAACATCATTGGAGCCCTTCATTTGCCATAGCAAGCCAAGTGTTGACAGACCAGTGCTGCTTCTAATGGACAATCCTGCCAGTCATATTACCATTGAGTCACTTGAGCTTATGAGAAAGTCACACATTATTACATTAACCTTCCCACCCCACACAAGCCATAAAATGCAGCCACTAGACAGAAGTTGTTATGGCCCGTTCAAGTCATACTACAATGTTGCTTGTGATGCATGGATGACAAGGAATTCAGGATAACCCATTTCTATTTATGATGTTCCAGAATTAGTTGGAACTGCCTTTCTTCATGCTTTGACTCCAACAAATATCACCTCTGGATTCAGGGTTGCTGGAATCTGGCCCTGCGATTGCCATGTGTTTGGGGATGAGGAATTCCTAGCCGCTGATGTTACCAACAGACCTGAGGCATCCAATATCTCATGAAGAACTGTGTCCGATGCTTTTGATGCAGAAGATAGTTTAAGCCACTCAGAGGCAGAACTAGGGTGTCTGACAACTTCTCAAGCTCCTGTGGCATTAGTGCCTGCTGGTACTAGTCCAGAAATAGTTAGCTATCCAAAAGCTCCACCAAAAAAAAGCTGATGCAATCAAACAAGAGGGGCAAATTTCAAGTTCTCACAGATACACCAGTTAAAAATGACTTGATTGAAGAACTGTCAGCTAGGAAGAAACAAAAATTGGGAACCCTGTTTTTAGTGGGATGAGAAACACCAGTAAATTGAGAAAAATACTACAGAAGTAAGGGCACTTTTCACCAAAGTGGATGCAAGCTCTGATAGTGAAAGAGAAATGGTCTTGAATGATGACTTGGATCTTGATGCTGATATGGATGACATTCCAACTTAAAAGGATGAAATCAGTGTGAGTGATTTTGTTCTTGTGGCATTTAAAGGCAAGAACAAGAAAAAATACTTTGCAGGTGAAGTGAAGGAAGAAACAAGCAAGGGATATGTTGTGACCTTCCTTTGTAGGAAATCCTTTGTTTGTCTTGGGGAGTACTCAATTGAATAAGTCATATCTTTTTCAGTTTTTGTTGTACTTGAAGCTGAATAGTTGATAATTGAAGTGGAAGAAATTGTGTTTGAAGCAAAATATACACCTTGTAAATTAAACAAGACTACTACTGTTATTGTGTCAGGTCTCAGAAGTAAAACAAAGATGACCCATTTTGTGACCAACCTGCCCCATGTCCATGACCAACCTACCCACCCCCAGGGCCCATTGGTCACTTTTGACCTCACCTGTTAAAAATGTTGCTGAAAAAAAAATGGTTGCATAAATCTAAAAAAAATCAAAGAGGCTAGAACAAAGAATGCTGCATCTTTCTATGTCAAAATTATTCTTCTGGCCTTCATACTTTGGCTAGACTTTCTATTAGAACAAAAATGTGACCAAACATCCTCACCCTCCCCTATGTTATGCCCTGGGGGCGTATATGGTTCTTATGGAAGGAATGCTTGTATAAACTTCAAAGAGGGCTCATTTGATTGGAAATTGAAAGTTCTAGTTCACTTTTTAAGAGTCAAAAGAGATTGGAGGGCACATAGCCCTCCCCCTCCATGCCCTTTTTTCCTCGAACCCATCCAATAACAACTTTGAGATAGCCAAATTTTTAAAATAGCTCAAAGACCATATAACAAAAACCTTGGGGTCAACAGAGCCCTCCATGGCCCTAGTGCAGGCGTTGTAAGTTATGCCCTGAGAAAATATATGGTTCTTATGGATAGGATGCGTGTAAAAATTCAGAGAGGGCTCATTTGATTTGAAATTGGAAGTTCTAGTTCAATTTTTGAGAGTCAAAAGAGATTGGATGGCAACTAGCAACCCCCCATGCTCCTTTTTTTCCCAAATGCATCCGTAAAAAATTTTGAGATAGCTATTAAGTTAAAAATTGTTCAAAAGTCAGACAACAAAAACTTGGGTGTCAACACAACCCCACAGGGCCCAGGGGCAGGCGTTGTAAGTTATGCCCTGGGGCATATATGGTTCTTATGAAATGAATGCTTGTATAAACTTCAAAGAGGGCTCATTTGATTGGAAATTGAAAGTTCTAGTTCACTTTTTAAGAGTCAAGAGATTTAAGGGCAACTAGCCCCTTTTTGTTAAAAATAGATCAAAGGTTAAATAATAAAAACTGTGGTGTCAATACAACCCCCCAGGGCCTGAGGAAAGGCGTTCTAAGTTATGCCCCAAAGGCATGTATGGTTCTTATTAAAGGAATGTTTGTATAGACTTCATAGAGGGCTCATTTGATTGGAAATTGAAAGTTCTAGTTCACTTTTTACAAGTCAAGAGATTTAAGGGCAACTAGCCCCCCCACCCCCACTCCCTTTTTCCCTAAACCCATCCACTACAAATTTTGGGATGACCAGTTTTTTTTTAAATTATTCAAAAATTGGATAAAAAAAACTCCAGTTTCAACACAACCCCCCACGGCCTGGGGGGTTGGTGTTGTAAGTTTTGTCCTGAGGGCATATATGGTTCTTATGAAAGGGATGCTTGTTTAAACTTCAGAGGGCTCATTTGATAGGAAAGTAAAAGTTCTAGTTCACTTTTTAATAGTCAAAAGATATCCAAGGGCAACTAGCCCCCCCCCCCCCCAAACAAATCTTTTTTCCCCAAGCCCATCTGAATTTTTTTTTAAATATCCATTTCATTAAAAATAGTTCAAAGGTCAGATAAGAAAACTCCTGTGTTGACACAACCCCCCAGGGCCCAGAGGCAGGCATTGTATGTAATGCTCTGGGAGCATATATAGTTCTTTTGGAAGGGATGCTCGTATAAACTTCGGAAAGGGCTCATTTGATTGGAAATTGAAAGTTCCTGTTCACTTTTTAAGAGTCAAAAGAGATTGGAGGGCAACTAGCCCCCCCCGCCCCCCTCCAAGACCTAAATGCATCAGATAAATATTTTGAGATAGACATTTTGTTAAAAATAGTTCGAAGTTCTGATAACAAAGACTCTGGTGTCAACACAGCCCCCCAGGGCCTGGTATTGGTAGGCATTGTAAGTTATGCCCTGGGGGCATATATGGTTGTTATGGAGGGGATGCTCGTATAACCTTCATAGAGGGCTCATTTGATTGGAAATTGAAAGTTGTAATTCACATTTTAAGAGTCAAAAGTGATCAGAGGGCAGCTAGCCCCCCCCCCCAACTCCATTTATTTTTTTCCCAGAGACACTTCATATAGAAGGAGTTGTTTTATAAACTTCAAAGGGGTCTCATTTGATTGTTAATCGAGAGCTCTAGTGTCCTTTTTAAGGATCAGAAGTGATTGGAGAGCAACTAGCCCCCCCCCCACAAGCCCTATTTCCCCGAATACATCTGATAAATAATTTGAGGTAGCCATTTTGTTAAAAATAGTTCAAAGATCATATAATGAAAACTCCAGGGTTGACCCAACCCCCCAGGGCTTAGAGGCAAGCATTGTAAGTAATGCTCTTGGGGCACATACAGTTCTTATGGAAGGGATGCTTGTATAGACTTTGTAGAGGGCTCATATGATTGGAAATTGAAAGTTCTCGTTCCTTTTTTTAGAGTCAATAGAGAACTTACCCCCGCCCCCCCTCTCCACACCCTATTTTGCTCAAACCCATCCAATAAGAACATTGAGAGAGCAATTTTTTCAAAATGGTTCAAAGATCATATAATAAAAACTCTGGGGTCAACACAATCCTTCAGGGCCCAGGGTAGGCATTGTAAGTTATGCCTGGGGGGCATATATAGCTGTTGTGGAAGGGATGCTTGTGTAAACTTCAGAGGGCTCATTTAATTGGAAAGCACGCAAGAGGGCTCATTAATGTAAATGAATAAATAAGTCTTAAAATGAGTGAAACTTAAATTGAATATACAAATCAAGCATGAAAACAAAAATCACCACAAACAAGAGTTTGGGTAGCGCCTTCTTCTCTTACTGTAAAAGTCTAAAACCTACTGCATCATTGGCACTTTACTGAAAACAATATGTATCTTCAACAGTCTGGAAAGTATAAACAACATCAAATTGAATATTTGATATCTAATGATATTAATTGTTGAAAGATCCATCCATCCAAGAATTGATTTCACTGTAATTTAATTTTTATCTTCAAGGCTGTAAGAACTGGAAAAGAAAACATTTGTAATATAATTCGTGTTCAGTGAAGCACCAATGACGCAGTAGGCTTTTGGTTTTTATTTACAGTTAAGGAAGAGGCATTATCCAAACTCTTGTTTGTAGTGAAACTATATTCATCTTCAACAACTTTAGAAAGAACTAATAAATTAAACTGAATATTTGATGTATAATGATATTAGTTGCTTAAAGCTGATCTGTTCAAAATTTTACTATAATTTTAATGTTTATTTTTAATATTAAGTACAAGAGAAAATATTTGTAATAAAATTGGTTTTCAGTAAACTGGAAATGATACAGTAGGTTTTAGACTTTTACAGTGAGAGGAGGTGCTACCCAATTTCTTGTTTGTAGTGATTTTTGTTTGTTTCAAGCTTGATTTGAAAATTCACTTTAAGTTTCACTTGTTTTAAGATTTATTTATTCATTTACATTAATATCTATTGTATGTTTGTTTGCATTGATTGTTTATTTAATTTCTGTTCATTTTAAGTTTCATTTATACTTCAATATCAAAATATTTTTTTTTTGTTTTAAGCTTGATTTTCATATTCATTCTAAGCATTACTTGCTTTAAGATCTATTTATTCATTTATATTGTAACTTGTTATATGTTTTTTTGCTATGATCATTTATTTAATTTCTGTTTGTTTTGTGTTTCATTTATTCTTTAGTAGTAATTTCTGGTTGTTTTGAGTTTGCATTTTAACAGGTATTTGTATCTTCTGAGCTTAACTTTAAAATGGCCTTTACTTTTCTTTGAAAAACTTATTTTTCTGAAAGTATTTTTAAATTAATATTACACAAAACAACAATGGTGTAACCCAAAGGTCTATTGAGAAATCCCAAAAATAAAAGTATGTGGGGTAATATTATACCCACTCTATAGGTTAAGGGTAAATCTTCTATAAATTTCAGAAGGATGGTCCCTGGATAAATTGAAACTTTTATTAGTGATACATACAATCCTTCACTAGGTACACTTGGATCTTTATTATAATTAATTCTACTAATGTTGTTATTTGTGAAGTACACTTGTAAAATACTAGTGAGGAAGTTTTAAGGTATTTCAGTAAATAAATTATTAGAAATATTCAGGGAATCTAGCACTTGGTTTAAAGTATAAGCATTTTCTGTAAAGAAAGACATGGCTTTGTCTTTGACATTGCTAGGGATTAAAAACCAAACCTCATGATGGCATAAATCAATGACATTTTCCAACAAATTCTATACTATTGTTATGTGATAACAAAGTTTATTATGCAAAAAATGCACCCTTAAATACAAACATCATGTAAACATTTTATAGTCTATTAGAATTGCCTATTGAATGTGGAAATATTCTATTGATATGGAGTATGCTACTTTTCAGCAATTATCTATAATAGTATGTTTTTAACCCTTTTTAAAAATTTAACCACACATGTATGTTTTTAACCACAAAAAGAAGTTATCAAAACTAGTTAAGTTATTGAAAAGTGTAAAAACACATCACTAGTTTAAAAATAGGTTGTTCAAGAGTAATTTATTCCAAAAATACTTATTTATAACAATTCAAACCCCATTTATTAGGTGACTCAAATACAAAACTGTTTTCATACCATTTCAAGTTTTTTGAATGCCACCAACAAAAATAGCACTGAATTTAGAAATTTGAAACTTTGCTGCTGACAATTCAGGGTATATTCTAATTCAGGGTATATATTTGCACACTAGAGAAGGGGGTAAATTTGATTGTAAATTTGCAGTTGGAAATATAATATAGCTAGGATGAAAGTGAAAACATCATTTGATGCTTTTTTATGTTCTTACATTATTCATACAAAATACCTATGGGGCCCCTTTAAGGGCTCAAGGTGCAATTAGCCCCAGACATTGAATTATGAAAGAACATAAAAAAGGCATCAAATGATGTTTTCACTTTCATCCTAGCTAAGTTCTTCCACCACCTAATATTTACTGTTTCTTTTTCTCTAGTGTTAGTCTTAAAAATGGCATTCCTGTTATTTAGGAAGAATTTAACACCATATCAATGTTTGTCCCCAAAATTTAGGAAAAGTGTTTGTAGATCTTTGAAACCTTACAAATTGGGATTGAGCAAAGTTGTGAAGCTGAAAATACTTCCTTGTACTTCACTTAAGCAGAAGATCTATACTGTAAGGTTTCAATTTTATAACACAATGATTTTTATAGGTCATCAAAGGTCAGTACCCTTTAGAGGGGGAAGGAGTGGAGGTAGGTATTTTAAAATACTTTTGTGGACATACTAAGTCTGTAGATCCACCCCTGAAAGTTTCATTTTTCTAAGCCAACCTTTTCCGAGATAGTCAAAAGAAAGAATTTTACCATAACTTATTTAAGAAAAAAGGAAAATAGGATTAATTTATAGGCTACCTGCTCCATATTAATGGCTAAAATAACATTCCTATAACCTAAAATAATTTTTGGTTAGATAATGATATGGCCTATGACTATAACTATGTTAGGAAACTAGAGGGCCTAAGGATAAATTATTGTAAAGCAAATAAACTGTAAAAAAGTAACCATTCAGCAATCTCTCTAGCCTATTTTTTCTAGCATGTTTCCTTCTGAGGAGATGCTAAGCCTTTACCATATTTACCTGCAATTTTTTGGGTTTTGTACGAAAGGACCTAAGAGGGGGGGGGGGGGTATAAATTTCAAAAGAAGTGACTATTGTCTCTAGAAAAAGCAGAAGCCATTAGGCCTAGTATACAGGGTTGCCAGAAAATCAAACAAAAAACCGAGGCTTTGAAAAACAAGCCAAAATACGCCCGAGCCTTTGAAAACCATGACTGCCATCATGGTCAGTTCATAAAGTTCTAAAATTGCCCCAATTTTCGGTGCTAAAGTAAAAAAAAAAATTCGTGCGTGTCGCGGCTTGCGCCGCGACACGTAAGTGGCCCGATAAGTTTAGTTGGATTAGTTCTAGATCAGTTTTTTTGTCCGGTTATTTAAAGCTTAGCACCAATCTTTCCAAACAAACACAGCAAAAGGTGGTCCTGGTTAAATCAAACTTCGCACAACTCTCTACAAACAAATACGGAAAAATGCGGTTCAAACTTTTCGTTAGTTCCTTAACCTTTTTCAAAATCCTCATCATTTCGTCCATGACAAAATTAAAAGATTGTATTACGAAAGTGTTACAAATTGCAGCACGTGCTGCACATGATGAAATAGGGCTAAAATAGTTCTTTCGTGCTAAAGTCAGAAAAAGTTTTTCCCCTAATCTAATTTTACTTTTACCTTGCGTGCTTACCCTTTGTTCATCCTGCTCCACTTTCACGGAAGAACAACGACTTATGTGATCCGCCAAAATTCATCTGTTTTTAGCTGCAGTTTTTTGCGGCATAATGGTTAAACAGCTGTGAACTCTTTTTATTAACTTTAAGACATACAATATCTTTGGTTTATTATTGCATAAAAATTTTTGGTACAGGTTAATTGGTACAGTTGCAACACAATATTTAAAGATAACTTTATGAATAAAGTAAGGCCTCAAAAAAACGTGGGAACGGGGTTAATACAAAAGCCTTCGTAATCCCAAGATGAAATAATACGTACAGATAAAAAACAAAAAAGAAATGCACTTAGATCCATAAGGCACTAAAAGATTTAAGACTCAAAAAAGGCTAGGATATTATCTAGATCGACTAGATCAGTTGTTTGGCCAGTTTCTTCGACTTCACAAGCCTTATAAATATCACTATTGAAAAGCAGCATACGCTTTGTAGGCTCAAATGTCGAGCAACAAGAGCCCCATGCTGACAACCACAGCCTGAACACAAGTATTGAGTTCAACATGAGCAAGAGCATATAGTTTCGGAGCTTGCTCTTAATAAGATTCATCATAGAAAAGCACCGTTCCACTATCGCATTGCTAATTGGCAAACTAAATAGAGTCAATGCCCATTTGGCTAACTCACGAAAAGGAAATGCCCCAACAGCATCAAAATAAGGTAGGACAGCTATCCAGAACTGAGAGGAGTCTTTGGGGATTGTTCCTCCACTGATTCTCCAAGGTACCGAGATCAGTGGTAGCAACAATTCTCAATGGCAAGTCTCCAAATCGGGGTCAAAACTGAGACAAGCAAATCACAGGGGATAAAAATGTCAGCTTTAGGAGCGAATCCAGAGCAGGATGCATTCGTTTAAGCACCGCTTTAGCCGCAGTTTTCAGGAACGCAAAACACCATATTTTGATTTTGCTCTTGATCGTGTCTGAAAGTTTAGATTTGGCCTGTTCAATCATGAACTCGTGTCCGTAATCAACTTGATCTGGCGGCAAATAATTGATTTCGAAATCCATATTAACCATCAAAAACAATGCAGGAGAGTATTTTACGCAGGAGACTTAGCATCAAACCCTGCAGCTCTTCAAAAGACAAATTTGGTCAGCGTGTTTGTGCTGAAACAGCAAGTTGACCGTTTGAAATTCGGACAGCAATGGCTTCAAGAACACAATGAAAATTCTGTTTTGCTCATCTTGATACATAGCGTGTAGCACTCTGGCAGTATAGCAACGTTTTTTCTCTTTGGCTAGACTGAGGTGTGCGGTGAGCTCCAAGTGCTGCTAATGTATGTGAACCAACGAGTATTTGAGGGATAAATAATACGTAAGGGTGAATTTCCGTCGTTTATTAATTTAATTACATGTTGATATGTCTCCCTTCTAAGAGGGCTTACATTAAACCTTTATATGTTTCGGACATCATAAACTCAAGGTTCAAAGGGAGTTCACAGACCGCCTCTGAAGCACTATTATAAACAAGCTGCTTATTGATATCTTGGAAGAGTTATGTTAGGAAAACAAAACTTTCAGTGATGAATCCAGGGCCAAAAACATACTCTGGGAAGGTATTGTCATTCTACTATGTTAAACCCCTTCTGATTTCTAAGTCTTGGAATTTTGAAAAAACAACATTATATCCTAATTTTAAGTTTCTTTGGTTTTAGTTTGAAAATGCAATTCCTGTTATTAGAGTAGAATTTTAAGCCATATGAAAGTTTTTTTTTCCCTAAATTTAGGAAATGTATTTCCAGATCTTTGAAACTTCCCAAATTCGGATTAAGCAAAGTTGTAAAGCTGAAAACCCTTTTTTTTTACTTTTTTTTAAGCAGAAGATCTATTCTGTATGGTTTCACTTTTATAAAACAAAGATTTTTAAAGGTCCTCAAAGGTCAGTGCACTCTATTAGGGAAAGGAGTAGATATGGGTTGGCTACTTCAAAATATCTTCCAGGACATACTTAAGTCTGTAAACCCATCCCAGAAGGCTTCATTTTTGTAACCTAACCCCCTTTCCCAATATAGCAACAAATAGCTTGTCTAGAATTTTACCATATATAATTCCGACTATATATTTGCATTGGCGCCCATAAGAGAGAACAAGGGGGGAGCGCTTTCACCTTATTACTCTTAGCATCATTAGTTACAGTAACTGTAGTTGCAGTACTAAAAGTATACACATAGTGCCTTCTGAATAGTTCAAATCCCCCACAATGTACTCTTAAAGATCTAAGTAATTAATATAAGTTATTCTTGAGATATTGCTTTGTCACCTTTTTGAAAGTCCACATGCTCATAGTTTGTTTTGATTTAGTTCAACGTCAACCTAAATATTAATTGTATTTGAATACTGAGGATGTTGTTATATTCTTTTTGGACTATTGCTCTGAGGTTTGTGGGGGTGGGGGTGGTATTCTCAAAATCATAATTTCTGGACCTATGCTGAACAAAATGGCTATCTCAAAATTTTGATTGGATGTGTTTGGGGAAGCGATTGACTAATCTCAGCAGCAATTAAATTCCTTGTAAGATTCCTAACGCAGAGCCATCTCAGCCATGCATAAATAAATTTCTAATGGGGAAGCGTTTCAGAATCGAAAGTGTTCCACGCGCTAAAGGAGGGCTCTTGTCTTTTCGGCGCATAGCCATGGCTGAGCCAGCGTGATTTTGGAATTTTTGTCTGGTTCCAAACTTTCAGTCAAAATAAGCCCAAAATTGGCCCATTTTTGTTTTTAAAACCCCACGTTCCCGCCCCACGGCCCCCACGCCCACTTCAAAATTCAGCCCGCTCCTGACGGATAAAACAAGCCCACGGGGTGGAAAACAAGCCCATCAGGCAACACAGCTAATATAGAGTACGTGTTGTGTTCAGGCCTTCTTACTACAGTTTTATTTTGATACTCCAAAGTACCTACGCTATAACGTTACTAGCAAAGATATTTAAATCTGGGAAGATCTGCCTCTGGCCCAAAAACACATCATGGAAAATAAAGAGACATGCTACCTAGTGACCTGCTCCCTGCATGACTTCTCCAGGTATTTCCAGCTTTGACATTAACGCTACCTATAAATTAAATGTAGTGCTTGTTCAATTTAAATGGATGGGAGAAAGATATCGTCATCGAGAATATCAACAGAGCGAAATTTTATATCGATACCGCTACCTATCTTAGTCGAAAAATAAAGAACCAATCATCGAAATCATCGAGAGTAATTTTCACTTCGACAATTGCATTAGTTATGCGAAAAAGATGGGAGTCGTTGATCTTCATTAGTTATTAAGGATCTTTGGTGCGACAAGATCCGAACGGCTGTAGCAACGAAATGTCTATTTTTACCTACGATGACCTACATGGTTTTAAATTTGAAAATAATATTATTCAATGCACATCGAAAAACGTGTGATCACTTCCGCACGGTTTTCTGCATTGTGTAATTGCACCTAAAGTTCAGACGCATAGGATTTTTCTTAAAAACCATGTTGGAAAATGTGGCCTTAGAATTGACTGGAGGCCATATTAAACATGGATTGATTCTTCGTCTTCATGTCAAAGTTTTTGCCGGCGAAACTTTTTTCTGGGTTTTTGAAACCTAACTGTGGATTAATTTTAATTCCAATTTTTACGGGTGATTTAGGGTCACATCGATTCAAAATTAAAATTGCCATATTTAACTCAGTTTCTTTTATGTTTATCTGAAATTTTTTAATTCGAATTACAATTCACTTAAGTTTTATTCTGATTTGTTTAATTCTAGTTTCAACTTCGTGATTTTAGTTGAATTTTAATTATAATTTTAATTCGATATGACCTGAATACCTCCCTTTTTTTAAGCAAGAACTACATAGCCTATCAAACAAATTTACTACTAGGGTTTTTCCCTGAATCCAATGGGGGTGTTACCATTTTGTATAACAGTCACAAGCACTAAATGTCATTTCGTCGACAAGGAAAATCTGTCATTTCGTCGACACGTCAACTCTTCGACAGCCATAACATCGACACATCAGTTCATCGGCAGTCGCAATTGCAACCCGTCTCAACGTCGACAGCCATAATATCGACACGTCATTTCATCGACAGTTTTTCTTCAGATGAAATGACGTGTCGATGTTATGGCTGTCGACATTGTGACGAGTATTGACTGTGACTGTCCATGAGTTGACGTGTCGATGTTGTGACTGTCGAAGTTGTGACTGATTTGTGTCGATGAAGTGACGGATTTTGTCGATGTAATGACGTTTTTTTGCCGATGAAG
Organism: Artemia sinica; assembly: GCA_027921565.1. Taxonomy (NCBI): domain Eukaryota; kingdom Metazoa; phylum Arthropoda; class Branchiopoda; order Anostraca; family Artemiidae; genus Artemia; species Artemia sinica. The sequence goes on along the minus strand of CM051261.1, from coordinate 70,818,681 downwards.
TGACGGTTAGCGATTGTGTCGGATTTTGTCTATGAAATGACGCTTTTAGTCGATAAAATGAGGGTTTTTGTCTATGAAATGACGGTTTTGTCAATGAACTGACGGTTTGCGATTGCGATGGATTTTTGTCAATATCACTAAAAACTTTAAATTTTAAATAGTTTTCTTTAATAGTTAGAGAGGCTAAGTCCCAAGGTTGAACCTTAAAAGGAACAGGGACTAAAAAAGGTTTCGGGGTGCACGAGTACCCAAAGGTCTACCCACGTCTGAAAAAATTATCAACTTAGTAAGATTTCTTCAGATGTGCTACGCACAAACTCTAATATTATCATTTTAGTATCTGTTTAAGGGAAGGCCGAAAGAACATTTATGTGTCACGCGAAGGATAACGTATTCTATTGCCAATTTATTCTGCTTTCAAAGTGCCGAGACCGTAGCTTGCAAGTCAGAGAAATTATAGGCAGCACGATCGCGCTGCCTAAGTAAAGAAAGATATTGGCACAATGTATTATTTATTTTTTGGGGTTAGACCAGGACACTTCGTATTGAAGGAGTTGTCGTAGAGACTTCGAAAAGAGCTCATTCAATTGAAAATTGGAGTGGCTAGTGCCCTTTTTAATAGTCGAAAGTGATTGGAAGGCAACCAGCCCCCCTTCATCGCCCACCATTTCCCCAGACACAGCCAATCAAAATTTTGAGATAGCCATTTTGTTCAGCGTAATTGATTTCTAGATAGAAGTTATGTTTTTGAAGAGGACACTCCCTTACAACCCTCAAGGCAAGGGTTGTAAGTTATGCCCTGAGGGCATATAAGATTTTTATAGAAGGCATAGTCGCAGAAACTTCAAAAAAGGCTCGTTCGATTGGAAATTTAAAGGGATGGTACCCTTTTTAATAGTAAAAAGTGATTGGAGGGCAACTAACCCCCCTCGCACGCCCACCTTTTCCCATAACACATCCAATTAAAATTTTGAGAGAGTCATTTTGTTCAACGTGGTTGAAAGTTCTGCAAATTAGGTCTTTGATCATGACACCCCCCCCCACAGGCCTCAGGGCAAGGGTTGTAAGTTATGCCCTGGGGGCATATAAGGTTTTCATAGAAAGCGTTATCGTAGAAACTTCAAAAGGGGCTAATTCCACTGGAAATTGAAATGGCTAGTGCCCTTTTTAATAGTCAAAAGTGATTGGAAGGCAATTAGCACCCCTTCCACGCCCACAATTTATCCAAACAAATCCAATCAAAATTTTAATATAGCCATTTTGTTCAACTTAGTTGAAAGTTCTGGAACTTTATCCCTCGGAGCTCTCGGGGCAAGGGTTATAAGTTATACCCTGGGGGTATATAAGGTTTTTATTGAAAGCTTTGTTGTAGAAACTTGAAAAAGGGCGCATTCGATTGGAAATTTAAAGGGCTAACCCCCTTTTTAATAGTCGAAAGTAAATGGAGGGCAACTAAACCCCTCAAACACAACTTTCCCCAAACACATACAATCAAAATCTCTAGATAGCCATTTGGTTCAACGTAGTTGGAAGTTTTAGAAATTAGATCTTTAAGGATTACACCCCCCCCTTACAGCCCTCAGGGTAAGGGTTGTAAGTTATGCCCTGGGGGCATATAAGGTTTTCATAGAAAGCGTTATCGTAGAAACTTCAAAAGGGGCTAATTCCACTGGAAATTGAAATGGCTATTGGTCTTTTTAATAGTCGAAAGTAATTGGAGGGCAACTAACCCCCCTCTCACACCCACTATTTGCCCAGACACATACAATCAAAATTCTGATATAGCCATTTTTTTCAATGTAATTGAAAGTTCTAAAAATTATGTCTTTGAGCATGACAATCCCCCAAAGTCATCAGGGCAAGGGTTATAAGTTATACCCCGGTTGCATATGAGGCTTTTATAGAAAGCATTGTCGTAAAACTTCAAAAAGAGCCCATTTGATTGAAAATTGAAAGGGCTAGTCGTTTGTAATATTGGAAAGTAATTGGAGGGCAACTAACCACCCTCTCACGCCCACCATTTCCCCAAAACATATTCAATCAAATATTTGAGATATTCATTTTGTTCAACGTAGCTAAAAGTTCTGGAAATTAGGTATTTTAGGAACACAAATCCCTCAGAACCCTCAGGGCAAGGGTTTTAATTTTTACCCTGGGGGCATATAAGGTTTTTAGAGAAAGTGTTGTCGTAGAAACTTCAAAAAGGGCTTATTTGATTGGAAATTGAAAGGGCTAGGCCCTGTTTAATAGTAGAAAGTGAATGGAGAGTAACTAGCCCCCCTCTCAAGCCCACCATTTCCCCAAGCACAATCAATTAAAATTTTGAGATAGTCATTTTGTTCAACGTAGTTGAAAGTTCTGGAAATTAGGATTTTGAGGATGGCAAAACCCCCAAACCCCTCAGGGCAAAGGTTGTAAGTTATGCACTGGGGGCATATTGAAAGGGCTAGTGCACTATTTAATAGGCTAATCGAAACTGATTGGAGAGGACTTAACCTCCCTCTCACGCCCGCCATTTCCCCAAACACATCCAATCAAAATTTTAAGATAGCCATTTTTTCAACGCAGTTGAAAGTTCTGTATATTATGTCTTTGAGGATGACCCCATCCCCACCCACAACCCTCCGGGCAAGGGTCTTAAATTATATTCTGGGGGCATATAATGTTTTTCTAGAGCGTTGTAGTAGAACCTTCGAAGGGCTAGTGCCCTTTTTAAGAGTGATTGGAGAAAAACTAACACCCCCACGCCCACCATTTCCCCAAAAACATCCAATCAAAATTTTCAGATAGCCACTTTGTTCAAAGTAGTTGAAAAGTATGAAAATTATGTCTTTGAGGATGACACTCCCCACGCAGCCCTCAGAGCAAGGGTTGTAAGTTATGCCCTGGGAGTATATAAGGTTATATAGAAAGCGGTATCATAGAAACTTCAAAAAGAGTTCATTCGATTGAAAATTGAAAGCACTAGTGCCCTGTTTAATAGTCGAAAGTGATTAGAGGGTAACAAACGCCCCTTTCAAGCCTACCATTTCCCCAAACACATCTAAACAAAATTTTGATATGGAAATTTTGTTTAACGTAGTTGAAAGTTCTGGAAATTAGGTCTTTGCCAGTTTTGTCGTAGAAACTTCAAAAAGGACTCATTCAATTGGGAATTGAGAGGGCTAGTGCCCTTACTAATAGTCAAAAGCGATCGGATGGTGAATGCCCCCCATATCCATCATTTCCCCAAACACTGCCGATCAACTTTTTGATATAGCGATTTTGTTGAACGTAGTTAAAGGGTCCAGAAATTATGTGATTGAGTATGACGACCCCCAACAGCCCTCAGAGCTAAGGTTGTAAGTTTTGCCCTTGGGGCATATAATGTCATATAGAACGTTTTGTCGTAAAAAATTCAAAACGGGCTCTTTCGATTGGTAACTGAGAGAGCCATTGCCATTTTTAATACTCAAAAGTAATCAAAGGAAGAGTCCCCCCCCCCAACGCCCATCATTTCCCCAAACATTTCCCATCAACATTTAGATAGGGTCATTTTGTTCAACGTAGTTGAAAGGTCTGGAAATTATGTCTTTGAGGATGGCAACCCTCCCCCCATAGCCCTCTTGACAAGGTTCTTAAGTTATGCCCTTGGGGTATATAAGGCTTTTATAGAATGTTTTGTTGTAGAAGCTTCAAAAAGGGCTCATTTGATTGGAAATTGAGAGGACTAGTGCCTTTTTTATTAGTCGAAAGTAATCCTAGTGCAAATGTCTTTCTCCCTTCCTATCATTTTCCTGAACACTTCCAATGAAAATTTTGATACAGCCATTTTATTAAGACTATCAGAAAGGTCTGGAAATTATGTCTTTAAGGATAACAAACCCCCTCAACCTTCAGGGCAAGGGTTGTAAGTTGTGCCCTGGGGATATATAGGGTTTTTATAGAAAGTATGGTCATATAAGCTTCAAAGGGGGCTCATTGGATTGGCAATAAGACGTTCTAGTTTTCTTTTTAAGAGGTAAAGTGATCAGAGGGCAGCTACCCTCTCACCCCTACACACACATCATATTGTCCCGAAATGGATCTAATGGAAATTTTGAGATAGCCATTCTATTCAAAATAGTTTAAATATCATATAACAATGCTTTTGGGTTGAAAAAAATCCCAGAGATTAGGGGCAAGGATTGTAAATTATGCCCTGGGGGTATTAAAGGTTCTTATGGAAGGGATGGTTGTTGAACTTCGGAAGAGGCTCAGTTTTCCTCCCTGAAAAAGACTATGTCAATATAAAACGAACAGAAATTAATCAAAACAACTCTTTGCACAAAATAAGTTTTTTCAAAAAAAGTAAAGGACTCCATTAAACCGAAAATGAACAAAAATAGAATCAAATAATCTACCAAGCATACAACTACCACAAATTGGTATCAATAAATATATAAAACCCAAAACAAACAGAAATTAAAATAAGTCAAACTCAAAATGAGCAGAAATTAATCTGGGTAGGGTTCTAAACCCTATGCTTTCTAAAAGCCAGAATATAATTTGTACTTTACTGGAAAAATTCTTTTAATTGTTTTCACTTATAACTTTAAAAAAACAAAAATTAATTAAGATTTTAAGGAATAAATATCAGCATATGTATATTAAACTGACAATACACATTTTTCAGTAAATTCATTTGAATTTTTTTCAGTTAAGTACAAATTATATTCTGGCTTTTAGAAAGCATAGAGTTTAGAACCCTGCTCAGATTAATTTCTGCTCATTTTGAGTTTGACTTATTTTAATTTCTGTTTGTTTTGGGTTTCATTTATTTATTGATACTGAATTGGGGTAGTTGCATGCTTGGTAGATTATTTGATTCTATTTTTGTTCATTTTTGGTTTAATGGAGTTGTTTACTTTTTTTTGAAAAACATTTTGTACAAAGAATTTTTTTGATTAATATTAGGAAAAAACAGATAGTCAACGGAAGTAATGCCGTGTTTAGACGGCCAATTTTGCATAAAAAATCGACCATTTTCTGTCGGCATCGCTTTCGAACATGACCAAAAGAAATCGGCCGATTTTTGGCAGAGAACATGAAATATTTGGAAGTGGCAGTGATAAATTCACAGCAAAATGTTTCAAAATTTATACATTTTTTTTCTTTTCGCAATGAATGTCTGCTGGGTTATAGAGAAGCTTGTACCCTTGAACATGGGTGATCAATTCAGTAATCTTGTTTACGTAATTTGACATTAAAAATTTTTACTCTCCAATGGTCCGATTTCTTTAAAATTGACGAGCGACTAGGAAATTTCTTTAGAAGAAAGTCGGCCGATTTTTTGTAAAAACGGTCGTTTCTTATCGCCGAATAGTCAATTATTGACGAATAATCAGTCCGTCTAAACACGGCCTAACTAAGGATTTGTAGCATAGATCAAAGATAATTTAACGAGAATATATTGCACTGATCATTTTGGATGGCTTCGGAAAGCCTCCAGAACTCAAAATATCCAATCAATAGATAATGTAGCAACCACTAATCTATGGCTCGTTTTATGGCTAAACTATGGGAAGTACGACCAAATTGTAGTAAGTGACGAAGATTTCAATAACAGATGGCTGTTGTCTTTATCCATACTCTATAGATAAAGAATGAAAAGCTTGAACAATTCGTAGTAAGTGATAAATATCCAAGCCAGGAATGGTTGTAATTTTTTTGTGTCAATGGACTATATGGGAGTATAATATTATCTTCTAGCGGAATTATTTCTGGCATTGACCAGTGAAAATTCTCAAGCCTGATATACTTGCAAAATAGGTTCAGTTTGATGCTCATTGAAATGGTCATGAGCTCCATCAATCCCTTTCTTTTTATTTTCTACACAGACATATACGATTGTTACTGTGCAACTGGAACCTAATAAAGAGTGAACCTGAAAAATGCAATGAAGCTTTAGCCTTATGATTAATACATGTCGTTTCAAAATCACTAAAAATAATCCGAAAATGTGAGCTCAACAAAATTCAACTTTTAGCAGAACATTAGGTCATATTAGGAATCTTTAGCACAAAAACCTGTGACTTTCTACCATTCGGCGGCAAAAACCTGTGAACCTGTGACCATCAAAAAAACCTGTGAAGTTTCACAGGAAACCTGTGAAGCTTCACAGGAAACCTGTGACCGTTTCAACACAGGCCTAGAAGGTTCGCCTTGTCCCCAGGGTTGCCACCAGACAAAAAATTCGTAACGGTCCAAACTCTTAAAAACGTAACTTTTCGTAACTTTTAATAGGAAAGTCTCTTTTCAAGGCAGGGTGCCTTAATTTTGCTATCTAGCGCGGTACTTTAAGGGGGAAGTGGACATTTGTTGCTTGTATAATTTAGAAATATATTTAAATATATTAAAATATTTTTTCAACCTTTAAAAGGCGCCTTTTTTGTATCTTAATTAAAATTTTTGAAAACCACCCCTCCTCCTCTCTAAATATTAATAAATTGAACCCATTTTTGCTTTTGCATCATAAACATTTATGCAATGAAAAAATCAAGTTGATTCGGATGCAATTTGGCCTTTTTATTGAGAAAGTTTTAACGACACTTTGTTTTCACTCAATAAAAATAAAAATAAACCATTAAATTGATCTTCTTTCAGCTAAAAAAAAAAAATCCTTGAGAAAGCAGAGAAATTAAAAAAAAAAATTATATGTAGAATATGCATAATATACATCTGCTCAAGCTCTGACAAGGTGTGCCTTAGTTTGCTATCAGATTGTCTTTGATTTGGATGTAATTTAGGATACTTAAAAAAAAAACAGCAAAGATTGCGTTTTTTTACCAAAATCTAGATAAACAACTCAGAGATAATCATTTAGGGCTGATTTTAAAACTTACTTTTTATCTAGATATAAGACACAACATATTATATACTTATACAGCGAAGCAAACAAAATCAATTATGGAACATGGTTAACTTAGAAGTTTCTTTTTTCCACTTTCTTGCTTTCCTTACAAGAATATCCGGGATCTCCCAAAAACTTGGGTCAGGAATTGCTCTTCTGAAATGCATTAGATCAAAAACTCTGATCTGATAATTCTGATCAGAAACAGTTTTCGGATTGAATCTATTGGTGGAGTCTTTATCATTTTTAAATCAGAAAACTGACACTCTGCTTTGGGTAGACATGTCAATGTGAGAATGAAATTTGGAAAACATTGTAAGGAAGGATTGTCAGCTCCATCTTTTAAATTGGAAACATACTTCCAGAACTTTACTACAGACAGTTTAACATCCAAACCTTACTCACTTATTATAAAAGGATGACATCTCCACTCTATATTTAGTGTCTCAAGATCAACATGATGGAAGTATTCTTTAAACATCTTAAGCAAATGGACAATTGATTTCACTTGCCCGGACTGTGCGACACTTGGAGATAGACTTTGAACTAGATACAATAAAGGGTCTTGTGGGTTGATTCGTAATTGTGTCTGGGACTGTAGCTTGATATAAAATGCTAAATAGTTTTTTTTAACTTCTTGCACTTGGTGCTCCTCGACCGCACCCCTGTCGACGATTTCAAGCTCGTATAGTTGAAATTCTGCCCCAAAATGCATATCTTGTTTACTCCTGAATTTCGAGGATCTGAAAAATCAATTATTAACAGACAAGTTTTTCCAGGCCTCAGCTGACTCTCTCTAATGAAATTCGATCCAATTTCTTGAAGAAGAGATGAAACACTAGACTTTAGTTTATGGACTTTTATGTCCGCGCACTGAAATTCGACGTTTAGTCTGGTAACAATGGGTAAAACGTATTTAAGAGACTAATAAAGAAATATTTCGTTTGGATTCACCGAACCCAAATAAAGATTTACAGCCCTCATTTCCTTTCCCTCTAATAATGGTATCTTAAAAAACTCTGCGAGTACCATCCATTGTTCAACCAAGCGGTCGGTAACTGATTCAAACACCAACCATTTTGTTGTGCATGGATAGAGCAGTTGATGCTCTGAAATCGGTAGAAAATGCTGAAATTCTCTCAGCTCAGCTTGTTGCTTTGCAATTCCTGAAATGTAATCATAGATGTCGTGACTGAATTGCACAATGTCAGATGGAAGTGTTTTGCAGGTGGCAGAAGAGCAGAGCGAGAACGAGTGACAAACACAACCAATTACGGCAACTCATTTTAATTAAAATGACCAGGCCCTTTCGTTTGCCTTGCATTACACTGGTATTGTCCGAAGCATGGCCAACTCTTCTTTTAATTCACCTGAATTAAAGCAAAAATAACGAGAAATAATCACCAAAAATTTAGATCCAGTCCTGTCAGTACTTTCATCGACTAGAATGGAGAATTTCCCTCTTTTAAGCTTATCACTGAGTTTCTCGATGGCAAAAGGGGAATCACGTTTTTGATTAGATTGGTGGTCTTGGTTCTTGCACAGTCAAAAAGTTTAATAATTGGGGAGTCACTAATATAAGCTCTATGGACGTTAGGTAACCTGTACATAATACTTATTTCTTCTTTACTTGAAGTTATCCATACAGAAACAGCCTGTTCTAACTTAACAACTTTATCTTTAAGTATCAACTGTTCTTTTGATTTAGCATTTACAACTAGTTCATTGTTCTCTACTACTTTAATTTGATTGTGATTTCTCTTGTGAAAATCAGTTTCAGCATGTCTAAGCAAAAGAGTCATACCCCCCAAACACTTTTTTCTGACAATATTTAGAGTAAACAGCGTTTTTACTGAAGGACACCTTTCAATCCAACCTTTAAGATCTTCATGCTCAAACCTCTCCTGCCTGAACTTCCTATTTTCAACTACTTTTTCTGTTTTTTTTTTTTGTTTTTTTTTGAAAATCTTTCGTTTTTGTATAGACGCGTTATAGATGATCATAATTCATTATCTATTTCCATATTTTGGCTTTCAAAGTTTGGATCATACCCAACAACCAAATTTTCTTCACTAGCACATAGTTTTGAAATATATTGGTTTTGGGTTGAATTCGCCGAGGGCTCTCCCTGACAGACTTGTAGTTTTGAACTGAGCACCAAATCTAACACTCTGCCACTTTTTTGCACTCCCTGACCAAAAACGGGTGGATTCGTGGACGAGCCTGATTGAAGAGATTCCGAATCTGACTTCACAAAAAACTTTCGTATATCCATTACCAAGAAAACTTTTTTGTCTTTTTGAAAGACAGTAACATCGTGTAAATTTTCAAACATGTAACAAACAGTATTATATTAAAAGAGTCTCCAAGGAAACAATCGAAATTGATTCCCAATGTTAACCAACAGTAATTGCGTTAAAAAAAAATAAAGAAATTTTATAAGATTAAAAAATAAATGTTAGACAGCACTAACTAAAAACAATAAACCTTGAAACACTTAAACAATTGGTATTTTTCTAACTAAACTGTCTGGAGAATATTTTTGGCATTAAATGATAAACCTGAACGGGCACATACGGCGGGTTACTCAAACCAATGGCATTCAGGAATCGATTTACTTAGATACTTCGCCTGTTTTTTAGCATTGGTCGAGAAATATGAACCTCCCTAGATTTAAGCCGTTAATGATTAGTTAGTTTGGAATTCGTACACTACCTTCTGATTTTCTTGAATAATTTGATGTATTAGGGATAAAATAGTGATGTGTAAAGTTTCATTTAACTTTAGCATCCCCACTCCCAAAACATGGCCGAATCATTCAAAGGCTTGACATCTCCTCTGTTTAATGTTCCGCAAACTATAGTGCATTCTGCCCAAGTTTAATGCTTGCTTTGGTCTTTAAGTGCTCATTTTTTTGCTGAACTGTTTTATTTACTTCGCTACCATTCTTTTTTTGATAAGGGTCTAGGCCTGGCTTATGTCCCCTACGAAACAACGAAACTAAAATGTATAAAATAATAAAAATTCATTCTTCTTTACCTTTAGGAAATTTCTATTTATTCAACTGCAAATACTTCTTCCGGTTTACCTGCACAACAGAAAGACAACCCCCACCCCTCTCGATGCATGTATATAACCGTCGGCTACTATTTTGCTTATTTTGCTTTCGTTATTTTTATTGCCATTATTGGTGTTTTAGACCAAAAGTTGATGAGTAATGCATAGAAGATAAAAGGCAAATTAATAAACACAGGACAATTTAGAGTTTTTCAGAAAAGCATGTAACCAACTGGATTTTCTTTTTATTGTTAAATTTCAATTAAAACGATCTTAATAAATACAGCTTGTTAACAAGACCCCAAAATCATTTTAATCGCTCCCTTCCCGTCAGATATTTTAGATTGGCTCGGTCTCAGTCTCACCTTTTTTCAAATTTGCATCGCTCCAAAATGAAGACTTGAGCAATTCAAAGTAATAGAATTTTTGTTTTGTTTTATTTTATTGAAAAAAAATTATTTCAATCGTTGTCTTCAGTTCTTTTACGAAACAACAGTTATTTTCATAGGCAGCGCTAATTTTTCTCCATACCCGGGCCCTTCGTATCGAAGGAGTTGTCGTAGAAACTTTGAAAAGGGCTAATTTGATTGAAAATTGGAGTAGCTAGTGCCCTTTTTATCAGTAGAAAGTGATTGGAGGGCAACCCATCATTCCCCCAAACACTTCAAAAAAATGGTCATTCGATTGGATATTCAAAGTGCTAGTGCACTTTTTAATATTCAAAAGTATCCGGAGGGCAACTACCCCCCCCCCCTTACGCCCATCATTCCCCCAAACACATCCAATCATAATTTTGAGATAGCCATTTTCTTCAGCGTAGCTGACTTCCAGATAGAAAAAAAAATTTTGAGGAGGACGTTCCCCCAGAACCCTCGGGGCAAGGGTTTTAAGTTATTCCCTGAGGGCATATAAAAACGATATTGGCACAATGTATTGTTTTTTTTCCTTTAGAGCAGGGCACTTTGTATCGAAGAAGTTGTCGTAGAAACTTCGAAAAGGGCTCATTCAATTGGAAATTGGAGTGGCTTGTGCCCTTTTTAATAGTCGAAAGTGATTGCAAGGCTACTAACACCGCTTCCACGCCCACCAGTTCCCAAAACACATCCAATCAAAATTTTGAGATTTTGTTCAGCGTAGTTGATTTCCAAATAGAAATTATGTTTTTAGGAGGACACCATTTTGTTCAGCGTAGTTGATTTCCAAATAGAAATTATGTTTTTAGGAGGACACCATTTTGTTCAGCGTAGTTGATTTCCAGATAGAAATTATGTTTTTAGGATTACACCTCCCCACAGCCTTTAGGGCAAGGGTTGTAAGTTATGCCCTGGGGGCATATAAGGTTTTTATAGAAAGTGTTGTAGTAGAAACTTCAAAACAGGCTCATTCGATAGGAAATTCGAAGGGTTAGTGCTCTTTTTAATAGTCGATAGCGATTGGAGGGCAACTAGCCCCCCCCCCCACGCATATCATTCTCCCAAACACATCCTATCAAAATTTTGAGATAGCCATTTTGTGTGGAGTAGATGATTTCCAGAGAGAAAATATGTTTTTGAGGAGGACACTCCCCCACAACCCCTGGGGCAAGGGTTTTAAGTTATGCCCTGAGGGTGTATAAGAACGATGTTGCGCAATGTATTATTTATTATTTTTTTTCCTTTAGAGCAGGACACTTCGCATGGAAGAAGTTGTCGTAGAAACTTCTAAAAGGGCTAATTCATTTGGAAATTGAAGTGGCTTGTGCCCTTTTTAATAGTCGAAAGTGATTGGAAGGCAACTAACACCCCTTCCACGCCCACCATTTCCCGAATAACATCCAATCAAAATTTTGAGATAGCCATTTTGTTCAGCGTAGTTTTTTTCCAGATAGAAATTATGTTTTTGAGGAGGACACTCCCCCACAGCCGTTAGGGCAAGGGTTGTAAGTTATGCCTTGGGGCCATATAAGGTTTTTTTTTATAGAAGGTGTTGTCGTAGAAACTTCGAAAAAGGCTCATTCGATTGCAAATTCAAAGGGTTAGTGCTATTTTTAATATTCGAGAAATCATAAATCATACAGTCAAAATAAAAATGTTACCAGGTTCCTACTTGACTTGTTTTACGAAAATTGACTTTGTAATAAATATAAACTTACTATTGAAGTGAAAATACTGAAAAATTCGACATTTACATTCTAACTAAAAGGCTTTCACTCTTAAATTCGAAAATGGCTTAAAAAGAAAAAAAGGGAAGGAGAAAGTACTTACTCACAGAAATGAATCAGAAGCAACGCTGTAGCGTTGCCTATAGTAAAGGCCATACGGCTCTAATGTTTTATTATTTTTTTTCCCAGAGACACTTCATATTGAAGGGGTCGTCTTAAAAGCTTCAAAGGGAGCTCATTCGATTGGAAATCGAGAGTTCTAGTGTCCTTTTTAATAGTCGAAAATGATTGGAGGGAAACTAGCCCCCCCACGCCCATCATTCCCCCAAAGACATCCAATACAAATTTTGAGATAGCCATTTTGTTCAGCGTAGTTGATTTCCAGATAGATAATATGTTTTTGAGGAGGATACTCCCCCACAACCCTCAGGGCAAGGGTTTTAAGTTATGCCCTGGGGGCATATAAGATTTTTACAGAATGCGTTGTCGTAAAAACTTCAAAACAGGCTCATTTGATTGGAAATTAAAGAGCTAGTGCCCTTTTTAATAGTCGACAGTAATTGGATTGTAACTAGCCCCCCCCCCCACACCCATCATTTCCCCAAACACATCCAATCAAAATTTTGAGATAGCCATTTTGTTCAGCGTGGTTGATTTCCAGATAGAAAATATATTTTGAGGAGGAAACTCCCCCACAACCCTCAGGGCAAAGGTTTTAAGTTATGCCCTGGGGGCATATAAGGTTTTTATAGAAGGCGTTGTCGTTGAATCTTCAAAACAGGCTCATTCGATTGGAAATTAAAGGGCTAGTGCCCGTTTTAATAGTGGAAGGCGATTGGAGTGCAACTAGCCCCCCCGCCCATCATTTCCCCAAACACATCCAACCAAAATTTTGAGATAGCCATTTTGTTCAGCGTAGTTGATTTCCAGATAGAAAATTAGTTTTGAGGAGGACACTCCCCCAGAACCTTCAGGGTAAGGGATTTAAGATATGCCCTGGGGGCATATAAGGTTTTTATAGAAGCCGTTGTCGTAGAAACTTCAAAAAAGGCTCATTCGATTGGAAATATAAAGGAATAGTGCCCTTTTTAATAGTCGAAAGTGATTGGAGGGCAGCTAGCCCCCCCCACGCCCATAATTCCCCTAAACACATCCAATCAAAAGTTTGAGATAGCCATTTTGTTCAGCGTAGTTGATTTTCAGCTAGAAAACATGTTTTTGAGGAGTACAATCCCCCACATAGGTGAAAGTGATTGGAGGGCAACTAGCCCGCCCCCCCCCCCCCACGCCCATCATTTCCCCAATCACATCCAATCAAACTTTTGAGATAGCCATTTTGTTCAGTGTCGTTGATTTCCAGATAGAAAATATGTTTTTGAGGAGGACACTCCCCCACAACCCTCAGGGCAAGAGTTTTAAGTTATGTCCTGGGGGCATATAAGGTTTTTATAGAAGGCTTTGTCATAGAAACTTCAAACAAGGCTCATTCGATTGGAAATTCTGAGGGCTAGTGCCCTTTGTAATAGTCGAAAGTGATTTGAGGGCAACTAACCCCCCTCTCACGCCCACCTTTTCCCCAAACACATCCAATCAAAATTTTGAGATAACCCTTTTGTTCAGCGTAGTTGATTTCCAGATAGAAAATATGTTTTTGAGGAGGACAATCCCCCACAACCCTCAGGGCAAGGGTTTTAAGTTATGCCCTGGGGGCATATAAGGTTTTTATAGAAGGCGGTGTCGTAGAAACTTCGAAAAAGGCTCATTCGATTGCAAATTCAAAAGGTTAGTCCTATTTTTAATATTCGAGAAATCATAAATCATACAGCCAAAATAAAAATGTTACCAGGTTCCTACTTGACTTGTTTTACGAAAATTGACTTTGTAATAAATATAAACTTGCTATTGAAGTGAAAATACTGAAAAATTCGACATTTACATTCTAACTAAAAGGCTTTCACTCTTAAATTCAAAAAAGGCTTAAAAAGAAAAAAAGGGAAGGAGAAAGTACTTACTCATAGAAATGAATCAGACGCAACGCTGTAACGCTGCCTATAGTAAAGGCCATATGGCTCTAATGTTTTATTTTTTTTTCCCAGAGGCACTTGTTATTGAAGGGGTCGTCGTAGAAGCTTCAAAAGGGGCTCATTCGATTGGAAATCGAGAGTTCTAGTGCCCTTTTTAATAGTCGAAAATGAATGGAGGGAAACTAGCCCCCCCCACGCCCATCATTCCCCCAAACACATCCAATCAAAATTTTGAGATAGCCATTTTGTTCAACGTAGTTGATTTCCAGATAGATAATATATTTTTGAGGAGGATACTCCCCCACAACCCTCAGGGCAAGGGTTTTAAGTTATGCCCTGGGGGCATATAAGGTTTTTATAGAAGGCGTTGTCGTAGAAACTTCAAAACAGGCTCATTCGATTGGAAATTAAAGAGCTAGTGCCCTTTTTAATAGTCGACAGTAATTGGAGTGTAACTAGCCCCTCCCCCCCCACACCCATCATTTCCCCAAACACATCCAATCAAAATTTTGAGAAAGCCATTTTGTTCAGCGTGGTTGATTTCCGGATAGAAAATATATTTTTGAGGAGGATACTCCCCACAGCCCTCCGGGCAAGGTTTTAAGTTATGCCCTGGGGGCATATAAGGTTTTTATAGAAGGCGTTGTCGTAGAAACTTAAAAACATGCTCATTCGATTGAAAATTAAAGGGCTAGTGCCCTTTTTAATAGTCGAAAGTGATTGGAGTGTAACTAGCCCCCTTGACCTCCCCCCCCGCACATCATTTCCCCCAACACATCCAATCAAAATTTTTAGATAGCCATTTTAATCAGCGTAGTTGATTTCATGATTGAAAATATATTTTTGAGGAGGAAACTCCCCCACAACCCTCAGGGAAAGGGTTTTAAGTTATGCCCTGGGGGCATATAAGGTTTTTATAGAAGGCGTTGTCGTTGAATCTTCAAAACAGGCTCATTCAATTGGAAATTAAAGGGATAGTGTCCGTTTTAATAGTCGAAGGCGATTGGAGTGCAACTAGCCCCCCCCCCCACGCCCATCATTTCCCCAAACACATCCAATCAAAATTTAGAGGTAGCCATTTTGTTCAGCGTAGTTGATTTCCAGATAGAAAATATGTTTTGAGGAGGACACTCCCCCAGAACCTTCATGGTAAGAGATTTAAGATATGCCCTGGGGGTATATAAGGTTTTTATAGAAGGCGTTGTCGTAGAAACTTCAAAAAAGGCTCATTCGATTGGAAATATAAAGGGATAGTGCCCTTTTTAATAGTCGAAAGTGATTGGAGGGCAACTAGCCCCCCCCACGCCTATAATTCCCCCAAACACATCCAATCAAAATTTTGAGATAGCCATTTTGTTCAGCGTAGTTAATTTTCAGATAGAAAACATGTTTTTGAGGAGGACAATCCCCCACATAGGTGAAAGTGATTGGAGGGCAACTAGCCCCCCCCCACGCCCATCATTTCCCCAATCACATCCAATCAAACTTTTGAGATAGCCATTTTGTTCAGTGTCGTTGATTTCCAGATAGAAAATATGTTTTTGAGGAGGACACTCCCCCACAACCCTCAGGGCAAGAGTTTTAAGTTATGCCCTGGGGGCATATAAGGTTTTCATAGAAGGCTTTGTCATAGAAACTTCAAAAAAGGCTCATTCGATTGGAAATTTCGAGGGCTAGTGCCCTTTGTAATAGTCGAAAGTGATTTGAAGGCAACTAACCCACCTCTCACGCCCACCTTTTCCCCAAACACATCCAATCAAAATTTTGAGATAACCCTTTTGTTCAGCGTAGTTGATTTCCAGATAGAAAATATGTTTTTGAGGAGGACAATCCCCCACAACCCTCAGGGCAAGGGTTTTAAGTTATGCCCTGGGGGCATATAAGGTTTTTATAGAAGGCGGTGTCGTAGAAACTTCAAAAAAGGCTCATTCGATTGGAAATTTGGAGGGGTAGTGCCCTTTGTAATAGTCGAAAGTGATTTGAGGGTAACTAACCCCCCTCTCACGCCCACCTTTTCCCCAAACACATCCAATCAAAATTTTAAGACAGCCATTTTATTAAACGTAGTTTTAAGTTCTGGAAATTAGGTCTTTGAGGATTACAACTCCCCCAAAGCCCTCAGGGCAAGGGTTGTAATTTAAGGATTCTCCGAATCCTTCATATTATTTCTTATGGAAGGGATGCTCGTATAAACTTTAGAGAGGGCTCATTTGATTGAAAATTGAAAGTTCTTGTTCACTTTTTAAGAGTCAAAAGAGATTGAAGGGCAACTACCCTCTCCCTCCTCCATGCCCTAAATGCGTCAGATAAAAATTTTGAGATACGCCTACCCCTGGGCAGGGCCCAGGGGTAGGCGTTGTAAGTTATGCCCAGGAGCATTACTTATTAAGGGGGGTTTATAACTTATGGGAAGGGGTTTTGTATGGGAAGAACACATAGGAAATCTATTATAATTATCCAATTATAAGGTTAAAGTACATACTCTGTGATAGATGCAAAATTGCTTCGGCAGTCAAATTCCTATTAAGATCAATTCCAAACAGTCATGATCCCTTTGTGTCAGCAAGTGAAATGGTCTAAACCCCTTATTGGAGCTATTTTTCCATCCATTCATTGTTGTCAATTGCTGTCCACAAGTTATGCAAGCTGTCTATTGTTCATATATAAGGTTTTTATCTAAGAGGTAATTGTATAGACTTTAAAAAAAAACTCATTCGATTTAAATTGAAAGTTCTAGATCTGTTTTTTAAAGTCAAGAATAATCGGACAGTAAGCACCCCCCCCCCATGCCATAAAAACTTGAAACATTTTGCAATCAAAAACGAACAATAATTAATTAAAAAAAAACTTTCCGAAAAATAAGTTTTTCAAAGATAAGTAAATGCCATTTTAAACTTAAGCTCAGGAGATACAAATACTTGTTAAAATTCAAACTAAAAACGACCAGAAATAACTATTAAAGAATAAATGAAATCCAAAACGAACAGAAATTAAATAAACAATCATAGCAAAAAACATACAACAAGTAATAATAGGTTATAAATGAATAAATAGATCTTAAAGCGAGTAATGCTTAGATTGAATATGAAAATCAAGATTAAAACGAAAACAAATATTTTGCTATTGAAGTATAAATGAAACTTAAAACGAACAGAAATTAAATAAACAATCAATTCGAACAAACATAGAATATATATTAATGTAAATGAATAAATAAATCTTAAAACGAGTGAAACTTAAATTGAATATGCAAATCAAGTTTGAATCGAATAAAAATAACTACAAACAAGAGTTTGGGTATCGTCTCACTGCAGAAGCCTAAAACCTACTGCGTCATTGGCGCTTTACTGAAAACAATTCTTTGAAGTATTTTCACTTTTGTAATTTTAAGAAATCAAAAATTAATTAATATTTTAGGGAATAAATATCAGCATATGTATATTAAATTGACAATGCACATTTTTTTTCAGTAAACTCATTTGAATTTTTTTTTCAGTAAAGTACAAATTATGTTCTGGCTTTTAGAAAGCATAGGAGTTTTGAACCCTACTCACATTAATTTATGCTCTTTTTGAGTTTGACTCTAATATTTATTTTAATTTTTTTTCGTTTAAGGTTTCATTTATTTGTTGATACAGATTTGGGGTAGTTGTATGCTTGGTATATTATATGATAGTCCGGACGCCAGGTGTTGAAAATGTGAACCATACCACGACAGAATGGGGCTGCTACGAGAATTAGCCTACCCTCCACCCCCTAAATTGACCATGCGGATTCAAAAATACCAATGGCACTTCCTTGCGGGTAGTGGAACACTCCAAAACTTGACATTTTATTATATTTTGGTGTTTCATGCAAGAAAATGCATGTTCCACAAAGTTTGAGGTGCAGTTTTCCGCTCAAATAGAACTGCCTAGAAACCATAGAATGTTTTCATAACAAACTAACACGATTAGTTACATAAAATGGCAAAACTATATGAGTCTTGAACAGTCTTGGAAAGTATAAACAAAATCAAACTGAATATTAGATATATAATGATATTAATTGTTGAAAGATCCATCAGTTCAAGATTTTTTTCACTGTAATCTTGATTTTCATTTTCAATGCTGTAAGAACTGGAAAATAATAAATTTGTAATATACGAGTAATTCGTTTTCAGTGAAGCACCAATGACGCAGAAGGCTTTAGGTTTTTACAGTTAAAGAAGGGGGCAGTATCCAAATTTTGCTTGTGGTGAAACTATATTTGTCTTGACCAATCTGGAAAAGAACTAATAAATTAAACTGAATATTTGATGCATAATGATATTAATTGCTAAAAGCTCATCAGTTCAAAATTTTACTGTAATTTTATTATTTATTGTCAATATTAAGTACAAAGGAAAACGTTTGTAATATAATTTGTTTTCAGTAAAGCACCAATGACGCCGTAGGTTTTAGGCTTCTGCAGTGGGACGATACCCAAAATCTTGTTTGTAGTTATTTTATTCGATTCAAACTTGATTTGCATATTCAATTTAAGTTTCACTCGTTTCAAGGTTTATTTATTCATTTACATTA
Organism: Artemia sinica; assembly: GCA_027921565.1. Taxonomy (NCBI): domain Eukaryota; kingdom Metazoa; phylum Arthropoda; class Branchiopoda; order Anostraca; family Artemiidae; genus Artemia; species Artemia sinica. Next base: position 70,800,027 of record CM051261.1, on the reverse strand, counting down.
AAATATATTGTATGTTTGTTCGCATTGATTGTTTATTTAATTTCTGTTAGTTTTAAGTTTCATTTATACTTTAATATCAAAATATTTGTTTTCGTTTTAAGCTTGATTTTCATATTCAATCTAAGTATTACTCGCTTTAAGATCTATTTATTCATTTATATTATTACTTGTTGTATGTTTTTTGCTATGATTGTTTATTTAATTTCTGTTTGTTTTGGGTTTCATTTATTCTTTAATAGTAATTTCTGGTCGTTTTTAGTTTGAATTTTAACAGGTCTTTGTATGTCCTAAGCTTAAGTTTAAAATGGTCCTTACTTTTCTTTGAAAAACTTATTTTTCGAAAGTTTTTTTTTTAATTAATTAAAGGTACAGGAGCGTACGCAAGTCCATAAGAAACCACTGTTAGCAGCGTAATATGGAACCCAGAGTTTGATCCCAGGTGTAGCAGCACGCCACAAAGGACGGAGGGATGGAAGAATTTCAGGCTTTAAAAAAATATTGTTTACGGAATTAAAAATCCTCTAGTTTTTTAAAAAATAAATTAAAAAATGTTTTACTTGAGAAAATTAAATCTTAAAATGTAAAAGCTTCAAAGATCGTGAGAAAATAAATATTCCTGATATAAAAAGACTTTCCATATGAAAATTCTAAAAAGATATGGCTGAAGACATCAATTGCAAAAATAAAATAGTGATAAAGGAGCGTAAGCAAATCTGCAAGAATCCCCGGTCAGGAGTGCAGTATGGAACCCACAGATTGAACCTAGATGAATCAGTATGCTGGAAGAGCAAGGGGATAGAAATAAACAGGCTTTGGAGGACTAATTTTGTGGATTAGATTAAAAAAAAAATGTATCCTAAGGTTGGTTTATTGTAGAAATAACAGCTAAAAGATTGTTTAAGCCATTAAGGCCGGGCAGTTTCTTAAGAAACTGACTAAAAAATTAATTGAAAAAACTAAATATTAAATAAATAAGCATCTAAAGTTAAAAGAGTTTCTCGATAGAAAATGGTGTCCACTATTTTCGGTTTGAAGCTTGATGTCTGAACACGCTGGACGGGTGAAGGGATGGAAAAACCTCAGGCGTTGGAGAGCAAATTTTGAAAATTAGGCTTGAGATCAATAAAAGAAAGTCTTTCGAATATCATACTGGCAAGAAATTGCTAAGGGATCATAAAGAAATAGAAATAATCTATACTTGGGAGCCTAAAATGGAAAACTGGGTCGAAACAAAAAATATACAAGTTTGGCATATAATAAAAATACTAATTTGAAGCTCCTTCGTGGCACATAAGATACTTCAAAAGGGTGCAGCCTCCTTATGTGTTGTCTAATGGGCAAAATAAAACCTTTTTTTTAAACAAGCTGAAACTTGAAATCATATGTTAAAGAGACAGTCTTCCATCACAAAACAAAATTCTTAAACAGAAGGCCTCGAAAAACTTTGACATTAAAATTACACCCGTCATTTTAAATGATCGAACATTGGATTGGGGAACGATCATACAGGGGATTACATACGCTTGCTCTTTTGCCTTGGTATTAAATATGGTATTAAAATCATAGGCAGCGCAATCGCGCTTCCTAAGTAAAGAATGATGTTGATACAATGTATTATTTGCTTTTTGTTTTCCATACCAGGGCACTTCGTGTCGAAGGAGTTGTCGTAAAAACTTTAAAAAGGGCTCATTCGATTAGGGGGCAACTGCCACCTCCATGCCCATCATTCCGCACAACACATCCAATCAAAATTTTTAGATAGTCATTTTGTTCAGCGTAGTTGATTTCCAAATAGAAATTATGTTTTTGAGGAGGACACTCCCCCTCAGCCCTCATGGCAAGGGTTGTAAGTTATACCTTGGGGGCGTATCAGATTTTTACAGAAAGTGTTGTCGTAAAAACTTCAAAAAAGCCTAATTCGATTGGAAATCCGAAGGACTAGTGCCCTTTTTAATAGTCCAAAGTGATTGGAGGGCAACTAACCCCCCTCTCACGCCCACCTTTCCCCAAAAAATATCCAATCAAAATTTTGAGATAGGCATTTTGTTCACGTAGTTGAAAATTCTGGAAACTAGGTCTTTGAGGATGAAAACCTCCTTCCCACAGCCCTCAGGGCAAGGGTTGTCAGTTATACCCTGGGGGCCTATAAGGTTTTTATAGAAAGTGTTGTCGTAGAAAATTCAATATGATTTTTAAACAGCACATATCGAAGAAATTTTTCAATACTACACCCTGATACCATCCCCTCCCCCACTCCAAGCTTTGACTATACAGATTCATTTGTGCAATTAATTAGAAAAAAAATTTTTCCACAAAATAAGTTTTTCAAAGAAAAACTAAAGAACTCCATTAAACCAAAAATGAGCAAAACCAAAATCAAATAACTTACCAAGCGTAAAACTACCACAAATCAGCATCGATAAATAAATGAAACCTAAAACGAACAGAAATTACAATAAAAACCGAGTCAAACTCAAAACGAACAGAAATTAACATAAGTAGGGCTCAAAACCCCTATGCCTTCCCAAGGCAAGAACATAATTTGCACTTTACTGAAAAAATACAGATGAATGTGCATTGTCAGTTTAATATACATATACTGATATTTATTAATCAAAATGTTAATATTATAATGCCAAAAAATTTGAAAATTGAAAAGACGTGGATAAAATTAGTGGGATAAATTTGAGGTTTTCTGGCCTAGCCAGCAACACTTTAAGCGTCCTGAAATACTGGTTCTGCCTGCCTACCAGTGGTTAAAGGCAGGCACACTTAGCAGCCCCCACCCCTGGGGTGTAAGAGGGGACTCATCAGGTGAGACCTATATCAATTTTAACTTGTAATTTGCCTACAGTAACGAATCCTTGGGTTTACGCCACCGCTACTGTTGATGCTTGATGTTTTGTGCTGGTTGCTTTTTATTCTTCAAATTTCACAATCCCCTGCTTTTCTATTTGAAATGTGTTACTAGATTGTGGACAATATCCTGCCTTATACCCAAACTGTCTTATACCACTGCTTATTCTGTTCCTGTTTTGTTGTTTACTTCAGATAAGAAATGAAAAGTCAACTCCAGCCACCTTGTGAGCTAAGGTCTGACAGCTCAATCTAATTCTCTGGATCAGAATCTCTTTCAGAGCAACTACTCATGCTCACTAACCACATAAATAGCATAAAAATCAAACATAAAATGCTAGCAGATTCACTGCAACCTGACAACCTTCAATCTTCAGTGAAAGGGTTACTTGATGACCTTATATTGGCTCAGATCTCTTCCCAGGTAGATGAGGCAATTGTTAAAATGAAAGAGGAACAGACATTCATGCAACATAATGTCACTATCTCTTCAGATAAGCTGGATGCAATCAAGCAGGAGTTGTGTGCTGGCCCCAACCTAGATCTTAGTAATCTAGTGGATAAAACCCTTTAAAGCTATAACAGACGCATATTTTCTGTTGAATCTTCTTTGGATACTTTAGAGTCATCCATGATAGACCTTAAAAACTTTTCCAACCTATTCAGTCCAACCTGGCTAGATTAAATGACCGTTTTGAACAGCAGGCTTTGAGCAGCCAAATTATTGTCTTTGGGGTGAAAGAAGATGCCTCCATTGAAAACAGAGAAAGTCAATTCTTGTCACTATGTGCTGGGAAATTTCCTGGTATACCAATTATTCAGTCTGATGTTGTATCAGTCAAAAGAATTGGCAAACCATCTGCAAAACCCAGACCCATAGTTGTAGAATTTTGCAACTTACGAGTTCGTCAACTGCTTCTCAGACAAAAGAAGGATTTGAAAGGATCAGGGATTCTATTTGCTGAGACGCTTACAAAACCACTCTTACAACTTCTTTCATATGCCAAGTCAAAGCTTGGCTTACGTAATTTTTGGTCCAGTAAAGGTGATATGCTGTATAAAACCCAATCTGGAAGAGTGGTTAAGTTTAATAATCAGAATGAAATTGATTTATGTGCTGCAAATACAGAAAATTAAAGTGATGGATTTAGATTTATTTTGTTATAATATATTGCATTGTTTCTGTAAGAATTTACTTGCTGTTCTTAAAATATTCCTCTATTATTCTTTACTGTCCTCACATAATTTTGACTGGTACCATATTACACTTTGGGCCAATAGTTTGGATGATATGTCCCTTCCCACTAATGTTTCTTTATGTTTGTTTGTGATTCTGTCACATTCATGTTGCCTGATTTACATTATATTATTGTCATGCCAATATACTTGTAACCCCTATAGTGTCAACTGGTCACACATTATAGTTTATGTCAATACTTATAATAATATGTGCCTTCCCATTGATTTTTCTTTATGTTGGTTTATGATCCTTTCACCATCATGTAGCTTGGCTTCTATAATGTTTTTGTCATGTCAGCACACTTGCAGCTCACATAATTTTCACTGGTCCCATATTGCATTTTGGGCAAATATTATGAATCATATATGCTATCCCACTGTTATTGATTTATTTATTTTCTTATGTTTGTTTGTGATCCTATCACCTTTATGCAGGCTGATTTCTTTCATATTTTTGTCATTTCAGCATAATTGCAGCTCATATAATCTTGACTGGTTCCACATTATACTTGGGGCCTATATTTTGATGAATATGTGCCATGCCACTATTATTTCCTTATCTGAGTTAGTGATCCTATCGCCTTCCTGTAGCCTGAATTCTACCATATTTTTCTCATGTCAGCACACATGCAACTCACATAATTTTGACTGGTCCCAAATTATACTTTGCGCCAATATTTTGAATAATATATACCATCTCATTGATAAATCTTTATCTTTGTTTGTGATCCTATCACCCTTGTGTATCCTGAATTCTATCATAATTTTGTCATGTCAGTATATATGCAGCTCTTATAATTTCTTACTATCCATATTATACTTTGGGCTAATATTTGGAATAATATGTGTCATTCCATTGATATGTGTTTATATTTGTCTGTGATCCTATCGCCTTCAGGTAGGCTGACTACTATTATATTTTTTTCATGTCAGCATACTTACAGCTTACATAATTTATACTGGTCCCACATTATAAATTGGGCCAATACTTTGAATAAAATGAGCCATCTTACTGATATCTCTTAATGCTTGTTTGTGATCCTCTCACCTTCTTGTAGCCTAATTTCTATTATTTGTTTGTCAGTCCAGCACACCAGCAGCTCATGTAATAGAAACTGATGTCACATTATAATTTGGTCCAATACTTTGGATAATTTGTGCCATCCCTCGGATATTTCTATGTGTGATAATTATGGGTGATTTCTCTTTTCTTTTGAATTCTTCTATTCTTAATTCAGTTATATTTGATCAACCAAGTAGGGCTGGTAAACAAGAGACTCACACGGTTGACCCTCTCCTTGAATCTATGGTTAATTCTAGCTGCAATTATCACACTATCATTGATTATTGTGATAAAATTATACCCTCAATGTCTTTAAATAGTAGCTTCAATGTATTTTGTTTGAACGAGCGTGGGATAAGAGATAAGTGGGATAGCCTGAAATCGTATTTGTGGTCTGATAATTTTTGCCCTTTTGGTATAATAGGTTTAACAGAAACATGGTTATCTGATGGTGAAAACTTTGTTGTGAGTTGTTGCGACGTGTATTATTATGGTATTTGGGGGTTGTAGTCGTAGATGCCTTTATTCTCCCTTTATAGGGGAGATAAACTCTGGTCCTAAGGTAATTAAACTTTGGTAGCGTGCCATAGCCTATGACCAAACTAATGAGGCGTACCAACTGGGTATGTTCGAGGGGCTAAAGGTAGATCGTAGAGAGGTTGTCTAAAATATAATACTTTAATTCAATTTACACATAATAATTACAGATATAGATATGCTACTGGGACTGGCTGCCCCAAGTAGACCACAAGTCTCAAAAACTACAATAATATATAATAAGATACAGACACTTACAATGATCGGACAAGATCCCAAGGTATTTCTAATGAGAAAATAAACGGGCAGAGGTTCACCCTGCAAGTCAAAAAGTCTGCCTTCAGTCTCAAAAATCGGGGTATATATATGAAAAACTTACCACGTCCTTCCGGTACATTGACGCATTTAGCCAGGAAATTGGTTATTGAGCAAGTTCCCTCCAAGCCCACACATTCCACGATTTGTATCTTTATCTTAAAAAGTGGTATTTTGAAACTTTGTTTTTGCGTCTTAATATATTTTTACTCAATTAATAATTAACTAAATTAGAAAGCTTTACTACAACTTTACAGCCTATGATATGCATGGTTATGTTGCTGTCCATATCCCCAGAATGGTAACAAAGTGCTCAGGGGGTATTTCTTTATTTATTAAGTCTCATATTGAGTTTAGAAGAAGGTCTGACCTTGAATCCTTGTTTACATCAGTAGTGTCAAATAGTAGGACAGTTTATTCTCCTGTTATTGATCTGAAAAGCCAGTTTGCATGTGATACTGTTTGTTTTATAAGCCCCCTCCTTTTCCAACACATTTGTTCTGTGAATTGCTTGATCAACATTCTTGTGCGGGGTCTTTCTCTAAAAACCTATTTGTGTTTTGGGAGATTTTAATTGTAAAATGTTAAATATTGGATCAAGTGACGAATGTGACCATCTCTTTGATGTACTTTCTTCTTCTGGTCTACTTCCTTCAATTTTTCTTCCTTCTCGTGTTGACCCTACAAGAAATTCTGCCACTTTAATAGACAATATTTTCATTTCTTATTCTTCTAATTGGAAGTTTACTTCTGGTATTGTTTTCACTGACCTTTCTGATCACTTCCCCATTTATGTTTCACTTTTTGTGCCTCAAACTGAGAATGCTGTGGATGAGCGGGGTGAATCTTCTTTTAGAACTTCCACAGATAAAGAATTTCTAATTTAATACACAGTCTTCAGAGTAATGATTGGTCTAATGTTCTTGAAGCTAATGATGTTGATTTTGCAACAAATTTATTTTTGTGTCGTATGGGAGCTCTGTTGGATAAGCATTTTCCTCTTAGAAAGAGGCCAAGGAATTCCATACCCAAATGTCCATGGATGTCTAGAGATCTGATCAATGCTACACATATGAAGGCGTCTCTGTTCAAGGCTGCATGTAAAAGTGAGACACAGGATGATCTTTTGAAGTATAAACTTTATGGAAATGTGCTTACTTCTTCAGTACGTGCAGCCAAAAAGCTCTATTTTTCGCGTCGAATTGATGAGTGTAAGCGGACTTTGCGAAAGGTTTGGACTGTAGTTAATGAAGCTCTTTCCCGCAAGAAACTCAAACAGTCCCCCCTTGTCGTTACAGGAAAGCTGATGGATCTTTCGTGGACAAAAATTCTTCAGCAAGCGCCTTCAATTCGTATTTCACCTCACTTCCTTCAGTTTCTAATCCAACCTATAGCAGAGTAAGTAGTTTTTCCTTAGCAGAAAAGTCATTTTTCCTTTTCCCATGCAGTAATGCCGAAATTTCTAACATTATTTCTCAGCTTTCAAGTAGCCGTTCAGTTGATGGTTTTGGTTTGAGCTGTCATGTTCTTAAAAAAATTGGTCAGTTTGTTTCTAACCCCATCTCACACATAACTAATCTCTCTCTTTCTTCTGGTGTTTTTCCTCATTTATTTAAGGTTGCTGATGTTGTACCTTTGTTTAAAAAAGGTGATTCATCTCTAATTTCAAACTATAGACCTATTTCTCTCCTTCCTGTAATCTCTAAGGTTGTTGAATAAGTAGTGTAGTGTAGACTCTCTTCATTTGTATTTAGTACTAATACGACTGCAGGAAACTCTCTCATAACTAACCATCAGTATGGCTTTCGTCCCAGTTTTTCCACTTTGCATGCACTTTCAGATGCAACAGAGTTTGTGCGTGTTAATCTTGACAAGAACTAGTGTGTTTTGGGTCTATTTCTTGACTTTTCAAAGGCATTTGATATGGTCGTTCACTCTTCTCTTTTGTCTAAATTATCTTCATTTGGAGTGCACGGAGTCCCACTTGAATGGTTTAGGTCTTACCTCTCAGGGAGATCTCAGTATGGTTCGGTTAATGGTACTTCTTCCTCTACCTTGCCTATTTTGAAAGGTGTCCCACAGGGCTCTGTGCTTAGACCACTTTTGTTTTTAATTTATATTAATGATCTTTTTGATGTTCTTCATCCCCTCGTGCACCCTATTCTTTTTGCTGATGACAGTAACTTTTTCATTGCTGCAGTGGATCTTCCATCTGCCACTTCCCTAGCTCAAGGTCTTCTTGATAAAGTAAAAGATTGGTGCTGGTCAAATGGTATGACTCTCAACAGCCAAAAAAGTGCCATTGTACACTTCAGGACCCCTTATCGTATGAGAGACGCAAGGGAGCCAACCATCCTGACTTATGGGAATGATATTATACCACAAGCTACTATAGTGAAATTTCTTGGTGTGTATCTTGACTGTTTTCTTTCTTTCAAACCCCATATAACTCATACCCGTTCCCTTATCCTCCGCCAATCTTCAATGTTATACAGGGTTAACTCATTTCTTCAAGATGTTATGCTTTCTCTTTATTATGCTTTTATTTTTCCTTACCTTTCTTATTGCTGTTCTCTCTGGGGTAGTACTAATAAATCTCTTCTCTGCTCACTTCAAAGAGCCCAAAATAGGGTAGTGAAGGCTAATTTTCTTCTGCCTCGTTCTTACCCTTCCTCCGATCTTTATAATGATACCGGAATAGCTCCGCTGGATCGTATTGAGGGTAAAAGTAACCTTTATTTAGCACATTCTGCTTTTCTAGGTACACTTTCCACCATCTCTGCAGTCGTTTTTCTTTCTGTCAGGCTTAGGTAGGTACTTTTCTTTTTTACGTAGTTCTTATCGCAGATTCATTTTACCTAAACGATCATCAACAGCAGGTCAGTGGTCTCCTGTTTATCAATCTATTTTACTATGGAACTCCGTCGCTTCCGATGTCCCTCTATCTCTTTCTGCAAAGGCAGTTTCTCACCGGTCTTTCCAGTATAGTAGTTTTTTCCTCTTTTTTCTTTTTTTTTGCATTCCATCCAAATTTATTTGTCTTTCTTTTCATTCAATATATTTTTCTGATTTTCATTTGATTTTTTTTATATATTTAATCCTAATTTCAATCTCTTTTCTTCGTTTAAATATTTTTATTTCAGTTATATGTGAAGTTTCCTTTTAATTCCCCTATTTTCATAAATGTCTCTTGATCCAGTTTTTTTTTTTTTTTTTTTTTTTTTTTTTTTTTTTTTTTTTTTTTTTTTTTTTTTTTTTTTTTTTTTTTTTGTATAAGTATGTCTTTTTTTTATGTACTTGATAATAGTGTCTTATTTTTTTTGTTGGCCCTTTACAAGCTGAGCTTCTTGGGCGTGTATAAAATTTACGTTTGTAATTGTTTTTAGTATTAATAAATTGATTGATTGATTTGATTTATTAAAGTTATCAAAGTAAAAGCATTTCTGTTTTTTTTAGTAGACTTCAAATTATGTTCTGGCCTTGGGAAGGCATAGGGTTTTTTAGCTCTACTCATGCTTATTTCTGCTCGTTTTGAGCCTGACTTGGTTATTTATTGTAATTTCTGTTCGTTTCTGGTTCATTTATTTATCGATGCTGATTTGTGGTTGTTTCACGCTCGGTAAATTATTTGATTTTATTTTTGCTCATTTTTGGTTTAATGGAGTTCATTACTTTTCTTTGAAAAAACTTATTTTGTGGGAAAAGTTTTTTAATTAATTGCAAAAATAAATCTGTACGACCAAAGCTTGGAGTGGGGGAGGGGATGGTATCAGCGTGTAGTATTGCAAATTCCATCGATATGTGCTGTTTAAAAATCATATCAAACGGTAACCCTGTAAACCGTCTTGTGCATAACTTCATCACAGGTCTGGTAGTTCGTTTAGATTTGGTTAGTTTATTGACAGCTTTCAATCTGACCACGAACAAATTTGAAATTTGAGTAAAAAGAGACCACAAATCTGGCTATCTTCTATAGAAAATAGTTTGAAATTTTGACATATTTAAACTTGTGGGGAGAATACTGTAAGAGACAAGTGGACAGACACAAGATATTGTGATTAGAAAATCACAACTCAATGCATTAAAATCGACCTATTTGCGATGTGTTGTAGTTTCAATAGGAGACAAAGGAAATGTAGGCAAACTATTTGTATTAAAAGCAAGAAAAATGTGAAGTGTTATGCCTGCAAATCTTAAGTAAATTAGGAAAAAGTTAATAAAAGTAACCACAAAAAAATGTTGTTGTCTAAAATATGACCAAAAGGACTCCCACAAAATGCGTTGATATTAGTAAGTACACCAACTAGGGTACCGATAATTTTAACAACTGGCCCCTGTCGTTCTACTGTTGATGTTCCAGATTAGACAGTAGAACATACCAAATTAACCTCTGATACTACAGTAGTCGGTGGTTTCAGCGCTTGCATTGTTGGCACACATTATTTTTTTTTATAATAACTATTCTGTCTCAATGCCGCTTTTATCAAAACTAACTTGAGGTAAAAATGATTTTAGTTACTAAACGGGTTGTACTGTCCTATTTACTGCATCAATGCATAACAACACCAAACTTGCAGTCGATTGCGGTTAAAAAAAACGTAAGAAATACCTTTGAATTATTCCCTATTCATTGACATTATATACATTGACAGACAATGTATTGACAGACATTATATACATTGACATTGACAGAGATTATATCATTGACAGATATACAATTTACATAAAGCGTACCAGGCATCAAAATGAGCAGATGCTCGATCTTGAATCCTGTGACATATTTTGACAATGAAAACAAACTATAGCAGTTTTAATAAAAAAATGAGATTGACTTTTGACTCTTATCTAATCAAAATGTTTATTATGCGGGGATTATAAGGCTTTAGTGTTTTTGCGAAGGCAATGCCAGCAGGGAAAGAAGCGAAACTAGAACTTTTAGTTAATTGGGCAGATAAAATAAGGAAGTTTTTAAAAGCAAATACTTTTATTTGCAAAGTATTTTTAGGGAGAATTTCGACAAAAAAGTGAAAGAATTTGGATTAAAGCAAGTGGAAGAAGAAAAAAATTATCTTTAACAAAGAATAACTTTTGTAAATAGACTAATTACACTTGATACTTTACAAATAGCCATGTTTTTTTCAATGTCGCATGCAGCATATATATAAAAACGATGCCTTCCCGAGAAGAGGGAAAATTAGGAAGGATGTAACTCTATTCTCATGAAATGTAATCATAAATATGACATCAATCATGATTTTTCTGGTCAATCATATTTCTTGTGTAATTTCGCCTACATCATAGACACTGAAAATGATACAACCACTACTGAGGTAGTAGTTGACGTATGTATACGACGTATGTATGCTTATCGAATGTATTCATAAAAGTCACTTGACGAATTTTCTCAAACTTCTGGCCTATATAGATCGATTTTTCTCAAACTTCTGACCTATATAGATCGATTTTTAAGGCCAGAAAATCCCAGATTTGTCTGAATGTCTGAATAGTCAGAATTGTCTGAAATGGTATAAATTAAGGAAAAAACAAGTGATCTCAACGCTGCTACCCCGTAATATATGAAAGGGTTTTCATGGAATCCGACTTTTAATTTCTTTTTTTAAACTTATTGTGAGCATCAAGAAATAAATTACAATAAAATTATTGTAAGTCATAGAAAAACAGCAAAAACACCAAATTAACATAAGAAAAGTCAAATTTGGTTAATGCTAATGAAATAAAACAAAGTGGGATGAAAATATAATAGTTTACAAACAAATTTGGGCTATACATTTGCACATTAGGGGGAGGGGATGGGGTTAAGGCATTGCATATATCAAATACTTGACCTAATCTAACCTAGGTACCTTTTTCTCCCCCTAAACCCTAAAAAACAACAGTTTAAATATCGTAAACGCATTGAAAACCACGCAAAGAATTCAATTACTGTATTGCGGTGTCTTGAATTAACCCGTAAAAACCGGGTTTCTCGTGACTGGTTTCCTTGTAAGTGCCTATATAATGGGAAAGAACCGAATTTCTTGAAAATGCTATTAAAACTAATTAAATATAGAAAAAAAGAATGAGGTTGGGTAAGTTCGTGTTCAATTTTACTTCGTGAAATTAGAGGAAATGCAATAACATAAGAAACCTTGTATAATTTTTCGCTTATTACATCACAAAATTAGAATTAAGAAGCAAACGTTAGCATATTGCAGTTTGATACTTGTGCTTCATATACCCTGGCTAGAGACATTTCCAGATTTGTTTAAGCCGGTTTTTCCAAGTTGAACAGGTCTCACATTTTCCCGAACAAGTTTGCTGCTTGAAGGTCAACTCGCACATGGTTATCGAGAATTTTGTACAAGATAGCGTGGTTTCTTCTGCGCCAAATTCCTTCAACTGATCCATAAAAGCTTCGATACTTTTAACTCCCCATCTTGGTGACTGACCCATTTTTCTTGCTTTTGCAACTTGGCTCTTATACTTAAAAGGGAAAAAAAATCAATCCTCGCGTACACATGTACCTCATACCTCATATATGAGGAATATCATGTATAACTCATGAACAAGTAAAGTTATCAAAGAATGTACCTTATGTACACACGTGTACCTCACATTTAAACAACTGAGGTTTTTAGAAGAAGGAAACAGCTGCTCTTCTATTAATTTTAAAATGAATCATGTAGGTTATGGAACAAATGTTTTCTTTCTTTTCATATACTTAAAGATCAACATAAAAAGATATTGGATTTATAAGGGATTCAACACAATATGAGCAGAAGGACACCAATGCACGAAAATATGGGATGGAGGCAAGGATCTTAACTAATTCTTATTTTAATAAAAAAATATATTGTTTATTTAAGGGGTGGGGTAATTTTTATTGATACAAAAAAGGGTTTCTAAAAATCTAAAGGCCCTCACCAAATCCCTAAAATAGTGCTTTAGCACAAACAAATATTTTTTGGGATTGAACAAAATTATAGTCTTTTTTTCGACAATCCATTTGAAACCAAATCTTGGAAATTCTTTTTGCTTGTACCATGGACACAACTTGATAAATTATATAGAGGGAACCATAACTAAATATATTCCAAACATCACACATGAGGTGTTTATCCGTTTATCCTTTGTCCGAGGGGACGGGAGTTCGAATCCTAGTGTACTCAATTATTTGGTTTGGGACGGGGGTCAGTGGCGTGACTCTTTAGGCTCAGCCAGCGTCTACCCAGCTTTAAATGGGTACTTGGACAAATCTGGGGATGGTAAACAGGAAGGGTGTGCGAAAGCACAGGATGGTTGGCCCCCAGCCCCCCAATGCACTTCCTGGCTGAAGGGCCAAGAAACGGAGATCAGCATCGCTGGTAGGGACTGTTAAGTCTAATTCCGTATTCTTTACCTTTACAAAATATTCCAGCTTATCAAGTATTTTGCTCTATTTTAGCTTGTTTTCTCTAAGCATCTAAAACATAAGCAAATCTTCTTAAAAAAAGGGAAAAGAGCGCTTAAGGGGGATTAAAGTGGAGAGTAAGGGGGAAAAGGGGACTAGAAGAGAGACTGAGAGAAGGGTAACAATCTTCACAAGTAGGAGTTCATCCTTCAGTAAGTCAAAATTTCAATCTGATAAAGTCCTTCCTCAATTTACGGTATATCAGCTGTCTTTAAAGAAGTTTGAGGTAAAGAAGTTGTCTTAAAAGTCTGTATATTTTAAGCTGTCTTTAAAGGTGAGCTAAAGAAGTTTTCCCCAAAATGGGGAAAAATTAATGACCGGCCCGTCCGCGCAATATCATTGGGTAGGATAACGCTCTGCCCGCTCAATGGCATTGGATATTATCAACCTTTGTCAACCTATAGTAAGCCAAAACATCCGATCAGATAGCTTTTGATGTCTGCAAATATTTTGAAGTGAGATATCTGTGTAATCATCACTAATCCTTGTATTGTTAAAGTACCAAACGTTGTTTGAATTACCAAAACGCTTTCAAGTATAACTAGTTACAGGGTTCTCACTCATTTCTTCAATTGATGATTTCTCAAAAATTACTTTTAAATTAATCGCATCTGCTCACATCAAGGCATATTTCACACTGATAATTGCATGGATTGCCATTCTAAATTATTTTTATTTAGTACATCTTTGTAAGTCATTTTACTAAAAAGAATATATGTGTTTAAATTTAAAGTTAATATAGCTTAATATAACATGGATCTGAAGTAAAATGTTCTGACAAATTAGGGTAAAATACAGGTATATATCGTATATCCCGAGCTTTGGAGAAGTGTCACTTTTTACCTTCTACTTCATACTTTGTATTTAACCCGATTCCTTAATGTTTATTCGCCTCACTCCTTTTCTCTTTTACTTTCCAAATCAGATTATTTTATGTTCAATTAATCTTCAAAACAATTTCCAATATTTATCTGTTTACTTATCTGGTTAATAGGTGGCATCAAAACTTGTAAATATATTTATATTCTCTGGAATTGATGAATATTTTAAATTTCCGTTAATTTTAGAATCATTTCAGCTATCAACAAAACAGAATACCTCTTGGTCATAAGACTTTCCAATCATGAAAATAAAGCTGCAAAGATCATCAATATTGTAAAATTCTTCGAGGCGAAACATTATGGACAAAAAGTGGCTCATTACCTCAATTTTGATCATATTTTGCTTAAATAACTCAGCAATGAACCTGTAAATAAAAGTACAAATAAATATAGAACCAAATATAGTGCAAAATATTCGATGATTCAGAACTGAAGGAAGATTTATTCATAGAGGAAGAACTAGAGCAGATATTTATTCAAACGATTGAAACATAAAAAGACTACATGACTTGTTGGCATTATAAATCAGTGTTTTAACTAAGAAAACGAAAAGTTAGAGAGACACAGGTTGTAAATTATAAGCACAATTTTGATAAAGGGGATTTTTTTTTTTATTAGACCCCTATATATTTAGAGAAGAATGTACAGAAATGAAGTTGAAAAAATATAATGGAATGGTACAGAAGGAAGAAATGGATAAAGGCACAGAAATATATAAATTATTTATTTTCAATGAGCAAAGTAAGCCTAAAGAGTATGCAAAAGAAGAAAGAAGGAAGAAGAACTAAGCATCTTTGTATAAGGAATGCCTAACAAAAAAGGGAGGGATGTGTTGTTTCTCAATATTAAGCAAAAACCGTTCCCCCAGGAAGATTGATTGCTATGTAGTCAGGGACCCTGCCAATTAAGTTCTATCATAAAAGACTTTAACGAGCTAAGGAAGGTTTGAGGAATCTATCAGGGCAAGAATTGGTTGCTGAAAAGGAATATAGGCGGGCGCAACGAAAATTTTGTGTGCCAAAGGAGATATTACCTAATTTGCATAATAGATGACGTCATCTATATTCAGCTATATCTTCTATTTTTCGACCTAAATGAAAGGTTTGAACTTAGGATGTGAAATGAAATAAAATACCAAGAGAGAAAAGAAAAAAATAATGTGCACAATCAGATCTAGCTTCCTGGCTGCACATTATTAAAACATACCCAAGTGGTAAAATAAGATTTTATTCATTTGCAATACAAATACAATAATACACTGTGCTAGTCTCCCCAAAGGCTCTATGTAAATTAGGGGAGTATATACGGATCATAAATTCAGAGAACCGTAGCCATTTACTTACTGAGAGAAAAAAACAGTACTCAGTCCTTGGCTTTAAAATCTTTGATTATCAACAAAGTGATAACATTTACGGTCGTGCAATGAGATCCCATTGGTATGTAGCGCTACCGTACCATTTCTGCTCAAGTGCATAAGTATAGCACAAAGAGGGGTCCGAGTGTGGAAAGATCTTGGTCACATCAGGAGAGTTTGGGTGAGGGTAGGGGAGAGAACTTGCAAATATACTTCGTATTGCAAAGAGCATAGCTTTTTCACATTAATGTCGATCAGTTGAAGATCAGGTAAATTCTTAACGCTTGCAAGTGCGAATTAAGGCAAGGTAAATGTGAAAAGTAGAGTAGAGAGATTATACTCATGGAGAAATATTTTACCAGACAAAATGCTCAAAAAAGCTTCCCAGAATAAAAATATATCAATCTTTTTTTCCTATTTCTACAGATACGCCCTTTTTGCCATTGAAGATAGGAATTTTGATTGCGCCACCAGATATTCGTTTTCAGCGCTTTTTTCTGCCCTAGATTCTACATTCAAACCTTTTTTAGCTTGTTGAAGCCTGGTAAATATTTTCTAGCGTTTTTTTTTGTCATGGGTCCTTGACTAATGATACCATAGACTAGGTAGGGAATATACATCGTCGGGAAAGACAATGAAAGCGGAAAAGAGAAGAGACAAATTGAGAAATGGTAAAGTAATTCATAAGCAAGGATAAGAAATCGTTATTGCAGAGAATTAAGGGAAGTGTCAAGAGGAGTTTTGCCCTCCTGCAGTTTTGTGGTCAGAATTTTGCAGAATTCTGCAGAATTTTGAATGCGCCACCAGATAGTCCTTTTCAGTGCTTGTTTCTGCCCTAGATTCTACATTCAAACCTTTTTTAGCTTCTTGAAGCCTGGTAAATATTTTCTAGCGATCTTTTTTTTTGTCAGGGGTCCTTGACTAATGATACCATAGACTACGTAGGGAATATAAAACGTCGGGAAAGACAATGAAAGCGGAAAAGAGAAGAGACAAATTGAGAAATGGTAAAGTAATTCATAAGCAAGGATAAGAAATCGTTATTGCAGAGAATTAAGAGAAGTGTCAAGAAGAGTTTTGCCCTCCTGCAGTTTTGTGGTCAGTGTATCTAGAAAAAAAAGTAGAGGGGTGCAGACAGCTAGAACAATAACTAGATCAACTTCGGAGTCAAATTTTCTCTCGCAACAATAAGATTGGCTTGTTGAACCCAGTAGATCAAATTGAGGCAGGCTTATGAACTCTTTTGAAAAGAGCAATGAAAAAATGGCCCTTTTTGCCATTGGACATAGGAATTTTGAATACACCGCCAGATATTCGTTTTAAGTGCTTGTTTCTGCCCTAGATTCTATATTCAAACCTTCTTTAGCTTGTCGAAGCCTGGTATCTATTTTCTAGCGATCTTGTTTTTTGTCGGGGGTCCTTGACTAATGATACCATAGACTACGTAGGGAATATAAAACGTCGGGAAAGACAATGAAAGCGGAAAGGAGAAGGAGAGCAAATGATAACTGGTAAAGTAATTCAGAAGCAAGGGTAAGAAATCGTTCTGGCAGAAATTAAGGAAAGTGTCAAGAATAGTTTTTCCCTCCTGCAGTTTTGTGGTCAGTGTATCGAAAAAAAGTACAGGGGTGCAGACAGCTAGAACAATAACTAGATCAACTTCGGAGTCAAATTTTCTCTCGCAACAAGCAGATTATGACTTGATGAGCCCAGTAGATCAAATTGAGGTATGGATTCTTTTGAAGAGAGCAATAAAACATCAGCACTCGGTCCAGATGGTATACCAACATCAATAGGGGAACTTGGAAGAGCATATTTACTTCAGAACGTATCAGTAATTTTCACAGACGTTCTACCAGGGAGCCATCAATTTCATATTCAAACCGACAAGTTATACAAAATTGTATGGTCTTTTTTGGACTTCTTAACCCCTTCCATTAACTCAAGACATTTCCAAGTTGTTTTTTTTTGGTCTAGAGAACGAAAAAACAGCTCAAACTAGAATAATTGATCGTTTTTCAAGGGCCTTGCCTCTAAGTTAAAGATTTGTTCTATTTATCCATTTTAAGTACTTACTCTATGCAATGGTTAATAATAATTTATAAAAACGGATATTAATTAATAAACTTGGACAAAGGCTTCTAGGCAAATGTGAAAGGTAAACTCATATCCCTTCATAGGCACTTAATATCGTGGCATAGAAAAACATTTAAAAGGTGGATTAAAATTACTTTTCCTTCCAAACTTGCATAGAAGCTTTTGTCTAATTTGATTTAAAATATCCATTTTCAAACTTGGTTTCAAAACAAATAAAACAGAATAGAGTCTTTACTGTGACGATTACTTTCAAACTGTCTTTTAACATTTTCCAGAAAATTACAGGTCAATAAAGGTCCTTCAGAGTCATTTATGGCAAAGAGGACGCCAAATCGATGGTTTAGTAGCCAGGTCTTTTTTGCAGGCATATGAAGCAGAACGGTTGCCTGGCTTAGTGGCAGCGGAATGGAATCCTTAAGCCCCGCATCACTTAGGAGACCAATCCATCCACTGCGTTACCCCTGAATCAAGAGAACTATATAAATAAAATCCCAAGCAACGTTCATTCTTTGCAAATATCGCAAAACTCCGATGAGGCATAAAACTTATAAGTAATTTCTAAGATATTGTTTTATTTTCTGATGTCTATCGGATTTTTTTTTTGCGGAAGGCTCTGAGGATGTCTCGGCAAAAAAAACCGCACGGTAATGCGCTTTTTGTGATTTCACTCTAGGCTATTTTCTACTATGAAAATTAATACCATCCACAAAAGAGTATATACATAACAATATACTCTAGAGGCAGATTGGAAAGGGGGGTTAGGGGTTAATAAAGTATCAAGAATGAATATTAATTTCATCATTTTCACCTTCTTCAAGGAAGTATCACCGGATAAATATAGCGAGTAGGCCAGAGAATTGTACCCTTTGTGCTGAATAGTATGTTTTTGTAATATTTTATGATGCGCTTAAATTATTACTGCTATAAGATGGGAGCTGTCAACCTGCAGCAACCATTTTTCAGGACAAGTCCGGTAGAACTCCTCAGAATCAAGCGAGGTCGTTGGAAATAGCCTGGAAATAGCCCAGGAAATAGCCCTGGGGGATAAATTGATTTCCCTCTTCCACCATTTTTCTATTAAAGACTTCTCAGTGAAGTTCAGAAAAGAACTGCCTAATATATAATTTTTAAAACTTCACGTAAACCTTCACTGCAAATACAGAAAGATCTAAAGAGTCGTCACACCATTTGGTTCACATGCTTGCGTGACTATAAAAAAAATTAACAAAACCTCAAATAAACAAATTTTTATAAAATGGATATAAAACAAATGTCAATTACTAACAGTTTATTTCGCATGGACTGTACATATCTATTGATACAAGTGCCCAACAATGAGGATTTAAGGTTGCTGAAATATGGAAGCTATGTTAGTATATTTTTTTTAATTTACAATCGAAATTTTCAATTGACAGGATTTTGGTCTTTAACCTTATTGATTATGTTATTGTAAACCCGATACTGGCAGGATCAATACAAGATACTAGGATATATCGAAGGGCTGTTATTTGTGTTAAATTTAAGATCAACATCTAGTAGTGTCTAGGGTTAATTGAAAGCCGAAATTTTGGGAAGGTAACTACCTCCGGGGAAGTTATTATGTTGGTGGACTCCAAGATAAGAATTTGACAGAAACTTTCCAAAAAGAGTTGAATACTAAACTGAAGAGTTTGAAATTTGACACTGCAGAAGATGGATTGTGAAGTTGCTGATGGTGTCTTAGGAAAGAAAGCTAGGAATGAAAATAGAAATATTAGTGAAAAAGCTTTATGTTCAATACAGAGGAAAAGGGGCTTGAACAAAAAATATCTGAGTGATAGATCATATGAAAACAAGAGGAATGTAACGCAAGTGAAGAAATAATTAAAATATGAACTAAGGAGCTGTGAAGTGGGTACCATGGATACAATTACCGTTGATCAGGACGATGCAGCTAGACGAAATAATAGTAAAATATTGTGTTGGTATGTTAATAAACTGAGAGAGGTTATTCAATCCGGACTTGTCCCAGTTAAAGATAGCAAAGGGGCTACAATTACTGATAAGGAAAACGTTAAAGAGAGATGGGAAGAACATTTTGAGAACGTGCTAAACCTAGATAGAGTTGCAGGAAAAGATGCAGAGGAAAATAAAAAAGTTTGTGATACCTTGGATGTAAAGGAAGATTTGTTTTGTGAGGAAGAGTTAGCAACAGTACTAAAAAGATTAAAAAATAATTAGTCCCCATGTACTGATAGTGTGGTAAATGAGTTTTTTTAACATGGGGGCTCTGAGGCAAGAAAAAAGTTAATGAAGATTATGAATATGATTTTGAAATAGGAGAAATACCTAGCAATTTTAGGAAAACCCAAACTAAACAACTGTACAAGAAAGGTAATAAGAGTGAGCGTGGTAATTATCGAGACATTAGCCTGAGTTCCTTAGGAAGGATATTGCTTAGCAATATGATACTTTTCAGACTGAGAGAATATGTAGACAAAGTTTTAAGGAGAGTTTTAGTTGCAATGCAGTTTTAGAAAGGATGTGTCAACCAAAATTTCACCCTTAGGTTAATAATTGAGAAGTTCCTGAGTTATCAAACACCCTTGGTCCTTAGTTTTATAGATTATGAGCAAGCGTTTGATTTTGTTCATTGTAGAGCTTTAGAATATGTCTTATCCTTGTATGTTATACCAAACAAATGCGCCAGAGTGATTAGTGTTAAGTGCGAGAATAACACTGCTTATGGATATAATTTTAGGATATAAGGTTAGCAGCTGGTTTCATATTAAATCAGGAATTAAGCAGGGTTAACACATTCTAAGACTACACTGGCTATACATGATAAGTGAAACTCAGAGAGGAAAGAAAATAACAAAATAAAAATAAAATAAAAAAAGGTGAAAAAACGAGGATTTTAGCAACCAGTGGCGAATCATGAAGAAGAAGAAATAAGCAAATATTTCGACAAGAACCTCCGCCGAGTCGTCCTTAGTGCTAAACAAAAAAGAAAGAAAAGAAAAAGAAACCAACGAAAATCGAACCTTTCGAAGTTTACTTTACAACAACAGAACAAAAACTAAATAAGAACCAGGTTGGAATCAATGAAAATAAATCTACCAAGATGATTGAGTAATAATCCTTTGCTTTGCTATAGCTTTAGCTGGTCTACAAATTCGTTCATCATTTGATGTGCAAATAGGTTCTCTTAAGTTATACCGAGCGAAAATATTGATTGAGTCCTTCAAAATTAAACTGTCATAAATTGGGCTTAATGAAATATATCCAGTATCTCTATTTATTGCTAAATTTCAGTATATATATTTTTTTTATGTCAATTACCTCTTTAAAAGTTTGTGGTAGGCCATTTATAGTAGATATTAAGGCTACCTCGTCAAAAAGAACCAGATTGGTCGGATTTTCGAAATACAAATGAAACTCAAAGAGGAAAGAAAATAACAAAATGAAAAATAAAATCAAAAAAGGTGAAAACTAGGATTTTGTCAACCAGTGGTGAACCATGAAGAAGACGAAATTTATTCAAATATCCGACCCACCTGGTTCTTTTTGACGAGGCAACCTTAATATCTACTGTAAATGGCCTACCACAAATTTTTAAAGAGGTAATTAATATAAAAATATACATAAAGCAAAATTTAGCAATAAATAGAGATACTGGAGATATTTCATCAAGCTCAATTTATGACAGTTTAATTCTGAAGGACTCAATCAATATTTTCACTTGGTACAGCTTGAGAGAACCTATTTACACATCAAATGTTGAACGAATTCGTAGACCAGCTAAAGCTAAAGCAAAGCAATGGATTATTGCTCAATCATCATGGTAGATTTCTTTTTCATTGATTCCAACTTGGTTCTTATTTAGTTTTTGTTCTGTCGTTGTAAGGTAAACTTCGAAAGGTTAGATTTTTGTTGGTTTCTTTTTCGTTTCTTTCTTTTTTGTTTAGCACTGAGGACGACTCAGCGGAGGTCCTTGTAGAAATATTTGCTTATTTCTTCTTCTGCATGGTTCGCCACTGGTTGACAAAATCCTCGTTTTTTCACCTTTTTGATTTCATTTTATTATTTTCTTTCCTCTCTGAGTTTCATTTGTTAAGCAGGGTTGTGTTCTATCCCCCTTTATGTTGCTATTTCTGGTGGACTTTATCTGCCGGAGCACAGGAAAGGCACTGAGACAACTCAGAATCAAACGGCGAGGATAAACTTTCCTGGACTTAGATTATACTGATGATTTAAGCACCCTAGATGAAAGTGTGAGCAAAATGAAGGAAATTTTAGAGGTTTTGCAAGTTCAGGGTGCTAGAACAGGTTTGAAAATTATTTTTAAGAAGACTAAGTGACTAAGGCTTGGAATAAGCGAAGATGAAAAGGTGACGCTGGGTAACGAAAAGATAGATCAGGATGAAAGCTTCACTTAACTTTGTAGCATTATTAGTGAAGACGGTGGGAGCAATGAAGATGTTAAAAGTAGAATAGCCCTGTCTCAGGGTGTTTTTTTCACTGTTAAAAAAGTTTGGAATAATAGGAAGATAAGTCTGCAAACCAAGATTAGAATATTGGAAGCTACAGTGATGATAGTGGTCAAGAATGGTTCTGAAATTTGGAATAATAGGAAGATAAGTCTGCAAACCAAGATTAGAATATTGGAAGCTACAGTGATGATAGTGGTCAAGAATGGTTCTGAAGCATGAATGCTCCAAAAAGTAGATGAAGATTTGCAAAATGTTTTCCAGAGATATTGTCAACGGATTGTTACAGGTATCCATCCGGCTTACCGTATTCAAACAGTTGGCTGTACGACAATTGTGGCTCAATCCAACTTTCTAGGGCTATAATGAGAGAAAGGTTGAAATAGTTAGGGCACGTTCTGTGGACGAATGATGCCACATTACCAAAGATTGTCCTTTTGGGCCAACCGTATAGGGTTGGGGTGACAGGAAGTTTTGCAGAAAGATTTAAGGGAATTTGGAACTTCCTAGGAGGGTGTACAGAGGTAGGTTTTGGATAGATTGGGATGGAGGAGAAGTGTGTGTTGCAGTGCTGGTCTCAGGCGGATTGGTGCTGCGGTGAGTTGTTAGTAGTAGTAGTAGTTAGGCCATTATTGCTAACTTTTTCATTTTTTTCTATATATTTTCTTTTAACTCTATTACGGTTTAGCATATTATAAAAATATTCTGCTCATCTCTCTTTATTTTTTCCTTGTCACTAATTGTGGAACTGTCCCTGTTTTAACTGGGACAAGTCCAGATTGACTATTCCCTGTTAATTTATTAAAATACCAGTACATTAGCAGCAGACATCAGTAGCAGCACGCCTATATCCCCTAAAATCTTCTATAGATCCTGCAATCTTTGGTTTACAATAAAATAATCAATAAAGTTAGCCTTCTTACCATCTTGTGAATGCCATTTTAACTTATAGGTGATTTTATGACAAAATACTGCATTGGTTAGAACTAGATTGTTGCACCTACAAAATTATACAAATAGTAACTATTACTGTTTTCTTTTCTAACTTCAAATTTACCTAGGCTAGGATACCATCTATTCCCATTTCAACCTGGGATCCTGCCATTTCTTCCTGTATCTGTAAGTAAAATTCATATGAGTAACTACAATCTCTGTCATTTGGGTCTGCGGGAGTATACACTACCATATTTAATACCATGCATATTTCAGTCATAAAATGATCAACTAGAATTCCATTACTAGTACCTTACCTATGAAACAAGACTTAGGAGCATAACTATTAATTATAAGCCCTAATTCCTGTTTATGCATGACATCCATCCTGCCTGAGTGAATAAAATCTATATAACTTAATTTTATACTTCTTACCCCAGAATTTAAGTTTATCAAACTCCAAATAAGTCCTGTTCAAAGCGTCTGAATTCGTCAGTCCTACTATTGATGCTATAGAATTTTCGTTTTTGCTAACTTCGTAGCATTTCAAGTTGTAATTTCCATATTTTGTAAATCAGTGAAATCATTATGGCCTCTGGAACAGAATTGGTCCCGAAATCAGTGCAGGACGGGAACTATCTTCTCAAGTCTACACTAAGCGCTTAGGCTGGCTTAGAACCGGCAAAAAAAGTTCCTGGGACCTCCATTATGAATTGACACTCTGTGCAACCCTGGGTCCAGCTTGGTCACGACATGGCTTTTCCACCCTTTACTATGATTTTCTATCAACAAGATTAAAAATCTTGTATAAGCAGCCTCAAGCGTATTACCTCCAACTCATTTTATATTTATGCCTACATGTATTATACTGCTATGAGGAGGTAACCTGTAATAGATAACTTTGTTAGACAGACGTGTTTAGCCCTAAATATCCGGCCTAAAAAAAAACAAACTAACAAAAAAATCCATTAGTTAGAATCCACTGCAAATACTATGTCGATTACTAAACTAAAATATAACGTCCTTTAGTTTGGTTCAACGTCCCTCTGAACATTCCTTGAAATTTTGAACTTATTACCCTTAGTTTTTCTATAGAACTTACTTATGGGCACTATTGACAGTCTCAATGCACATAATGTCGTTCTTTTACTTGAACATACCCCTAAACATTCTCTGATAGTTTCAAGTTATAACACTTAATCGATCCTGAGATATTGTATATATGGTACATCGTCATTCCCCCTCAAGATTTCTTGGAAGATTCAAATTAATCCTCTAACTATTCTCAAGCTATCGCCCTTCCGGAAGCCTGGATGCACAAAGTAGCTTTTGACTTTATTAAACACCCACTTCAATATGCCCTGAAAGATTTTTCAATGCCCTCGGCCATTCCAGAGACATGGTAGATGCACCTTTCAACAACCAGATTACACATGGTGTATTTTGATTTAGTACACCCCTTCCCATCCAAAATCTCCTTAAAGATCCTTGTTATACCCTTAGTCGTTTCTGAGACGTTAAACACACATCAATCTGACAACCTGGATCCACATAGTCTCTTTAGGTTTAGTTCAAGTTCCCCCTCGATATTCCTTGAAAAATATCGACTTTATACCGTTAGTCTTTTTCAGACCTCCTCTTTTGACAGCCTTGACACACACAATATCTTTTGACTTAGTTCAGTATCCCCCTCAAAATTGTTTTAAAGTTCAATTTAATATCCTTCACAAATCCTGAGATATTCCCCAATATATATGAATGGATACTGCAACATTCCTCTTATTTTCATAGAATAGATCATATGAAAACAAGAGGAATGTAAAGAAAATGGAGAAAGCACTAAAGCATGAACTAAGAAGGTGTGAAGTAGAGGCCATAAATAAAAATGTGGACTATCTGGAAGATGCAGCAGCTAGAGGGCATACTAGTTAAAAAAAATTGTACTGGCATGTTATTAAGTGGAAAGGGAGTAGTCAATCCGGACTTGACCCAGTTAAAGATAGGAACGGGGCCACAATTAGTGATAAGGAAAGAGTTCAAGATAGATAGGCAGAACATTTTGAGAATGTGGTAAAACGAGACAGAGTTGCAGAAAAAGATATAGAGGTAAATGAAAAAGTTTGGTATACCTTGGATGTGAAGGATGATTAGTTTTGAGATGAAGAATTAACGATAGTTCTAAAGTAATTAAAAAATAAAAAAGCACGAGGTACTGATACTGTGGTAAATGAGCTCCTTAAATATGGTGGTTCTGAGGTTACAAATACGTTACTGAAGATTATGAATATGATTTTTGAAAAAGTAAAGAATATAACGGTTTTAGGAAAACCTTAATTAAACCAGTGTATAAGAAAGGTGATAAGAGTGAGTGTGCTAATTATCGAAGCATTAGACTGGTCTCTGTAGGTAGCAAATTACTGACTGAGAGATGCTGATGACAAAGTGACAAGAGAGAACAGTGCGGTTTTAGAAAGGGTAGAGGATTTGTAGACCAGATTTTCACTCTTAGGTTAATAATTGAGAAGTGCTTGAGTTATCAAACACCTTTGGTCGTCAGTTTTATTGATTATGAACAAAAATTTTCTTTTATTGATAGAAGAGCTTAAGCGAAGGTCCTATCCTTGTGTTGTATACCAGAAAAATACATTAAAGGGAACAGAGCTATGTACGAGGATAACACTGTTACGGTTAAGGTAGGAAATGACGTTAGCAGCTGGTTTCGAATTAAGTCAGGCGTTAATCAAGGTTGTGTTCTATCCTCTTTAATTTGGATCATTTTGATGTACTTTGCCTTAGGGACCAGAGGAAAGGCAATGGGAGAACACGGATTCAAATGGTGAGGAACAATTTTCCTTGCTGATTATGGTGAGGATTTCAGCATCCTAGATGAAAGTGTGAGCAAAATGACCAAACTTGTAGAGGTTTTGCGAGTTCAAGGGGCTAGAATAGGCTTAGAAATAAATGTTAGGAAGAATAGGCCACTAAGACTAGGAATAATTGAAGACAAAAAGGTTACATTTGGTAACGAAAAGATTGATCAGCTGGACAGCTTCACTTACCTTGATAGTATTATTAGTAAAGATGGTGGAAGTAGTGGAGATGTTAAAAGTAGAATAGACAAGACTTTGGGTGATTTTTCTCAAAGTTGAAAAAAGTTGGAAGAAATAGGTATATAAGTCTGCAAACCGAAGTTTGAATATTGGAGGCTACAGTGATGCCAGTGGTGAAATATGGTTCTGGAGCATGGACGCTCCGAAAAGAGGATGAAGATTTGCTAGATGTTTTCCAGAGAAATTGCTGATAGATTGTTTTGGGCACACGGCTGACTGACCCTATTTCAAACAATAGGGTATGCAAAAATGAGGTTCTGTCCCACTTATTAGGGCTATAATGAGAGAAAGTCTGAGGGAGAATGGGCAAGTTCTGCGGATGAAGGATGACAGATTGCCGAAGACTGTCCTTTTTGGCCAACGTCAAGGGCTAAACAGACAGCAGGTCGTCCGCGGTTGGGGTGGGAGGATGTCACAAAGAAAGATTTCAGGTAAATAGGAACCTCCTGAGAGGGTGTAAAGAGGGACACTCTGAATAGATTGAGATTGAGGAGGAGCGTACGTAGATGTGTTGGCCTCAAGTGGCTTGGTGCTGCAGTGAATTGTCAGTTAATTATTAGTATGCTTAAATAAATGCTATATTGCATTATCTAAGTCTCTTGTCCGAGTACCTGCAGGGGTAATATCATCCCCAGGGATACATCTATAGAACTTTTCGACTATTTTTAAATAAATCGATATTTTCAATCTGTTCGGAATTTGTATCGGATTTCTTTAGGGGTTACAGGAGGAGATATACAAAAAGTTAGCATGAACAGGAGTTGGTTTCTCTCTAATCACTTCTGACTCTTAAAAGTGGAACTAGAACTTTCCATTACCATATGAATGAACCCCCTATCAGGTTTCTAAGATAGCATTTTACAAATGAAGTTACTATACGAAAAAAGAAGTAAGAATGATAAATTGACAGTAGATCACTTTTAACATCATGAATATATTAAGCTATACAGTGATCCAATAAATCAAAGAAAGCATAGAAGTCAATATTTGAGTTGTTATTGTCAGTTGATCCCTCAGACTAGTTACAAAGAAAATACTCTTGACTGCTTATATGTTACCCCCACCCTAGCTACACGCCTTAACAACAGCCATAGAAACCCATTGCTCTTGAAACCAAAAATTTGATTTTACAAAGCTTCAGCTAGCATAAAAAATTTCCCCACTTTTAAATTTGGATTCGACTACTGTCTAAGTCAGTGTACAAATAATATCAAAACTCGGTGAAAACGAATAAATCCATTAATGTAAGCATCTTGTCCTTTTCATGTAGGCAACAGCAGTAGGCTTATCGCTAAATTTTATGTTTCTTTAAGAAAAACTTTTCAACATACTCGTCAATCTAAAATGAAACTTACAGCAAAGTTCAAAAATATAATCTGATAGATGGGTGAAATTGTATATAAACTAATAAGTGATTTCAGAATGGCCCTTTTTAAGCTTAAATACTGAAGGTTTAAGCCAGTTGAAAAAATACAACACCTAAAATTTCTACTAAGGCACAAAACTAAAGCACCATTCATTCATCATCAAAATTGTTCATCAATTGTAGCAGTAAAAATTGATTAAGAGTAAAACCGTGGTGATTTTAGTTGCACTGGAAGAAGTCGTAACAGGAATGTCTACAAAATTATTTAGGACATATAATCATGGACAAATAAGGATATCTGAATAACCTTAAACCTCTTTAAATAAAAGTTGTGACAACAGTCTAAAAGTAAGTGTGATATATCCAGGTCTTTTAATGTGCTTCAGAATTGGTACATTCTATTTCTGATCTTAAATATGTCAAAAACAAACTCAAATATGTCAAAAGTTTTTTTATAATCGCACATCGTTTGTAGAGTAAGAACTAGACGTATCTTGATTTGGAGTTCTAGGCTGCAACATGTAATCGACAATCTGGGAATAGCTTCAACTTCATCTTTAAGATATACCAAACGCCATTTGTGAAAACAATAGGCAACTTTAATGGTGAATATTTAATTTCTGTGGGCAATTTTCAACATAAATCGTAACCCTGATTCTCAACAAGGTTTAATAGATCCCCTTTTTAATCGGTTTTTAATTTGGATGCCTATTAGCTGTGTAAGTCGTAAATTTATAATCAACACCCTCACATACCAACTTTCTTACTAATCCTTAGATAACAACTTAGATAGAAATCAAAAACCAATTGTGAAACAAATACTTAATATTATTTTTTTAATTTTGGACTTCTACACTTCAGTAATCATCTTAGATATGTGCTTAACTAGTTGGAAACCCTCGAACACCACTTTGGTGGAAATCAAAGACAATTTGCGAATTATAAACGTAGTGTCTTTCTAATACTACTACTGCTAAGAACACACTGTGTCACCGAGCCACTAAAGGTCAACGAGGTTACAAACGCTCCTTCTCCGTTCCAATCTATTCTTTTCTCCCCTCTTTAAACCCTCTCAAGAAGTTCTGGTTTACTGTCAGTCCCTTCTTACGACATTTTGTCACCATATTGGGGGTTTACCTGCTTTTTCTTTGACTCTAAATGGATTGAAAAAGAACGAGGTTTAGCAATCTATCATAGTTCATCCACAAAATATATCCTAGCATTCTCAACCTTTGCCTCCTTCTAGCTCTAGAAAGAAGGATAAAACAACATCTAATGTACAGCTGACTATTTTGATATAGTCAGCCAAACGGGTACCCACAACAGTTCGTAGATAATTCCTCCGGAAAATGTCGAACAAATCCTCTTCCGTGTCCCGAATTGCCCACGTTTCAGAAAAATACTCGACAATCGTCATCAACATATCTTCCAAAATTCTAATCTTTGTTTGTAGACTTATCTTCATATTCTTTTGAACTTTTTCCAAATATGAAATAACATCATGTGTCTTGGCTATTTTACTTTTAACATTTTCAGCTCATCCACCATCTTAACTGACAATACTACCAAGGTAAGAGAAGCTGTTCACTCCAATTATTTTCTCTGTATTGGACATCATCTGTCCTTGAAGGTCATCTTGGGGTCTCTCTCTTCGTAATGGTGTGGATTTACCTTCTGTATGCCTCACGATCTTCTGCTAGGTAAAAAGAACGTCGGGAAGGCAATGAAGGGAAAAGTTTTTCTTCCACCTCTTTGGGGGATGACCACGAGGATAAGAACCGTGAATTTGAACTTCAAAGATAATTTTCGGAAGGTAAAACTAACTCATCCGGTTTATGTGACCAAGCCACAGAAGTTACTGGGGTTAGATCTTGGCAAGGATTGTTGATTAGATTTTAATGCGCTCAAGGAGTCAGACTTTTGAGATTAAATTAAAGTAGGTAGTACTAATAATACGATGGAGACATTTAAGTTAAAATACAGCGAGTTGACACTAGTCACTACCTTCAACGTTAATATTTCAAAAGTATATTGTAATGGAAATAATCAAAGTATCAAAAAGTCGTGTCTTAAGGCACAGAGACAAATCCTTGCTTCACCATATGGGCATAGGGACTTTGACACTGAAACTCGCGAGGGCTAGCTGTCTTTCTGTATCTTTGAGGGGTTGTTGTCATTGGTGATTATACTACCGAGAATGAAGAACTCTTTGCTCCACAGGATACTTTATCAGTTAAGTTTTTGGTCTTGCTTAATTGTATACTGTGGCTTTTGTGACCAACACATAGCATTGGTTTTGGATGCATTTTATGATCATTTCAAAATAGCTAGTTACTTCAAAGACCTCATTAGCAGTGATTTTTAGGTCATCAAGCACCTCAGCCATTTCGCCAATGTCGTCAGCATAAGCTAGCTAGTCTTTCTAGACACCTCTTAAGTGTACACAACAAGTTGTTTCCACCAGCGATAAAACTGCAGGGAGAAAGAGGCTAAACAGTTCTGGGGACAAGAGCCATCCTTGAAGGACTCCTGCGGACTTTTGGAAGCTGTCAGTGAGATCTTCACTAGTCTTGACAAGACTTTCTAATTTAGAGTACACATCTATGATAAGATAAACTAGGTTTCGTGGAATTCCGTAATGAATGGAACACATTCACCACAGGGACTGGCTAAATCTACATTCCGATTCAATACCATGATGGCAGTTGTGCTACTGGGGACACATCAAAGACGTCAAAGAAGTGTCAGCTTCTTTTTGATTAATTCTGACCCTTAATAGAAGAATAAAGCCAGACGTTATAGATGACAGCTATTTTAATACCAGATAAATACCCTTCCTCCTTTTATATAAGTTCGTTTTTTCCCTGTTCCGTTACTTTAAATTCTTTCAGCTGTCATTAGCTCAGTGTTAAATTCAGTCTGTCTTTGTGTGACTTTTTTGAATTCC
Source organism: Artemia sinica (assembly GCA_027921565.1). Taxonomy (NCBI): domain Eukaryota; kingdom Metazoa; phylum Arthropoda; class Branchiopoda; order Anostraca; family Artemiidae; genus Artemia; species Artemia sinica. Next base: position 70,769,410 of record CM051261.1, on the reverse strand, counting down.
CTTGAGCATTCAAAATCTGGTTGAACACAGTTTTGGATGGGCTTGAGTGATCAATTTTTTTCTGTTTGGTCACAGCTTTTCTCATGTTTAGTTATATCAATTTTTTCAGTCTTACACGATTCAAATTCGAGTTCAATTTTTTCCTGATTTTAGTATAAAAATTAAAAGTCAGTTTTTTTCTTATTACGCGAGTGGTTATTTCTCAACTAAAGATAGATTGGAAAATTTGAAAACAGCTGATTGCTTTAGCAACAAAATTATTTTTTTTGGCAATGTATTGTCGGTCAGTTATATCTTAAAGACGCTAGTCTGTAAAAAAAGATAGGTTATAGGCGAGTCCTTAATCATAGTATTAAGTGGTGAGTTCCTTCACTGGAACTCTAACAGTGTCGTTCCTTAATAAGTAATGACTTCAAGATACGATTAAATAAACCTTTTCCGAGTTAAAAGGAGCGTATTATCTGTAGATGTACGATTTTTTGTGTGTTTGATTTTGGACAGCCATTATTCAATCTTAATTATTATTTTATCATTTGATCAATTAGGACCATTTTGTGAATAATTCATATATAATCATGACCCAAGAGAAAAATAACAACGTTACATCTACGAATTTGATTGTTAGAGGAATTTGAGAGGGCACGGTCCTAAAATCTTTAGTTTGGACACTTGGATAATGCTTATTGAAAATTCTTGTATAAATACTGATTTCAACAAGACACAACACAGCAACCTTTTGAATTAAATGTATCTATGAGACAAATGGTGTGCGTCATTTATTTGCATAATTGGTAGGCCTTACCCTTGGATCAAGGCCTTGCCCTCGGTGATATATTGTTTGTGCCTTTTGACCTTTTCAATTAAATTGATCAACTTCAAATTTATGCCCAATACCATCCAAAGCTATATCAGAGGAGGGGAGAAAAGGCGTAAGTTGTGATCTCTCACCCTACGATTAGTTTCGTTCCAAAAAAATTCATTCGGATTTACGCTTAGATGGCCTCTGGAACAAAATACATGTGGGGGGGGGAGCGCAGATTCTTTTTTTCTTAAGAAAATCAACAATATTGAGTTGACTATGGTTTAATTAAAAAAGAAAAAACGTTACCGTGTGTTCCCAGAAATGATTTCGCTCGTAGCACCTTCAGTTCCATCTAAAATATTGCGACATTTGTTCAGTAGAATCTTTCCAAACGTTATCTGACGAGTACAATCGGATCGCAATACAATCTTTTCATACACCATCTTACATATTTTAGCGCAAAGAACGGTACTAGCATGACTTGAGACGGCCTGAAAGAATAAGGAAGTACATAAGGTAAAACTCACCAGTTGAGTCCACAAAACTTAACTTCAGATTGCCAAGCAGATATAAAGATAGACTCTAAATGACTTAATTCACAACCAGCCATCTTAACGTCACACGAATTTCCTGTCATTTTGAACCCAATGGGTTCTACCCCTTATAAATTTGTTCCCAATAAAGGCAAGCTTCAGACGAATCACTCTGTCCAGAATATCATAATCTTCAGCAGTTTCTAACAATATTAAAAATTTTCGAGCCAAAATTCACACCAAATGATAGTTAAACAGATAGACGGATAGATTTACTCAAATGCAATAAAAAAAAACAATAGTAAAAAATAAAAACACATAGTTAAAAAGAGCAAGATACAAAAAAATTTTGTATTTTACAAGTGTTGTGCTTTTTGTGCATGCACAAGTCGTATAAACACGATGTATTTCGTAAAATATATATTTTTTTCTTCACATCGCAAAAATTTTGCATAGCTCTGGTTGTTGAATCTCTCTCAACGACCAAGAATAAAATAAATATACACAACACAAAATAGTCTTTGGGAGAGGCTAACCAAGAATATGAATATTAAGACTGTGGAGTTTCCAACTGCCAGACAGGTTGTTACTGCAATACATGCAGAGCACAGCTCCAACTAACTGGGAGTAGGGTGCACAAGTGACATATCCTTTAGTTGAAAGCATATACTCTTTTTTTAAACCCCTTGCTGTTAAGTTAATCTTTCAAAATATCTGATTTTTATCTTATATGTTTTACGGCTTTTATCAACAGCTGTTTTTTTTTCAATCAACCCTTGTTGTCAAACGAAAGAATAATTTTTTTCAAATGATGTTGGATATTTAACATAATTTATTTATTAAAAATAAATTTACTTCATTTAGGTAGGCACAAGTTTCTGGTCGTCAACGAGAGCACAACTAGCTGTCAACCCCTCTGGTTCTTAAAATAGCGTGTACCAAGAAATCTTTTCTTACGAAGTAAAAAAAAAATCTTAAAGAGGGTCTGTTACATGATATTCATGCAACTTTATAGCAATGTTTATTGCATGATATTCATGTAACCTTTTGGAAATGTTCCAGCAGAGGGTTTGTTCAGTCTACTGAAATTAATCAAAACGGGAATCCGAAATAACATCAAAAATTTCAACATACTCTCGCTTATTTGAGTCAATTATTGGTTGAAAAATGAAAATAAAACTTGATCAGCTGTCAGCACGCCAAAAGTTATTACTTTCAAGGTAAGAGCAAATACTACAAGAAATGTATCATTTTCTTAATTTAAAATTAACAATATAATGCTCTCTTGTAATTTTCATGAAAATTATGTGGAAATCTAGGGCAAAATATCCTTCTTATCGAGGAACAAAAATAGATAGAGAAACCAGACATGAACATGAGGTATCTTAGGAAACATAAGCATGCAAATAGGGAAAATTTCAATTGAAAAGTAGAAGCATTGAGCGATGGGCATTATCTGTACCTCGAACAAAAAAGATTGAAAATCATCAAACTTTTTAACTTCAAAAAGGTGTTGACGAGATAGAAAAAAAGAAAAGAGAAGAAAAGGCAAATAGAAAACAAGTTTTGGACGGAGGGTGTTGAAAAACCATCGGACAATTTTGGTTCTTCAAAAATAGAGATCGGTAATCGTCACGCGATTCTTGTTCCATTCAGCTGCTACGTTCCAACGTTTCATAAAAAGATTTAGCACTACCAGAAAGAGATTTGGGGACTAAAGGCCAAATTTATGTCTTCATTAATAGAAACTGAAGATGTTTGCGTGATTCTGTATTTAACAAGATAAAATATATCCCTCTTTCTGCTAAAAATTGGTGGAGAGAAAGGCTAGGAGTATTGAGGGGGCATTCGCTCACTCTAATTCTTCCATCATATTGACTGACAATCATTGTGTGGTATTGGTTTAAATAAGCTGGAGCACCCAGAACTTCATGAGTCACCATATTAAGGAAGAATAGGGCATTCCAGGGGTTGCATGCCTACTTTGTACTTCCAATAACACAGGTAGATAATCTTTACATGATTGCGCTGCAAATAAGGTGTAACATGTCTACATTTTTCCTAAAAATCTGACAGGGAGAGGGGTGGAAAGAAGGGGGAGAAGGCCAACGTTGATGCCTACTTCTGATTTTAATATCAATTACTTCCCATGACGTGCGTCAGAATCATTGCTCGATTATGTTTCAGTTTTTACAATACAGCAATGAAAATTTCATCGTTTAGAACCCTTCAAATTGGTCTATGTCATTAAAAGTCTGTGCTAAAAATGTGGCGGAGACAAAGACCAGTAGTGTTGAAGAGGGAGTGGCTGCTTAAAACGAAGTGAAACACGCCTAAATTCTTCCAAGAAAGCTGACGGGGAGAGGGGCAGAAAGAAGGAGAGAGAGGGTCAGCTTTTATATCCACGTTTAATTCTTATACAAATCGCAATATGCCAGACCAATTGTTTCTATTTTTACACACCAGCAATGAAGTTGTCATCCCCTAAAAGCCATCAATTGGTCTCTATTATTAACACATATCTTTTTTTTTATCCAATAAAATCGCATCAAGTCTTCAATGATTATTAACCAGTGTTAAAAAAGAATTATTTCCCTCTTGGTTGAAAAATGAAATTCTTGGCGTAGATCAACACTTCTAGTTTTGCTGCTAGGACAAAAGTATAAAGCTATCGCAAGTTTATTTAGCAATGGGAGAACTATAAAAGCTTGGAAAGCACGTTTGAGGTAAGATTTTATTTAAAAATGAAATTGACAGCTCAAATATCTTGAAAAGCAGTCGGTAAGTGGAATTCTGTCAATACAGTCAAATGCATTTGCTTCTCTTAAAAATGCTTTCAGTAAACATTAATAAAAACTAAGTATAAATGGGAGGAACTGCCTCCCTTACATAGAGGATAAATTGTGTTCGTTTTTGTTTTAACCATCACTTTTTGCTACCATTTGAACGATTGTCTATTTAGTTAAATCAATAACAAAACGACAGTTGGCATCAATAATTATGATGATACATGAAAATGATACAACGGCAGAATTTTTATATGTTCACTATTTAAATCATAAATAACCTCGTATTCTGTTATTAAATATAAGGTAGTAATACCTTATTGTGAACAACACCAACTATGTCTTTCATCAGTTTCTCTCTTTCCACTGCTGATACAAGCGCCACAATAGCTCTGGATATTCTGTTGAAGTTTGGATCATTTAGTTCCCCAAGCAAATTGCCCAGCTCATCCTACAAAAAAGCATATTCGATGATAGCCTATTTAAAATAATATTTTTAGTGGTATTCTACCTGTGAAAAACCACAACAAGGACAACGAATTCAATCAATACGACCGTAGACACTAATAAAAAATTCCACTTCAAGTATATGAAAAGGGAATACGTAAATCTAACAAATATAATATATCAAATTACAGTATTTTAACAAGTGAAAATATAGTGGAAAGAGGTATAATAATTTAAACAAAATAGTGGGGCAAAATAGTTTTCTAGTCAGCCTGGACAGAAAAACTAACATAGAAGTTGTCCAAAGGTTCACCTATAAGAGATCCACAATTTCTTGAAATGGCAGGCTTCTCCCCAAGCTGCAATCAAGGCTATCCAAAGCGTCTTCTGCTATGGAAAGTCACCTTTGGTGAAAACTAAATATTAGTCGTTCAACTAAACTGCGAATTTTAACGCCTTCGTCTGTTCTGTGATGCTTTATAGAGCTAAGACTTGGCAAGTACCAGCCGCAACCCTAAGGGCTATCATTCGACTCCAGTCGAAGAGCCTGAGAAAGATAGAAGGTCTACGGTGGTTTGACTTCGTGAGTAACGAGAAGCTTCTGCATCTTACCAAGCAGCGCCAATTTTTTATCCAAGCAGCTGACGCGTACCTCACGGTAGTTTGTACACCAACTTTGAATATCCCCACAGTCACTCACAAAAAAGATTTTTCGACTTTGACCCTATCAAAGCCAGTTGGAAGCGACCAACAGAATAAGCGATGGTCTGACAGTCTATCGGAGTTTCTAATGATGGAAAACATCAGACCGAGAGAAGCACAAACCCTTGCAATGGACCGAAATGGATAGAGGAGGCAGACGTCAGTCCTCTACGCCAAGAAGCGCCCGGCAGGAGACCTAAGTCAAGTCAAGTAAGCGCCCCAAAGAAAACGCAAACAAAATTTAAATGATGAGAAATGCGAATGGTTCAGCTTCACGAACTTTATCAACAAATAAAATGAACTAAGCCAAATTAGACAAAACATATAAGGAAAAGGAACCAAAAACAATAAAACAAAAATTTTTTTTTGTCCTCTGCTTTGTTTGAAATATTATATTTCACTATATTTTCAATTTTTCAAGTCTTGAAATGGAAAGGCAGTGTGGTCTGAGAAATTTTTTTATCCAATTTATGTGAAGGAAGCACTCTTTCCTGAGATCAAATAAAAAAAACAAGTTTTTTAAACTGAAAGTAAGGAGCGACATTAAAACTTAAAACGAACAGAAATTATTCCGTATATGAAAAGGGGCTGTCCCCTCCTCAACGCCTCGCTCTTTACGCTAAAGTTTTTTATTGTTTTAAAAAATAAAGTTTTGAGACAGAGTCAAACTTTAGCGTAAAGAGCGAGGCGTTGAGGAGGGGACAGCCCCTTTCATATACGGAATAATTTCTGTTCGTTTTAAGTTTTAATGTCGCTCCTTACTTTCAGTTGAAAAAACCTCTTTTTTTAAATTTAATTTCTGATCGTTTTTTAGTTAATGCAGCTTTTATTTTGGCTCACCGTCATTGAATAAGTAAACAAAATTTGCATAAAAATTTTACTTTTCTTTTGCTAAATGGCTGTCTCTAAATTTGGTTCTGACGTAATTTACAAATTAACTTCCGTAACGAACTTCTATATTCGTATATTTTTCTTCTGGCAAAAAATACAAACTTCCAGATTTTTGCAGATATGAGCTTGAAACATATGTAATAGAATTTCCTGTTACGCTGAATCTGACGGTGTGATTTTCATTAAAATTTTTTCGCTTGTAGGGGATGTTTCCCCCTCTTTAAAAAATCAGGCTCGTAGCCTTTGATGAGTAATACTAAACTTAATAAAATTTATATATTTAGAGTCAGCATTATAAGCCGATTCTTTTGATACATTTATTGATATCAAAGTTCCGTTTTTAAAAGTTTCGATTACTATTGAGCCGTATCGCCTGTTTTTTTATTACATATATGTTATTACGTATATGAGGAGGTTCTCTCCTTAGTCAATACCACGCTCTTTACGTTAAAATTAAAAAAAAAAAATAATTCACAAACCCCTGAATCACAAAGGCCGTTTAATTAGAATAGATAGCTCTTTTGAAAGCACCAAAAAAAAAAAATGTACCGTAAAGAGCGAGGTATTGACTTGGGGGGAACCCCCTAATATGCGTAATAATTTCTGTTCGTTTTTAAGTTCTAATTTTGCATCTTACTTTCGGTTGAAAAAACAGGTGTCTTTTAATTTAATTTCTGATCGTTCTTTAAATAATGCTTGGAAATCCGGCGCCCCCTTCATATGTCCCTTACCCCAAAGAAACATCCTCCACGGAAAGATTCTCCCGAGTAGCATCCTCCTCCAGCCCCCCCCCCCCACCAGAAAAAAATCCTTCCTGAAAAAAATCCAATAACCAATACAATATGTAAGCAATGGGCAAAGTTTATAACTTGCAGCCCTTCCCCTGGGAGCTGTGGTGGATTAAGTTATCCTAAAAGACAGATTTATTAGATTTTCGACTATGCTGAACAAAATGGCTATCTCAGAATTTTAATTGGGTGACTTTGAGAAAAAATGAGCCTGGGAGGGGGCCTAGTTGCCCATGATGGTGTGATTTTCATTAAGGTTCTATAACTTTTAGGGGGTCTTTCCCCCTTTTTTCGAAAATCAGCCAAATTTTCTCAGGCGCGTAACTTTTGATGGGTAAGATTAAACTTGATGAAACTTATATATTTGAAATCAGAATTAAAATTTGATTCTTTTGATGTATCTATTGGTATCAAAATTCCGTTTTTTAGAGTTTCGGTTACCATTGAGCCGGGTCGCTTCTTACTTACAGTTCGTTACCACGAACTGTTTGATTTTGTTATGACATAAACCTATAAAGAACCAAAATATGACTTTAAATGTCTCAATAGTTTCAGTAATTAAAATATTCACTGAACACAAGTGGTATGTTTTTTCAATAGCATAACATTCAGGCAAGTAGATTGACATTAATTTTGGGGGAAGCCCTGTTCTTCAAGAAAGCAAAACAATGGTTTATACATAGAATAAAGAAGATATTCTAGATAAAATACTATTTCGTATGGTCTTGGGAACGAAAGCCTCCTCTTCTCTGTAGAAACATGACTTACTCGACACTTACATAAGTGTAAACGAAGCTTAAAGAAGCTTTTATTTTTTAAGCCTAAATGAGCATAACTACAAGAAGCAAAAAAGACAAATTAATCAACTACTTCTCAAGACAGTTCTTGAAAAAAAAAATTAAAAACATTGACTACACAGCTGATCCAATAATTATGGCTTCATTTCATTCTAATCATAATTCAAATGCTTCATCAGTGTGCTCCCCGACAAACCTTAGAGCCTTTATGCTTATACAAGCATAATATTATTTTTTTTTTACTTAATACCCACGCTGCCTAACACTTGACACTTTTCCACTAACAATAGTCCACTAACAACATGTATACTAACATATAAACACTAACATATGTAACAACACTAACAATAGTCCACTAACAGCACTGACGACAATATTCCACTATTACAATAGACCACTAGCAATATGTACACTTTTACATCAGTCGGTTGGTATCTGATTTTCAAAGAAAGCTAACATTTCTTTGCCTTATTTATGCCTAATGTAAGTTTTGTATGGAGTTTGAAGAGCATAAAATATTTTGTGCAACATCTGTGGCAGCGAGATGAAACACAGAGATTTAAAACGCAGTTGATCGAGTTGAAATACAGAGATTCGAAACACAGTTGATCGAGTTGAAACAGAGGTATTTGAAACACGGTTGATCAAGTTGAAACACAGCGGATAGTAAGAGTAAAATTTTTCCTATACAGAACACAAAGCATATATAAAAAGTGTCAGTGTTATTTTGAAAAATAACTTGAGAGCTCATTTGACATTTTAGAAGTTATAGTTTCTCAGCGTAACCTAAGAAAAGGGAGAAGCTATTGGCCCATTATCCTGAACTTCAGGTTAAAACAGAAATTAAATTGAAAGTCCTAAAATAAAAACAAAATTAAAACAGTCCTGACATCATTACTGGGAACAGATTCATCCAGGAGCAAAAACGAAAACAAACAAGAAACAAGGCAATTCATTCAGGTAAAAATGAAAAGAAAAAAAGAACAAATCAGGAGTATGTTTGTAATTCATGTCTAACTTTTTTTTTTGCAGCAAACCTGAAAGGTGTTTTTGATAAAAATTTTATACGAATTAATTATTGGTTTTGTGATGTATAATACTAGATCACTTTAAATTATATTTGTTGTTTGAGTAATTTCCTAAATCTCTGTTTAAAGAAAGTTTGTTATTTAACTTAAGTTTAATTTCCATTGCCTCTCGAATTTGTTAAACAGTCTAATCATTGCTAACGAGGGTGGTGTTTATCACTGTATTGAGTGGCTAGGCTTTCAGAACCAATGCTATAGCGTTGCCTGTAGTAAAGGCCATACGGCTCCAATGTTTTATTATTATTATTAATTTAAAAAACTTTTTCCACAAAATAAGTTTTTCAAAGAAAAAGTAAATAACTCCATTAAAGGATTAATTTCTGTTCGTTTTATGTTGACATAGTCTTTTCAGGGAAAAAGAAAATAATACTTTAAATCTTTTCGTTTTTTAAGACTGTATAGTTTGCCTGCTATTGGTATGCTGGAGAAAAATTTTCAGCAATTTTTAACAACATAGGCCTACACCCTTTTAAAATCTGGACACAGATAGTAATGTTTAATTTAGTTTCATACCTCCTCTAGTTGACCTGAAATGAAAAACTTGATACCATTCGCAAAAAAGCTGTTTGATTTCTTTGATAGCTTGGATACACTTACGCTATTTTGATTTGGTTAAATTTTAAGAGCAAAAGTAGCCCCAAAAGTTTGAACATAATACCCTCAGTCGTTCTTGGGATACTGCTGGGATGCCTTACTGGCAATTAGAATTATCACAGTGCATTTTGATTTAATGTTGAGGCAACATTTAGTTTTTAAAACATAATGGGCAAATGGGAGAGTGGGCGTGGGAGTGTGGAAGCGGAAGGGGGATTACTTGCCCTCCAATCACTTCCGACTATTAAAAAGGGCATCAGCCCTTTCTATTTTTAATCGAATGAGCCCTTTTCGAAATTCCCACGACAACCCCTTCGATACGAAGTGCCCTGGCCTAAACAACAACAACAACAAAAAATAATACATTATACCCACATCGATCTTTACTATAAAAATACCAAGCCTTCCAATCACTTTTGACTATTAAAAAGGACAATAGGCCTTTCGATTTCCAATCGAATGAGCCCTTTTGGAAACGACAACGCTTTCTATAAACACCTTATATGCCCCCAGGGCATAAATTACAACCCTTACCCTAAGGTCTGGTAGTGTGGTTGTCATCCTCTAAGACCGAACTTCCAGAACTTTCAGCTACGTTAAGCAAAATGGCTATCTCAAAATTTTGATTGGATGTGTTTGGGGAAATAGTGGGATCGAGAGGGACGGTAGTCACTCTTCAATCACTTTCAACCATTAAAAATGGCCCTAGTCTTTTCAATTTCCAACCAAATGAGCCCTTTTGAAGTTTCTACGACAAAACCTTCAATAAAAATCTTATATGCCCTCAAGGCATAACTTACAACCCTTGCCCGGAGTGCTGGGGGGGTCATTCTCAAAGACCTAATTTCCAGAACTTTCTACTACGTTGAACAAAGTGGCTATCTGAAAATTTTGATTGGAAGTGTTTGGAGGAATGGTGGGCGTGAGAGGGGGGTTAGTTACCCTCCAATCACTTTCGACTATTACAAAAGGCACTAGCCCTCTCAATTTCCAATTGAATGAGCCCCTTTTGAAGTTTTACGACAACTCTATCTATAAGAAGCTTATATGCCCCCAGGGCAGAACTTACAACCTTTGCCCTTGGGGCTCTGGGGGGTTTGTCATTCTAAAAGACCTAATTTCAAGAACTTTCAACTCCGTTGAATAAAATGGATATCTCAATATTTTGATTGGATGTGTTTGGGGAATGGTGGGCGTGAGAGGGGCGTTTGTCGCTCTCCAATCACTTTCAGCTATTAAAGGGGGCACTAGCCCTTTCAATTTCCAACTGAATGAGCCCTTTTGAATTTTCTACGCTTTCAATAAAAACGTTATTGGCCCCCAGGGCAAGACTTACACCCTTGCCCTGAGGGCTCTGGGGGGATGGTTGTCATCCTTAAAGACCTAATGTCCAAAGCTTTCAACTACATTGAATAAAACGGCTATCTAAAATATTGATTGGGTGTGTTTGGGGAAAAGATGGGCGTGAGAGGGAGGTTAGTTGTCCTCAAATCACTTTCGACTATTAAAATGGACACTAACCCTTTGAATTTCCAATCGAATGAGCCCTTTTTCAAGTTTCTACAACAAATATTTCAATAAAAACCTTATATGCCCTTAGGGCATAACTTAGAACCCTTGCCCTGAAGACTGTGGGGGGAGTGTCCTGCTCAAAAGTATAATTTCCTGAACTTTGAACTGCGTGGAACAAAATGGCTATCTTAAAATCTGTATTGGATGTGTTAGGGGAAATGGTGGGCGTGGAAGGGGTGTTAGTTGCTTTCCAATCACTTTCGACAATTAAAAAGGCCACTAGCCATTTCAATTTCTAATCAAATGAGCCCTTTTTGAAGTTTCCACGACAACGCGTTATATAAAAACCTTATATGCTCCTAGGCATAATTTACAGCCCTTACCCTGAGAGCTGTGGGGGTTGTCATCTTCAAAGACCTAATTTCCAGAACTTAAAAATACGTTGAATAAAATGGCTATCTCGAGTTTTGACTAGATGTGTTTGGGGGAAAGGTGGGTGTGAGAGGCGGTTTAGTTGCCCTTTAATCACTTTCGACAATTAAAAAGGGCACTAGCCCTTTAAATTTCCAATCGAGTGAGCCTTTTTTGAAGTTTTTACGACAGCACCTTCTATAAAAAACCTTAAAGGCTCCCAGGACATAACTTACAACCCTTGCCCTAAGGGCTGTGGGAGACTGTCCTCCTCAAAACATAATTTCTATCTGGAAATTAACTACGCTGAACAAAATGGCTATCTCAAAATTTTGATTTGATGTGTTTCGGGAAATGGTGGGCGTGGAAGGGGTGTCAGTCGCCTTCCAATAACGTTTGACTATTAAAAAGGGCACAAGCCACTCCAACTTTCAATTGAATGAGCCCTTTTCGAAGTTTCTACGACAACTTCTTCGATAAGAAGTGCCCTGTTCTAATGGAAAAAATTAATAAATAATACATTGTGCCAACATCATTCTTATGTGCCCCAAGGGCATAACATAAAACCCTTGCCCTGAGGGTTGTGGGGGAGTGTCCTCCTCTTTACTTAGTCCCCGTTTCTTGTCTTGTTCTCGAGTGTCCCCGTTCTTTACTTAGACGGTGCGATCGCGCTGCCTATGATTTATACAAAAACTTTCTATATAAACCTTATGTGCCCCCAGGGCATAACTTACAACTCTTGCACTGAGGGCTCTGAGGGGGTTATCACCCTAAAAGACCTAATTTCCAGAACTTTCAACTACGTTAAACAAAACGGATATCTCAAAATTTTGATTGGATGTGTTTGGGAAAATGGTGGGCGTGAGAGGGGCGTTAGTCGCTATCCAATCACTTTCAACTAATAAAAAAGGCACTAGCCCTTTCAAATTCCAATTGAATGAACCCTTTTGAAGTATCTATGACAACGCTTTCAATAAAAATTTATATGCCCCAGGGCATAACTTACACCCTTGCCCTGAGGGCTGTGAGGGGAAGGGTTGTCATCCTTAAAGACCTAATTTCCAGAACTTTCAACTACGTTAAACAAAACGGATATCTCAAAATTTTGATTGGATGTGTTTGGGAAAATGGTGGGCGTGAGAGGGGCGTTAGTCGCTATCCAATCACTTTCGACTATTAAAAAGGGTACTAGCCCTTTGAAGTTCAAATCAAATGAGCCCTTTTTTAAGTTTCTACGACACAGATTTCAATAAAAACCTTATATTCCCCCAAGGCATAGCTTCTAATCCTTGCCCTGAAGACTGTGGGGGGAGTATCCTGCTCAAAGGTATAATTTTCTGAACTTTGAACATCGTGGGACAAATTGGATATCTCACGATTTTTATTGTATGTGTTTGGGGAAATGGTGGGCGTGGAAGAGGTGTTAGTTGCCTTCCAATCACTTTTGAATATTAAAAAGGGCACTAGCCAGTTCAATTTCCAATTGAATGAGCCCTTTTTGAAGGTTATACGACAACGTGTTCTATAAAAACCTTATATGCCCCAAGGGCATAACTTACAACCCTTGCCCCGAGGGTTGTGGGGGAGTGTACTCCTCAAAAACATATTATCTATCTGGAAATCAACTACGCTGGACAAAATGACTATCTCAAAATTTTGATTGGATGTGTTTGGGGGAATGATGGGTGTGGGAAGGGGGGCTAGCTGCCCTCCAATCACTTTCAACTTTTAAAAAAGCACTAGCCCTTTGAATTTCCAATCGAATGGGATTTTTTTGAAGTTTCTATGACAAAGCCTTCTATAAAAACCTTATATGTCCCCAGGGCATAACTTACAAACCTTGCCCCGAGGGTTGTGGGGGAGTGTCCTCCTCGAAAACATATTTTCTATCTGGAAATCAACTACGCTTAAAAAATGGATATCTCAAAATTTTGATTGGATGTGTTTGGGCGAATGATGGGCGTGGGGGGGGCTAGTTGCCCTCCAATCACTTTCAGCTATTGAAAAGGGCACTATTCACTCCAATTTCCAATCGAATGAGCCCTTTTCGAAGTTTCTACGACAACTCCTTTGATGCGAAGTGCCCGGGCATGGAGAAAGAAAAAAAAAATAATAATACATTGTGCCCACATTGTTCTTTACTTAGGCAGCGCTATCGCGCTGCCTATGATTATTTTTTTTCTCAGAGGCACTTCATAAAGAAGGGGTTGTCGTAGAAACTTCAAAGGGGGCTCATTTGAATGGAAATCGAGAGTTTGAGAGTTGCCCTTTTAAGGGTCGAAAGTGATTGGAGGGCAACTAGCCCCCCCATCCCCACGCCCATCATTCCCCCAATCACATCCAATCAATATTTTGAGATAGCTATTTTGTTCAGCGTAGTTGATTTCAAGATAGAAAATTTGGCTTGCAGAAGTACACTCCCCCACAACCCTCAGGGCAAGGGTTTTTAAGTTATGCCCGGGGAGCGTATAAGAACGATGTTGGCACAATGTATTATTTTTTTCCCTTTAGAGCAGGGCACCTGGTATCGAAGAAGTTGTTGTAGAAATATCGAAAAGGGCTCATTCAATTGGAAATTGGAGTGGCTTGTGCCCTTTTTAATAGTTGAAAGTGATTGGAAGGCAGCTAACACCCCTTCCACACCCACCATTTCCCGAAACACATCCAATCAAAATTTTGAGATAACCATTTTGTTCAGCCTAGTTGATTTCCAAATAGAAATTATGTTTTGAGAAGGACACTCCCCCACAGCCTTCAAGGCAAGGGTTGTAAGTTATGCCCTGGGGGTATATAAGGTTTTTATAGAAGGCGTTGTCGTAGAAACTTCAAAAAAGGCTCATTCGATTGGAAATTCAAAGGGCTAGTACCCTTTTTAATAGTTAAAAGTGATTGGGAGGGCAACTAATCCCCCTCTCACGCCCACCTTTTCCACAAACACATCCAATCCAAATTTTGAGATATCCATTTTATTCAACATAGTTTTAAGTTCTGGAAATTAGGTCTTTGAGGATGACGCCCCCCCCCACAGCCCTCAGGGCAAGGTTGTAACTTATGCCCTGGGTGCATATAAGGTTTTGTAAAGACAGCGTTGTCGTAGAAACTTCATAAAAGGGCTCATTCGATTGGAAATTTAAATGGCTAGTTCCCATTTTAATAGTCGAAAGAGGTTCTAAGGTAACTTACACACCATCCACGCCCACCATTTCCCCAAACACATCCAATCAAAATTCTGATATAGTCATTTTGTTCAACGTAGTTGAAAGTTCTGGAAATTAAACGTTTGAGCAGGACACTCCCCCCACGGTCTTCAGGGGCAAGGGTTATAAGTTATACCCTTGGGGCATATATGGTTCTTATGGAAGGAATGCTCGTATAAACTTCAGAAAGGGTTCATTTGAATGATAAATTGCAAGTTCTAGTTCACTTTTTAAGCGTTAAAAGATTGGAGGGTAACCAGCTTTCCCTCCCCCTAACCCTTTTCCCCAAAAGCATCCAATAAAAATTTTAAGATAGCTGTTTTGTTAAAAATAGTTCAAAGATCATATAACAAAATTTCCGGTGTCAACACAAACCCCCAGGGCCCGGGGGCAGGCGTTGTAATTTATGCCCTTGGGGCATATATGGGTTTTATGGAAGGGATGCTCGTACTAACTTCCAAAAGGGCTCATTTGATTGGAAATTGAAAGTTCTTGTTCACTTTTTAAGAGTCAAAAGAGATTGGAGGGCACCTAGCCCCCCCCCCCCAAGCCTTTTTTCCTCAAACCAATACGATAAGAACTTCGAGATAGCTCTTTTTTAAATAGTTCAAAGAACATATAACAAAACTCCGGGTCGACAAAGCCCCCAGGGCCCGAGGGCAGGTATTGTAAGTTATGCCCTGCAGGAATATATGGTTCTTATTGAAGGGATGCTCGTAAAACTTCAGAAATAGCTCATTTGATTGGAAATTGAAAGTCCTAGTTCAGTTTTTTAAGAGTCAAAAGAGATTGGAGGGCAGTTAGTCCCCCCCACGACCCTTTTTCCCCAATTGCATCCAATAAAAATTTTGAGATAGCCATTAAGTTAAAAGTTGCTCAAAAGTAAGATAACAAAACTCAGGTGTCGCCATAACCCCCAGGACCCGGGGCAGGCGTTGTAAGTTAGACCCTGGGGCATATATGGTTCGTATTAAAGGGATGCTCGTATAAACTTCAGAGAGGGCTCATTTGACTGGAAATTGAAAGTTCGAGCTCACTTTTTAATAGTCAAAAGAGATCCAAGGATAGCTAGCCAGCTCCTCCCCCCCCCTCCTTCTTTTTCCAAACCCATCTGATGGAAATTTTGAGATAAACATTTTGTTAAAAATAGTTCAAAGGTCGGATAAAAATCAGGTGTAGATACAACCCCCCAGGGCCCAGGGGAAGGCGATCTAAGTTATGCCCTAATGGTTCTTATGAAAGGGATGCTCGTATAAGCTTCATAGAGGGCTCATTTGATTGGAAATTGAAAGTTCTAATTCACTTTTTAAGAGTCAAGAGAGGTAAGGGCAACTAGCCCCCTTCCCCCCACGCTCATTTTCCCCAAACCCATCCGCTACAAATTTTCAGATAGCAAGGTTTTTGGAAATTGTTAAAAAATTATATAACAAAAACTCCCCCCAGGGCCCGAGGGATAGGCGTTGTAAGTATTGTCCTGGGGGCTTATATGGTTCTTATGTAAGGGATGCTCGTATAAACTTCAGAGGGGGCTCATTTTATTGGAAATTGAAAGTTCTAGTACAATTTTTAAGAGTCAAAAGATATCTAAGGGCAAATAGTCTCCCCCGCCCCCCCCCCCGACGCACCCTTTTTGCCTCAAGCTCATCTGATAAAATTCTTATAATAGTTATTTCATTAAAAATAGTTCAAAGGTCAGATATGAAAAATTTCTGTGTCGACTGAACCCGCCAGGGCCCGGGGCAGGCGTTATGAGTAATGCTCTAGGGGCATATATAGTTCCTTTGAAAGAGATGCTCGTATAAACTTTGAAGAGGGCTCATTTGATTGGAAATTGAAAGTTCTTGTTCAATTTTTAAGAGTCAAAAGAGATCGGAGGGCAACTAGCCCCCCCTCCTCCACGCCCTAAATGCATCAGATAAAAATTTTGAGATAGACATTTTGTTAAAAATAGTTAAAAGTTCTGATAACAAAAAACTCCGGTGTCGACACAGCCCCCCCCCCAGGGTGCGGGGGTAGGCGTTGTAACATATGCTCTGGGGGCATATATGGTTTTTACGGAAGGGATGCTCGTATAAACTTCCTAGAGGGTTTATTTGATTGGGAATTGAAAGTTTTAATTCACTTGTTAAGAGTCAAAAGTGATTGGAGGGCAGCAAGCCTCCCCTCACACTTCATTAATTTTTTTCCCAGAGGCACTTCATATAGAAGGGGTCGTCGTATAAACTTCAAAAGGGCTCGTTCGATTGGAAATCGAGAGTTCTAGTGCCCTTCTTAAAAGTCAAAAGTGATCGGAGGGCAACTGCCCCTCCCCCTAAGCCCTTTTTCCCCAAATACATCTGAAAAAAATTTGAGGTAGCCATTTTGCTAAAAATAGTTCAAAGTTCACATAACAAAAACTCCTTTACGTATGGCCATTTCGTTAAAAACAGTTCAAAGGTCAGACAAGAAAAAATCCTTTGTCGGCACCCCCCCCCCCCAGGGCCTGGGGCAGGAGTTGTATGTTTTGCTCTGGGGACATATATGGTTTAAATGGAAGATATGATCGTATAAACTTTGGAGGGCTCATATGATAGGAAATTGAAAGTTCTCGTTCACTTTTTAAGAGTCAAGAGATCGGAGGGCAACTACCCCCCCCCCCCTCTCCAAGCCCTATTTTCCTCAAACTCATCCGATAAGAACTTTGAGAGAGCTATTTTTTCAAAATAGTTCAAAGGTCAGATAACAAAAACTCCAGTGTCGACACATCCCCCCAGGGCCCGGGGGGCAGGCATTGTAAGCTTTGTCCTTGGGCTGTATGTGGTTATTATGAAAGGGATGCTCGTATAAACTTTGGAGAGAGTTAATTTGAATGGAAATTTAAAGTTGTAGTTCTTTTCCTCAGAGTGATAAAGGATTGGAGGGCAACTAGCCCCTCCCGCCCTCCACACCTTTAGGTGTATCGGATGGATAAAACCATCCGATAAAAACTTGAGGTGACTATTTTTCTAAAAGTAGTTCAACCATCAGATATTAAAACTCCAGGGTCAACACAGCCCCCCAGGGCCCAGGGACAGGCGCTGTAAGTTATACTCTGGGGATATATATGGTTCTTATAGATGGGATACTCGTATAAACTTCAGAGAGGGCTCAAACACATCCAAAGTTCACTTTTAAAGAGTCAAAAGAGACCGAAGCGTAATTAGTCCCCCCCCCCTAAGCCTTTTTTCCCCAAACCCATCCGATAAAAATTTTTAGATAGCAATTTTGTTAAAAATAGTTCAAACATCAGATAATAAAAACTCCGAGGTTGACAAAAACCCATTTTTCACTCTGATATTGTTACTTTAATACCAGTTTTGATACATTGATGAATATTTGATTTTTTTTTTTAAGTTTCATTTTGAAATAAAGAATTTTTAAAAACTTTAAATTTTTTGCAATCAAAACGAACAAAATTAATTAAAAAAAAAACTTTCCGAAAAATAAGTTTTTCAAAGAAAAGTAAAGGCCATTTTAAAATTTAGGTTAGCAGATACAAAACGTTTTCAAATTCAAACTCAAAACGACCCGAAATCACTATTAAAGAATAAATGAAACCCAAAACGAACAGAAATTAAATAAACAATCATAGCAAAAACATACAACAAGTAATAATATAAATGAATAAATAGATCTTAAAGCGAGTAATGCTTAGATTGAATATGAAAATCAAGCTTAAAACGAAAACAAAATATTTTCCTATTGAAGTATAAATGAAACTTAAAACGAACAGAAATTAAATAAACAATCAATGCAAACAAACATACAATAGATATTAATTTAAATTAATAAATAAATCTTAAAACGAGTGAAACTTATGACGAGAAATCTTAAAACGAGTGAAAATAATGATATTAATTTTTGAAAGATCCATCAGTTCAAGAATTTATTTCACTGCAAATGTATTTTTATTTTCAATGCTGTAAGAACTGGAAAAGAAAATATTTGTAATACAATTCGTTTTCAGTTAAGCGCCAATGACGCAGTAGGCTTTTGGTTTTTATTTACAGTTAGGAAAGAAGGCAGTATCCAAACACTTGTCTGTAGTGAAACTATGTTCGACTTTAACAACTTTAAAAAGAGCTAATAAATTAAACTGAATATTTGATGTATAATGATATTAATTGCTGAAAGCTCATCAGTTCAAAATGTTACTATAATTTTAATGTTTATTTTCAATATTAAGTAAAAAAGAAAACATTTGTCATAAAATTGGTTTTCAGTAAAGTGCCAATGGCGCAGTAGGTTTTAGATTTTTACAGTGAGAGAAGGAGGCGATACCCAAACTCTTGTTTGTAGTGACTTTTGTACTTTTCAAGCTTGATTTGCATATTCAATTTAAGTTTCACTCGTTTTAAGAATTTATTTATTCATTTACATTAATATCTATTGTATGTTTGTTTGCATTGATAGTTTATTTAATTTCTGTTCGTTTTAAGTTTCAATTATACTTCAATAGAAAAATGTTTTTTTTTTATTTTAAGCTTGATTTTCATATTCAATCTAAGCATTACTCGCTTTAAGATCTATTTATTCATTTATATTATTACTTGTTGTATGTTTTTGCTATGATTGTTTATTTAATTTCTGTTCGTTTTAGGTTTCATTTATTGTTTAATAATAATTGCTGTTCGTTTTGAGTTTGAATTTTAAAAGGTATTTGTAATTTTGTATCTGCTGAGCCTAAGTTTAAAATGGCGTTTACTTTACTTTGAAAAACGTTCGGAAAGTTTTTTTTTTAATTAATTCGAATAAATGGCTACTCAGACCCAAATCAAAATAACTAAATTACTATTAGAATTTACGGCCTTTATTATACTCTTCTTATGTTGTTGTACGCACTTTTTCAAATTTTAAGGGGTTCTAATAACATAATAATTGCTGCAGTCCCATAGTATCTGATACAGATCTCTTTGACTAGTTACTGAGGTCTTATCTTTACGACAGCTGAAGAAATACATGATTTTTAGATTACTTATGAAAACAATACCCATATCATTCGGTGTACAAACTTTTTTTTTAATTTCAAAGTGATTTTTAATAAGTAAGGTAGGTAAATTATATTATATTAAAAATAAAAGTGATGGGATAACCATTTTCAAAAAGTATGTCTTGGATAAAATCTAATACTTCTGTGAAATAAGACTTTTAGCAAAAATTAAGAAACGATCCATGAAAAAAGTTACATCACCTCTTTTATCTATTCATAGATAATTATATTCTAAATGTCACGATATCTTTTGTTTTGTGTCGATTTTCTGTAATCAGTGAAGTCTAGTTTATGACTGCTATGAATAATTGCCACTCTAAAAACAATAGCCTGAAGTAATAGCCCATCGCCCTGGCCGTCGTTCTAAGTTCAGTGCAGCCAAATTTTGAAGGAAACACCCTTCGCCGATCGCCCAATCTATTAAATTGATCAAGGCGTTGCCTAATTTTGTTTCCTATAACCTAAAGAACTATTAAATTTTTTTTAACACAGTTAGCTCAGAGGAGAAGAGATTGTAAGGAGTCAGGCACTATTTATTGCAGCTAAACCATATCTGCTTGACTAGTAGCTCATTTGAAAGCCTTTTTCTCTGATTCATAATATATACTTCTTACCGTGTTTAAAAGTCTTGAATTCAATCTAGTTCCAAAATGAATTTTTTCTGACAAATTTAAAATGCTTGTATTACAAAAAGTGGACGATCGCCTAGCATTGCCTTATTATGCCCTCTACAGTGTTTTTATTAAGAGAAAAACTTAATAAACCAGAACTTACCAGAATTTCTTCTAATCCTCTCGTTGGATTCTTAATTACGTTTTCTGTAACAGCTTTTTCCTCCAAACTTTCTGGTTCCCTGGACGTTCCGACTGGCTCAGTGTGAACCATGGGTTCATGATCAATAGCGATAGCGTTATGAAGTCTGGCAGATGATCCAGGAACAACAATGTCTTGCGGTATCTCAGTAGTGACTTTGGTGGCAATCCCAGCATCCAGTGTATATTTTGGTATTGCAGCAAAAACAGACGAGGGAGTTATTTCCTTAGGTGTGTCAAGCATTGTAGGGGGGTCTATCATTTCGACGGAGGTCTCAGTATTTTCACCGTGCTCTGGTAGAACCAAATGCTGCTGCTCTACAATAGCATTAGCCTGATTTTTTCGCAAATTAGCGGCTAAAAGAGGAGCATCACTCGGGGCTGTTACAATTTTGTTAACTCTTATATTTCTTTTGCTTGGGTTATTTAATACATTGTCTAATTTGACAGGATCTGTCTGATTTTGTAAAGTTTCAGCAACACTAGGAAATTCTCTAAGACTCTGCGGCATACCACTAATTTGTAATATTTTAGAAGGCTTAACTGGCTCATTTGATCGCCCAGTAAGAATTTCAGGTTTTATTAAATTAGGTGGTTTCTGCATGGATGATACATGGATAATAACATCTTTAACAGTTTCTAATTTTATATTATCTACTTCGATTGGCAACCCAACTGTACCACCAGCCTCTGGTGCGCTCAAATCTTGCCGCAGTATAGCACCATTTTGCAGGGTGTTCACAGCAGCCTTTGCCAATTTTTGCTGCGCAGTTGCACTGGTTGATGTATTAGGTGTGTGTAACATCATGTTTGGAGACAGAGTACGAAAAGCGTCAACAGTTGTTAGTAAGTTTTGAAGTATTTCTTCCATATTGTCTAAGCGAAACACAGTTTTCTCAATATACTCTCTTTTGAGCTGAAACGTAAAACATCGTTAATTTATAATGAAAAAAAACTGATTAGGTGATGATAAAAGTTAAAGAAAATAAGAAATGGAAGGAAAATATTAAAATGTGTAAAGAATAATCCAAGACTTAACAAACTTCAACATTTCTTCCAAAATAGTTGTTAAGGAAATGTTGGTGAAGTTCAAGATGTTTCACTTTTTAATAAAAGATTAGACTAAGTTACGCTTTAAGCATCTTGCGTAAAAATACTTTGAATCGCACAGATCATTCAAAATTTGTAATAGGCCTTAACAATCAATACAAATTATGTCTATGGTTACAACTGTAACCACACAACTGACAAATTATGTCAATGGTTACGACCAATCAGTATCCTGAAATGGGGAAAACCTAGAAATATAATGGAACGCATAATAACATGGGGAGTATTTTCTTCTGTAAGATCGAGCTGTTAAGAGATTAATCAAATGATCAATCAAGAAAATAATTCCTACCAAATAAAAAGTGAGTTTCAAACAGAAACAAACAAGAATAAAAAAAGAAGAACCATCAATCTATTCAGCTGTCCACTGTAAATACCAATGTGTGTATACTTTTATTTTACTTAAGACGCCAAGTTCTAGGATGAAGTGTAATATTGGCTTCGAAATAAGAATCACAATACATAAGGAAACAAACATTTAACAGTAAGGAGTACTCTGGATATGTTGTAAAAAATGAACAGAAATAAAAACTCTTTCAAATAAAAGTAAAGAACAGAAATAGAACCTTAAAGGAACAAAAATTACTCTAATTCGGAGGAAGGTTGCCTCTCCACTCTAGTACTCCGTTCTGAGCGCTTAACCTCAACTGCGTCTCCTGATATTTTAAGAGCAGATACTCTCTAGCAGAAGGGCAATGAGAATGATATTTATAGTTTTTTTTTCACAGTGAATCAAGAATAGCTAGGCTTATTGATGCGCAAAACACATGCAATTACTTACTAGCTATGTTGATTTCACTCAAAAGCACTTTCAGCAGAGCAAAATTAAAATTTAGAGTAAAGAGTAGAGGTTAAGCCCCCCTTCTCATGAATGACGTAGTTCCTGCTGGTTTTCAGTTGGTTTTCCTCTTTACTGTTATTAAATGACGACAAATAAACTTTGTGATTACAATTTTTTTCAACTGAAAATAGGGAGCAAACTCAAAAGCAAACAGAAATTATTCTGCATATGAGGAGGGCAACCCCCTCATCAATATTTCAATTTTCACGTTAAAGTTTTTTACTGCTTTAAATAACTTTCTTATTCAAACTACCGGCTTTTATGTTTCAGGAGTCGTATTTAAGGGACAAAAAATGAAGTTTTAATGTGAAGCGCGAAGTATTGAGGCAGGGGCAGTCTCTCTCAGATACAGAATAAACACTGTTTGTTCTGAGTTTTAATGTGGTTTCTTTATTTTTCAGTTTGTTTTTTATTTAATTTCCAATTCTGATTTAATTTCTTCTCAATGAAAATTTCCCCTCTCCTAAAAAATTTCTACACGGAAATTTTCTTCCACATAAAATATCCCCCCAGCCCCCCCCCCCCCCCCCCCAAAAAAAAAAAAATACATTCTCACTCAAAACTACCAGGCAAAATTTCCTATGGACAATTTCACCACGAAAATTCTCCTTAGCCTGGTTTCATTTGAAAAAAAAACTTGGTTTTTATTTAATTTCAGATAATTTTTCGAATTCCACCGATTATTCTACCCTGGAAAATTTTCGACCCTGGGAAAAAAAGGAGTAGAAGGGAGCTAGTTGCCCCCCAATTTATTTGATCGATTAAAAGGGCACTAGAACTTTTATTTTCCGTCTGAAGGAGTCATGTCGCGAATTTCTGTGACCATTGGTTCAATACGATCACCCCTAAAAACGACAACAACAACAAAAAAAACACGGATTCGTGATTCTTCTGGAAAAAAAATTACAAATTCCAGATTTTGCAAGTGAGGGCTTGATATGTTTATGGCAGGGTTATGTGATACGCTAACAAACTGTTTCATTTTGAAAATAATATTTCTTATTTTTAAATTTGAGAGAAGTGGGTAAAATGTTTCAGGAAAAAAATGACAACTTAGCTTCACTTACCCGTTAGTGATGTCCCAAGATTCACGAGAGGGTAGATCAGATTCTTGTTGAAAAAAAAAATCTAATGAGAGGACAAAAGACAGGGTTCAACAAAAAAGAGCTTCCAGAACCCTGCACTAAGGAGCAGGGCTCATGGAGCAGGTTAAGAATAATTGTCCTTGCGAAAATAAGGGAATGAGGGTGGACAGCAGTGAATAAGGGTCCAAGGTCAGAGTTTGTTCAAGGTGAAGTATCAAATCTGACGAAATCAAAAACGTTTGAATACTTTTAAACATTTGTGTCAAAACTGGCAGGACCAAAAGTGAAAAATGAAATAATAAGAAACAAAAAATGGACTAACACTGTCCATGTAGACTATGAAAGATTCAGGGAGATTCTTGATCATAGGATCAGCGGATCCTGCAAAGCCTGCCTCAATCATCTCACGAAGAATCTCGAATTGCTTCTCTTGTGCTTGAAAAATATCCGACAAATTTGTCTGCTTTTTGTTTCTTGGTGAGTTTTCCAAATTGGTATCATTATATCTAGAAAAAAAGTAGGCTATTAAATTTGACTTTTTACCCCGAACTTAGTACTGATAAGAACGCCCAAAAATAACGTTAACCTCAAAAGAGAGGGGAGACTCAAGTTGAAAGAGAATGACTCACAACACTTAGGCTTAACCAGCAAAACTATATAGGAAACTTTGAAATCCTAGATGAATATTTTCTTTCTTTTTCACTTCTTTTTAAATTGGTTAAGAAAATAAGAGCCACTTCAGCCAAAAAGTCAAAACTATCTAAAGTATAATAAAAAGACGTAAATAAACACATAATTGCTCAACTCTTTTAACTGACTTTTCACTCTTTTGGCATGCATACAAAAAAGGATCATGGGCATTATTTTCCAATTAATTTCTTGACACCATTTAAGTGATGCCGTATTGATACCATCAATATCATTCAAATTATTCATCATGCACTAGTCTTATTTTCCTGATTTTAGACTTAATTGGACGACTGAAAAACTGAATTAAGAGCTGAATAAGGCTATCAGAAACAACTATTCAAGCTGTCAATAGCCTTAATCAAAGACGAAATAAAACAGAAGTATGACGTTAAAGAATTTTGTAAGACAAACACAAATAATTATAGTTTCAAACGAGAGCTCACTTCCCTCAACACCAACAAAAGATAAATCAATCTTAGATTATATATGCTTAAACACTGTCGAAAAGCATAGAGAAAAGGTCACCAGTTGAGAAAAGACAATTTGGGTCAGCTAATAAGTTGACAGATTCATTCGCAGGTGTTAATTTTTATCAAGTTCACGGATCTCCAGTACAATTAATAGTCAGGGGAAAATAAACCACGAAGCCCCAAAAAGTTGTCCCCAAGAACAGAAAACACCAACCAGGATATAGATTGGGTTGAGGCTGTAAGATCAGGAAATATCACACCCAGCAGTCAAGTTGGGCACCTATAAAATAAGATGGTGAGTATATATGAAGACCCGTTAAAGAGACGAAAAAGCATGAAGACACACAAAGGTTTAGGCAAATGCACCCATTGGGCACAAGGCCGAATCAAGGTGATCCGCCTGAAGGGTATAGACCATATACTATAGAGAGAAATCGTAAGTGTAAAGACTGAGGAAATGAAAATTGGGAAATAAAAAATATAAAAACTCAGGTACCCAAAGAAGTCTTGATAATATGAGCTCAAAATCAAGTCTGGGGAAAATCCAAAATCCAGGGTGTTATGCAATTTATGAATTACTTGGTCCAAAAAAAGAAGTGGACAGAAAAGAGAAGGAATAAAAGAGGATGAAAACAGAAGATAAAAGGGAAATGACGGAATCAATTGCATGGAGATTCCCAGATACCTCAGAAATCGTCGGCATCAGATTTAATGCGTATGGTGAGATTTCAGTCAATCAAGAAAAATTGAAATATACACTGGTATGTCTCCAGTCTTGAAAAAAAAACAGAATACAACGGTTAGCCAGAAGATAAATGGGTAACTAAAATTCAACCCAACCTAAATCCCAACGCACAAACTATCTTTGGGACCTTTCCGACTTATTACGCAAGAGACTTTAAAAAACTAGAAGAAGCTACTTTTGATCGATTTGAGCTGACTCTGAAATTCAGAAATTAATTTAGAAATTAAATAAAAATTCAGAAATTAAACAAAGAGAGATTTAAAACCTTAAAAACAAGTTTCAATGCACATCAAAAGACTTAGGTCATAATTGGTTAGAAACAGACGAACATACCACGATAAAAAATGCTGAAGAGCTACACATAGAAATATAACAAATCACGGAAAATATGACGGGCGATTAAGAATATATTTTACGTTTGAGTCCAATATATGTGTCAGTTCTCGGAAACGGCTCCATATTTTTTCTGGAAAATTGGTATCTTGGGATATAATATATATATCCCATATATACATATATATATATATATATATATATATATATATATATATATATATATATATATATATATATATATATATATATATATATATATATATATATATATATATATATATATATATATATATATATATATATATATATATATATATATATATATATATATATATATATATATATATATATATACATATATATATATATATATATATATATATATATATATATATATATATATATATATATATATATCTATATATATATATATATATATATATATACGATATATATATATATATATATATATATATATATATATATATATATATATATATATATATATATATATATATATATATATATATATATATATATATATATATATATATATATATATATATATATATATATATATATATATACGATATATATACGATATATATATATATATATATATATATATATATATATATATATATATATATATATATATATATATATATATATATATATATATATATATATATATATATATATATATATATATATATATACGATATATATACGATATATATATATATATATATATATATATATATATATATATATATATATATATATATATATATATATATATATATATATATATATATATATATATAATATATATATATATATATATATATATATATATATATATATCTATATATATATATATATATATATATATATATATATATATATATATATATATATATATATATATATATATATATATACTATCTTTGTAAGTGAGCAATAATTGTGTATTTATTTATTTTTTCTCGAAAACGGCTCCATATTTTTAGGGGAAAATTGGAATCCTATATATTCTTGCATAAAAAAAAAATCTAGATAGGTCAGAAGTCTGAGAAAATTTGTTAAGAGCCTAAATTTTTGTTTTTGCAAATGACGTAATGTAGTGAAAAATGCAATGACGTCATGAAATTTTTCACACTTATGTGGACAATTTGAAGATTTTCATGCATGGAGAATTTTATATTAAATTGCTTAAAGAGCAAAAACTGGTAATTGCAAAAATATATCCATATATTTTGACAAGGGATTACAACAATTCAAAAACCTTAAAAAGGAAAATAAAGTTTAAAGCTTAGTAGAAATTGTTGTTAGAAATCGGACTTGCGGTAATAATCAAAGAATATCCTCAGTATGAAAAGACACTAAATTGCGCAAAGCGCAAAAAACTGGTTATTGCAAAATATTTGTATATATTTTAACAAGGTATTACAACTATTCAAAAACCTTAAAAAAGAAAACCTTTTTGAACGCAACCAGTATTATAATGTCAGTAGGAAGGTTCGAAGGAAAAAAAATTGCAATTATTACAAATGATGATTCTCTATTGTGAGAAGGGATTACAAAAATTCAAAAACTTTAAAAAAGACAACTAAAAGTTTGAAGCTCATACATATCGTTATTAGAAATTGGCCCAGGGGGTATTAAAGGTTTTTATGGAAGGGATGGTTGTTTAACTTCAGAAGAGGCTCACTCTTTCTCTCTGAAAAAGACTATGTCAATATAAAACGAACAGAAATTAATAAAAAAAAACTGTTTGCACAAAATAAGTTTTGCGAAAAAAAGTGAAGAACTCCATTAAATCAAAAATGAATTTACTGAAAAAATTCTTTTAAATGTTTTCACTTTTATAACTTTAAGAAATTAAAAATTAATTAAGATTTTAAGGAATAGATATCAGCATATGTATATTAAACTGAAATTGCACATTTTTTAAGTTAAATTCATTTGAATTTTTTCAGTAAAGTACAAATTATATTCTAGCTCTTGGAAATCATAGGGTTTAGAACCCTACTCAGATTAATTTCTGCTCGTTTTGAGTTTGACTTATTTTAATAATATATATATATATATATATATATATATATATATATATATATATATATATATATATATATATATATATATATATATATATATATATATATATATATATATATAATATATATATATATATATATATATATATATATATATATATATATATATATATATATATATATATATATATATATATATATATATATATATATATATATACATATATGAGAAACCTTTATCAAGCAAGTACAAACAAATTTTGGCAGTTAGAATATCGATACTTTCCTACGAAGCGTATAAGGCATTTACAAACTTGATGAGGTTTTCAAACTTAAAAACTCTGGCACCGGAAACCCAAACTCACTCTTTAGTAAACTTGTGAAAAATTTTACTAAAAGTCAACCTAAAAATACTTTACCATTGCAGCTACTAAAATTAGAGCTACTATAAACACACAATTTAGGTTAAAAGACAGAATAATTTTCACGAATAAAATTCGCATTTTAAACAAAGATAAAATCAAGCAAAAAAATAAATAAATAAAATTGTACCCAGTCACTAGTTCAAAATCTTTGCTATTTCCAAATCCCTTGTAATGAGGTTTTTTGGATGATACATTTTCCCCATGATGGCCAGTAGAATTCACCTGACTCGATTGGACTGAGCCAATTTGACCGTAGTTTGTCAAACCCTTTCCTCGGAAGTAATCTAACATAAGAGTATCGGGAACCTGGTAAAACAACTTTCATTAGTCTATAGTGTCAAAAGGGAATTAGTCACACTTTTTGTAATAAATTGTCACCTCCCTCAACCCCCTCCCTTAATTTTGAATAGCAATCTTATTGAAGCCATCCTAAACTGTAACAGATGTAGTCATCAGTGTGCTATTTACCGATTATCTTTCAAAAAACTTCATCAGCATTTTTACTGTTCAGAGAAAAATAAAATAAATAAAGTCCCTTCGTTTCTAATTTCAATGTTGCTCTTTCCGTATGGAGAACTTTGTTTTCTAAACTCAAGTCCTGTTTGCCTATCATTTAGGCTATTCTAAGAAGTTTGCCTTTGGAAACATGGTTTCTGCATATATCGTTTATTTTATCTCGATCTTTATTGTTTTCGATCTTGATTATTATTCATTAGAATAATCAAATTGACATCCAATCTCGAGTTTGCCACAGTGGGACTCGGGACCTGTTCCACGACCATTGGTTCAATTCAAGCAGCTGTAGGAACTGTAGTTATGGTTGAATACAGAGTTGGGGGTGACAATGAATCCTTCAATCATACAGGATTACATTGCCCTTCATGTCACACTATGCTCACCTTCCTTCAAAACTGTTTTAATTTGTCCTTGGACCAAGGATATGGCACTTGAATGATTCTTTAATTTGCATAAAAATGAAAGTCTTTGGAGTCGTACATTGCTTGACAACTTTTATGTTAGAGCGAGTTTTTCTACCAAGGTACAGCATCCTCACTTTTCCAATGCTATTCAAAGATAAACTTTTCCATTTGAAATTATTAACTCTTGAGATCACACAGACTATGTATATTGACGATAATACCTGGTAAACAATTAGCAATCAAAAAATTCTTACGCAAAATAAATTCCTATTGAAAATTTGAATTGTCATTTAATATGGTTTTTTTTTTTTTGTTGAGTTACTTTTCACCGTTGCTTGGGAAAGGGCCTTTTGTTTTCTAAAGTTGATTTGTACAATTTATCTTGAAGTTTCATCCTGTGGACCCTTACCAGTACTCTTTTTTAGCATTGACTCCACACAGGGGACGGTTGATCGGGGATCTTGACCAATATATTTGCATTTTTTTTTCTCTGGCTGTGATTTACCTCTATTTTTCATGCCATTGTGTTTTCTCGCCTTTTAATTTGAAATTCGTTATTTGCAAATAGTTAAGATCACTTGTCCCAAAAATTTTTGGAGAAAATAAAATATTCTTGACCAAAATAACCGTATGATCTTGAGTACTAAAATATAAAACAAGCTTCATTTTTTTTTCCAATATTCATTTATGAATCCTTCAATACTGAATTAACAGTTCTTAAAAATTTGAGTCCTTACCCCGGGAACTGTATGGTGTGCACTAACTTCAGAGACTTTATATTCCTTATGTTTCATACATTTTATATTTCAATCTTTCTGATTATTATGACTATCTCAAAATTTTGCTGCAACCCCTTTTGGGTCGTAATAAGGCCCATGGTCAAAAATGACAAGGCAGGGGCTGGTTGCCCTTTGATCATTTTTAACTCCTAAAAAGCACAAAAAACTCACATTGCTCGTTCAAAGAAGATCTCTCTTAAAGTCCTGCTACCACTGCATCAATACTTTGGCGTTTGGTAAAGATAAAAGATTGCAAATAAAACAGGAAAGAATAAAACATCAAATAAAGACGCGTTTTAGCCCTCCTGAAGCGCCAGAAATATGAACTTTCCCGTTCTCGCAGGTGGGAGTTTAAAATTTATGTTAAGTGGTTCTCAGACATTCATAGCATTATGATGAAAACTTCGTTAAGATTGTTACTACAAACTGTTTGAACTAGTTTTGGTTCAGGTAATAAGCATCTGGTATGAGAAAAATAGAAAAGAAATTGAACTGATAAAACTGAATTAAAAAAAAAGATGAAGTTGACTTTTACCAATATTGCTTTCTCTATAAATTAAAAGATGCCTCGTAAACCGACAAATTTTCTAATGTAGAAGTGTGAGGCACAATAATTTACTTCACTTCCAAAGTGATATAACGAGAAAGAACAAGGATTCTGGAATTCAATGTAAAAATGATGGCATCGATTTACAGTTTGGACTAAGTAATTGCCGTACTAACGTACAAACAGAATTTCAGCCCCCCCCCCTCCTCCACAAGAATACTCAATCTTGGTTACGATTGTATTAATACCACTACTACTGCTTCTATCAACTCACTGCAGCAATAAGCCGTCTGAGGCAAACGCAGATACTCATGCTCCTCCATCAGCCCAATATTTCCAAAGCCCCCTCCCACTTACAACCTCTTAAGAACTTTTCATTTCTCTTAAATCTTTTCTTACGACATTCTTCCACCCTATTAAGAGATAACCTGATTTTTCTTTGGCCCTAGAACACTGACCGACAAGGACTATTTTCGGCAATCTGTCTTCCTTCATCTGCAGAACATATCCTAGCCATTATTTGACTCAGCCACTATTCAATTAGTAATCAAAGCATGAAAATTTGTTCGACACATCCTCTACCCTTGATAAAACCACACTGTTTTTCTTTTAGCACTTTATCTACAGCATCTCTAAGTGTAAGAAGTATTATCAAAATAAGTAATTTACTTCCTATAGAAACCAGGCAAATGCTTCTATAATTGCCATACTTTCTCTTATTATCTTTCTTTTAGAGGATTTTAATGAGAGTTTTTTTTTATCACTAGTGCTTCGCCCTTTTTTCAAAATAATATTCATAATGTTCAGTAATATACTTCTAACCTCATAATCTCATATATTTAAAAAGCCCATTTACCACATTGTCTGCACTTGGATTCTTATTATGTTTAATCCATTTAATGTTGTCCCTAACTCTTCCTCATAAAATAAACCTTCCTTCATATCCAAAATGTCACACATTATTTATTCTTTTCTATATCTTTTCCTGCAACTCTTTCATAATTTATCACATTTTCGATATTTTCGGTGCCTCTCTCTTTAATTCTTTCCTTGTATTAGTTCTGCCCTAGAATGGATGATAGAATATTACAAAGATTGAAAAGAATCATTTTTATACAACTATGAAAAAGTTGAGGTAGCTTTGCCTTTCATAGAGATAATCTGTCTGGGCTTTATTCTAATTAGCCATGGCTATCAAATGTTTCATCCCTTACACCTAGTTGACAATTTAAATAAATTGTGGCCCCATTCCTATGTATCTATGGCCCCAATACGAATTCAAAATGTTTCTGCCTCCACTCCTTTTCTTTGGTGTCAAAGTAAAAAATACAATAAAACAAAATTTGGGCTTTTGATTTTAACTACACTTTCAAATTAAGCCACACTTTGAAGAATATAATTGAAGTTAAATAAGACAAAATGCAATAGGGTAGAAACAGAATAGAAGAGCAAGAAGAGTAGGACTAAGAAGGAATAGCTAGTAAATAGAGCAGAAAATAAAGTAGAATGCAAAAAGCCTAAAAAGCAAGTAGAATACTGAATTTGGGAAACTAAGAACACCCTTCTGAGCACATACACTGACCTGCGGATACATTTACGAAATTAGTTTCAATCTAGTAGCAGAAAAACTTCCTAACGAAGCAAAAACTAATTTTTTCAATTTAAGCATCCTTCTGCACTCATGATAAAAAAAAATCACCTTCAAAACTCCACCCTTAGTTATAGTAGTTGAAGAGAGTTCAGCGGGAATTACAGGAACTTTCTTCACAAGTGGGGAATGCTGGAGCATTTTGAGGAATTCAAAACCATATCTTTTCTTGCCATCAAGGTTTACTGAACTCCATTGATCTATAAAATATGGATAGCAATATCAATTGATTGAAAACAATTTATGACTAGCAGCAAAGCCTGTCAGACGACAGGCATAATAATAGTACCGGATAATCCTTGGTAAGGACCGGAGAAAATAATTGCTCTATCTTTCCCTACTGCACCCCAAAATTTGAAGCCCACTAGCCCCCTACCCACAAAATTTCAATGAAAATCCAAACCAAAATCATTAGCTAAGATATAAAATAAGGTAGAGTTATTAAACTGCAATGTCAGAACTAGCCATTTACGAAGAGAAAAAATCTTCCCCTTCTTCCAAAACTCTTTATCCATTGCACCCATAAAAAACTTTACACCTTAGTATAAATAGCTTGTCACCTGTTGACGAAACCTTTGCCTGGCATGGAATCTCCATTAAGACAAACTCTTGCTCCCCTTTAGGCTTCAACTGCTTTTTATATCACACACACGTCATATTAGTAACAGGCTTTTATTAGAGGTTTTGTTTTAGTTTTGCCTTTTTAACTTTCTTACATTTGACACTTTTTTCTCTTTTTTTTGACTAATGAATGGCTTTGCCTTTCTAATATTGTTGTTTTTTGGTATTGTTTAGCCAGTTTCTTATTTGTTGTGCTATTTTTATGATTTTTTTTTATGGCTCCGAAATGCGAACTCGGCCCTTCGGGGCTTGTGATAGTCATTTTTTGAAATAAATATCTATTCATATCTTAGACGGTAACCAAATTACCAGAGGCAATACTAAAGTGCCGTTTAAGTAAATAGCCATAAGCCTGCAATATACGTTTTTTCCCTGGCCACATGGCATGGATGGAGTGGTTTTGAGATCTTTAGAACTGTTCGTTCATGAAAATTGAAAATTTCGAGCCTTTTAAAGAGCAAAAAGAGATACAGGGCAATTGGTCCCCTTCCATGCTCATTTTCTACTTTCACTATTATAGCTCCCCTCCCCTCAAGACTACTGATCAAAAGTTTGAGATAACCCTTTTATTCAAATGGTCAAAATGTCCAAAAAATAAGCCTCTGTGGTGCCACTGGGTGAAGGGCCACCCTAAGCAATATAAAATATCAATTACTGACACCATGGTTATATGATGGGGAAAATGCTGTTTGGTTCTTGTTGGGTGTCCGATTGATTCATTACTTTCAGAGATGGGTCTTTAGGTTAAGATATTTCGACAATTTGATTTTCCGGTTTCGATAACTTCGATTTCAATTAAAATTCAATAACGCAAAGGGGCACTAGAGTTTCCTACTAGAAGTTCTTGAATCCAGAAAGAAGACCCAATCTAACAGAATCCAGGATATGACAGAAAAAAAGTAATGGATTTACAAAGATTCTGACAGTAAGTATTACATTAAGCTTTTTCTGTGATTATTTTATCTTAGCTGGTATGCAGCGAAAATACTGGTCGATTTAGTTTAACTTTCTTAACTAAGCCGTTAAGACTGGGAATAAATGAAGACGAGGAGGTGATGTCGGGTGACGAGAAGATCGATGAAGTGGACAGCTTCACTTACCTAGGTAGTATTATTAGTCAAGAGTATTATTAGCACCTAGGTAGTTATTATTAGTTCAGTGAAGATGTTAAAAGTAGAGTAGCGAAGGGTCGGAATGTATTTTCAGAGTTAATCTTTTTTTTTGAAAAATAAAAAAATCTGCGAGCCAAGCTTAGAGTATTGGATGCTACAGTGATGTCAGTGGTTAAGTAAGGCTCTGAAGCGCAGGCGATCCGAAAAACGGAGGAGAATTTACTTGATGTTTTGCAACGACGTTGCCTAAGGACTGCTATGGGAACCCGGTGACTGATCGTATCTCATACTGTAAGCCATACGAAAAATATGGTTCAATCCCACTTTCTAAGGCTGTAATGAGAAAAAGAATGGGATGGCTTGGACATTTTCTGAGGATGACAGATGACGGATTTGTCTAGTGCTAAACAAAATAGAGAATGTCCTCGAATGGGATAGAACAATGCCATAAGGAAAAATTTAAGGGAATTAGGGGCTTTTTACGAAGGTGCAATTAGCGAGGTTGGAATATATTGGTATGGCGCAGGAACGTGTGTAGCCGTGCTGGCCTCAGACGGCTTGGTGTTGTAGCGAGTTATTAGCAGTAATAGTAGCAATTTTTTTTTCATTTAAGGAATATTACCAAGCGAAATTACAGTAAGGATACTTTAGGATACTTCATTTGACTACAAAAACTTGAAAAGTATTCTGCATCACAATTTTTTTTTTCTGTTTATGAATCTGTAAGACCACATTTTTAGCATTGTTGTTATCTTATTTCGCTATTAATCTTATAATTACTTTTTTCTGCTATAGCCTATTAAATTTTATTTTCCTGTGGTTAGCAAAGATTAAACAAAACGATATTCTCTAAACTTTATAAAATCAATTCATAGAAAGATTTTGAATGAGTCAAAAACCAGGCTCAAGGATAAAACAGTTCAATATAATTGTTAGAAATAATTGTTAATGGTCAACAAAACCGGTTTAAGAACGTCAGACATTAGTATATCATATCTTTTCCTACTTAATTTAAATTGTCATATAGATAGATATATAACAGGATTCCTAGTTTAACTATGAAAAATAGACCAAAGTGATTCTTTTGACAAGGTATAAATCCAAGTTTCTTGAATTCCTCACTTCTGCACCACCACCAACCTAATTTTAGAGTATCTAAAGAAGACTAACCTTCTTGGTAAGGGTATATTAGCTTTAGAGAAGGTTTACCCTGGGATTGACCTCCTTTGAGGATTGAAGAGTCAGATTGAGCAGATTGGAGAAGCAGGCTATCTTCATCTTTACCCCCAATAGAAAGGCTCTCATAATCAACTGAAATTACTCCACTATCAGCTGAAGAAACACATGCATTGCTGATTGAATCTGGTTGAGTCTTTGCAGATGGATGAAGCCACGCATCATAGGAGCTGTCCTTGAGATTGCGAGGGAAAATGTCTTTTGACTCTATTTGACCTTTAGACGAGCGATCCACAGGAGGACTCTTAAAAATACATGTCTTACTTAACAATTTTTTGACTTTCTGACTATGCTACTTAGTAACAAGGAGGTTATCACATGCTATTAATAGCAATGATAGGAATAATATTAGTGATTAAAATATAGTCTACAGGAGTTTACTAGATCTAGTTTTTATCTTATCTATTGGCCTTTACCTTATATTAAAGTAGTGGTTCCCGAATGATTTTGAGCCTGTGCCCCACCTAGGCATTTTAAAATCCTGATGCACCCAGGGGCGGATCCAGGATTTTTTTGGGGGGCGCAAAATTGGTTTTTCTGATAAACTTGCATTAGGAGCAAGTTTAATGAACGCAGATGTGCATTAATTAAGTATAATACACCACTTAAGATTATGTTACGGAGGGCGCCCTCTCACCCCCTGGATCCACCACTGGATGCACCCTTCGTGATATTTAAATTTTGTTCTTCAAAATTTTATGTGTATTCACCTAAAGGAACCTTAAAACGCCATTAACATTGTATGTTTTTCCGGTCATCATCTAGGCATATTGTATACTAATAATCACTATTATCTGAATATGACAAGCTTTATAAAATATATAACGTCATTGCAACATTAACATGTGTCTTTGTTGCTCTTTAAATGGTTATGAATGTAACGTCATCCCCATGGAAAATGTTTGGTTTTTTAACAATTAAGGCTCTAAAGTATAATCAGCCAAAGGGTGCACGTATTAACCGTCAACCACGAAAATGGTGCCATGCCTGTCGATGGAGCCTGTGCCCCAATTGGGGAATCAAGGCTCTAAAGAAAGCTCCAACAAACAAAATACTAAGACGAGATTAAAACTTTCATAGATAATTTACCTATATTAAAACATATAATCACTATCAGTCTTGAATCTGAGTTCAAAGGATAAACTTATTCTGTGAGTTTTGTAATCTGGATATAAGCCATCATTCAATATATTGATCAGCAAATTATGCATGTGATGAAACCGCGATAAGTTGAACATTCCAGTCTTGTAAATTTAGAAAATTATTCATCTTTCGCAACCGAGGTAGACATTAGTTAAAAAAAAACATTTAACGTTATTTATATCTGGACGAGCAAGTGATTAATTTATGCTTATGTTCTAAGAAATTTATTTTGAATTCCATTAGTTCTAGTTAATTTTGGAGATTTTACGGTTTAATCGAATATTTTGATTCGGATAATGTTATATTTCCGATAATATGTCGTTCCGAGTAGGAGATATGGTCTTGGCGAAGTTTGCTCGATATCCACTATGGCCCGTTCGCATTGTTAGGATTATAAAATCAGCTTGGGGGAATAAGTCAGATCAATTTAGGGTATTTTGGTGCAGAACACACGATCTGCAGATAGCTTTACAGTCAAATCTTTTGGACTATGATCAGTATGCGGCTACGACTAAACTGTCAAAAGAAAACAAGATTTCGTCAGCGTTTGAAGAATTAGAATGCTTTCCCAATATTTACTTGGAACACAGCCCAAAATCACAGAGTAGTTCAATTTCAGGGGCTAACATTGTTACAAATTTATATGAAAATTTAGCTGCTTTTGAAGATGCGGACAAAAAATAGTATATTAATAAAGCTTCAGAAAAAAGTAAATGAGAAAAGTGGACAGAGTAGTAAGCAGTCTCTTAGTGCAGAAATGATTGTGAGTGAGGTGTATGATGCTATCAGCATTGATTAGAATCCCATATTTGCAAGAATTGAAAAGCTGCTAAAAGGTCTGAAAAGTCAGATAGAGTCTTTTGAATCCCGTATTTTGAGTGTTGAAGTGGATGTTGATCACATAAAGCAAGATTCACTGCTAGAAAATCTGGTTTTCCTGGGTGTGAAACAAAAACCTGGTGTTGAACTGAATTCTTCTATACTAAGTATTGTGAACAAACAGATATGTTTGGTTGAATTTTCTGTGAGCCAGATCAGGAGTATCATTCGGTTCAAGCTTGCTAACCTTTCTGGTTCGAGCACCCAAGTTGCAGCGCCAGTAATTGCACAGATTTGCAAGCAGAGAAACAGCATTTCAGGTTTATAAACTTAAATCGAGGCTTACCGGCTCAGGTGTTTTTGTGAGTGAATTTCTTACAAAGCAAAAAAAGTCGATATTGGAGGCTGCGAGAGATAAATTCGGGGTTAAGAATGTGTGGACAGATAAGAGCCAAATTTTTGCTCACTTGCCTGGTGAAAGTGCTACTCGAAAAATCCGTTCTGTCAGATACGTTCTGATAGATGTTCTGTTGTTTGTCTGTAGTGCATTTCGACTTTCCCTATTTCAGTGAATTTATCTATTTCGGGAATGCATTTTTTTCTCCTTTGTTATTTATTTATTACACTTTTTTGCGTTGTTCTGAATTGTTGTTCCTTGTTGCGCTGTTTCTTCATTAAAACCATTTTTTTTCGGAAAAAAACTGGCGTTGTTGATGAAAATTACCGGCACGTGTCTTAAGACACACATGAATAATTGTTTCCAGATTGAGGATATTTTAGATGCCCAGATTGGTCAAGATACGAATATAACATTTGTTAGTTTAAAACCGCTGCAGAAAAGCACTTATATTTTGCCCCCAAAGATTTTACGGCATGATTCTCTATGCTTACGTTCGTTGAATTGCCACTTGACTACTGGGTATCTTGATGTTCTGCAATTTATTGAAGATTCTACGCAAAGCATTGATTTATTTGCTGTTTGCGAAACATTTATTAGTTCAGAACAGTCTCTTTCATCAGTTGTTTTTTCACGTTATTCGTTGGAAATAAAAATTCGAAAGTCCCTGAATCGTGGTGGCCTAGGATTTTTGGTAAAGATGAATTTGAATTATCAAATAGTTCGTGGTAACAAACTGTATAGTAAGAGAGACTCGTCTCAATAGTAACTAAAACTCTAAAAACAGAATTTTAATAATAATAGATACATCAAAAGAATCAAATTTTTATGCTGATTTTTAATATATAACTTTCGTCAAGTTTGTTCTTACTCATCAAAAGTTACAAACCTGGTAAAATTTGCACTATTTTCGGAAAAAGAGGAAATACTCCATAAAAGTCATAGAATCTTAATAAAAATCACAACATCAGATTCAGCGTATCAGAGAACCTTACTGTAAAGGTTTCAAGCTCCTATCTGCAAAAATGTGGAATTTGGTATTTTTTGCCAGAAGAAAGATCACGGATGCGTGTTTATTTGTTTGCCTTTTTTTCTTTTCCCCAGGGGTGATTTTATCGACTTAGAAGTCCTAGAATTTTTTGAAAGGGCTCATTCAACCGGAAATTAAAATTTCTAGTGCCTTTTTTAATCAAAAACAAAAAATTTAAAATAGAATCACTTTTTACAAAAAAACCTGCCTTTTAGATGTCTTCGCATATTTTCAAAGTTATTTGATTTTTTAAGAAATCATAACCATATATGACTTAATAAGTGACATGACGTAATATACGATTATGAACTGATAACCATATATGACGTAACGAGTGACGTGACATAAAATTGAAAAAAATAATTTTTATTTTATTTTAGTTTTCAGTTCAGAATCGCTAAAGTTATAAACTTAAAAAAAATAAGTGGGATCTGAGCAATAATTCTAATCTTTTAATTTAAACTAGAAAAATACCTGAAATTTTTAAAACTAGCTTTATTTTTTGTTAGGTTTTTGTTACTTGATACGAGAACTAAACACGAAGTGTTTGCCAATATTTATTTCCATAAGAAAATTATTTATTTTAATGTCTTCACAAGTAAGAAGAAAGAAACTTAAGGAGAAGAAAAGATATGAAAGTCGAGCTAAACAGGTTGCTGGCACAAAGAAAGAGCACTATGTATATCAAGGCTCGATCATCGAATAAAGCTGAAATCTAGTCAAGGACAATCTACGGCACATAGTAACTAAAAGTGAATATAATACAAGCATCTTTTGAAAAGCTCACATCAACCAGTTTGTGATAACCAACTGTAGAGTAACAGCGGCTCGTCTCAGTACTAACCGAAACTCTAAAAAAAGGTATTTTAATATCAATTGATGCATCAAAAGAATTGTATTTTTATACTGATTTTAATTATTTAAGTTTCATCAAGTTTAGTTTTACCCATCAAAAGTTATGAGCCTGTGAAAATTTGCCCCATTTTCAAAAAAAGGAGAAAACACCCCCTAAAAGTCATAGAATCTTAATGAAAATCACGCTATCAGATTCAGCATATCAGAGAACCTTTCCGTAGAGCTTTCAAGCTCCTATCTGCAAAAATATGGAATTTAGTGTCTTTTGCCAGAAGAAAGATCACGGATGCGTGTTTATTTGTTTGCCTTTTTTCTTTTCCCTAGGGGGCATCAACCCAGAGGCCCTAGAATTTTGCAAGAAGGCTCATTCAAACGAAAATTAAAGTTCTAGTGACTTTTTTAATCAAAAACAAAAAAAATATAAATAAAATCATTTTTTATAGAAAAACTGCATTTTAGATGTCTTTTCATATTTTCAAAGATACAAATAAAAACAACTATAGAATCAATAAAGAAAACATAAGTTTACCTTAGAAGATGGAGCTTTGGAAATTAGCAGCTTTTTGTGTTGCTGCATGTAATTTTGATTGAAGGGCAGTTGAGAACCACTTTTGGGTGACATCATTCTTTCAGAGGTAGAGAGGGGTTTATAACTTGACCGAATAGTATTATTGGCACTTGTGCCTGGATGTTTTCTGCTCCTAGGTGGATATTTTTCAAGGCACAGTTCCGTATCATGATTATATTCGTCACTTTCAAAAGACTGCTGCTGCTGAAAGGAATCTTGATGATTAGGAGACAGATTGTGGTGTCCAGGTCTAAAAAGAAAAAAAGGATTTACAGTAAATAAAAGCAAATCAAAAAGAGCACCATTTCTGTTTTAGCTACTTAATTTTTATCAATAATTGGGAAGCAGTCACAAGTAAAAAAATTGACATCATTTGTTTAAATTTCTGACAAATATCATGACTTAGAATAGAAGTCTGCTTTTGTAAAAAATATAACATCGTAAGGCTGCAGTGTAGATTGTGCTTCCGAGGCATCAGTACTTAGACTTTTTCCTGCTTTCTCTTGTACAAAACTTTCATATAAGCCAAACGTTAATTTTTGATAGATTCTAGAAAAACTGTTATTTTCTTCCCTCCACAAATTGCTTCTGCAGACCAGTTTTTTTTTTCGCTGATTTTGATTGCGTTTGTGTTATATTTAGTATAAAATAAAAAACGGTGATGGTGATTGATATTTCTAATTTATCGATTATTTGGGCATGAAGAAACAAATAGTGTCAAAGTTCTGCGGTTCTATGGTTTTTCGTGTTTTATGTGTTAATAGTTTTACGTATTTCTTTCCTCTTTTCCTATATTTTCAAGACAATTACATATTCCTGGGTGTTCCTAAGGGGGCTCATTATAGTGAAACTTGTGGGTTCTCATTTTCAAGACTCGAAAGTTATTGAAAGGCCACCAGCCTTCCCCCTTCCCGCGCCCTTTTTATCTGTTCGTTCCCTATGAAATCCAATCAAAATTCTGATATAGCCAAACCATCAAAAACTATCGAAAATATCTATAGCTCCAGGAAGGTGATGACCAACCAAAAGCTCGATTGTAAGGGATGTAAGCCAAGTTTGTTATTTAAGTTCTAATAACATTAATACTCAGACTTACAAAAATAATTTTGTTTTACTTAAGCGAAGAAAGTATAGAAGCCTACGTCGCGTTGCTAAAAAAAGAAGGCCATGACACATAGCTCTAAAACAATATTAAACTTTCCCTTTGAAAAATCTTTAATTTTCATATTTGTAGGAACTGCTGCAACCTATTTTTGAAATTTGAAGGATATTAAAAAAATTGTAGCTAATATATTACTCAGAAATTCAATGTAATGGATTTTTTTTCTACCACAATACTGCAAGTAGGGAGCCAGGTATTACTCCTACGATAACTGCTGCCATCTATAATCGAGTCTAACGATACCTAACCAAAAAGACAATGTTATTGATCCGCTAACGGGACAGGATTGCAGTAAATATAAGGAAGTACTTATGCTATAGTTTTTATTAGTGTATGAATAGAATTCAAGTATTTTTAGGGGGTTATTTGGGCAAAAACAAATTAATCGGCATTTTAGGGATTATTTGAGCGAAACAGTTTGAGACATTTTAGAAGATGATTTGGGGTGAAAGTCTGTGGTCATTATAATACACAAGTTTCATTTGAACAGTGTTGTAATGTCCACTACGCCAACCCCCAAGGGGCCCCCTCAATTTTTTAGGCCCCCCCATTTTCTTATACTTTTTTTAAGTTTTTTTTACTAAATTTTTTTAGACTTAGAAATTATCCAACTTTTTTTCCGTTTTTTTCTTTAACCCATTGGCTTAGAGTTTTAGCTTAGAGTCTTAGCTTAAAGTTTTAGTTGTAATTGAAGTTTGTTTAGTTAGAGTCTTAGCATAGAGTTTTAGTTAGAGTTCTAGTTTAGTTTAGTTTTAGTTAAGAGTTTTAGCTTAGAGTTTTAGCCTAGAGTCTTAGCCTAGAGTTTTAGTTAGAGTTGAAGTTTAGTTTAGTTATAGTTAAGAGTTTAGAATTTTAGCTTAGAGTCTTAGCTTAGAGTTTTAGTTAGAGTTCTAGTTTAGTTTAGTTTTAGTTAAGAGTTTTAGCTTAGAGTTTTAGCCTAGAGTCTTAGCCTAGAGTTTTAGTTAGAGTTGAAGTTTAGTTTAGTTATAGTTAAGAGTTTAGAGTTTTAGCTTAGAGTCTTAGCTTGAAATTTTAGTTAGAGTTCTAGTTTAGTTTAGTTTTAGTTAAGAGTTTAGCTTAGAGTTTTAGCCTAGAGTCTTAGCTTACAGTTTTAGTTAGAGTTAAAGTTTAGTTTGGTTGTAGTTAAGAGTTTAGAGTTTTAGCTTTGAGTTTTAGTTAGAGTTCTAGTTTAGTTTAGTTTTAGCTAAGAGTTTTAGCTTAGAGTTTTAGCCTAGAATCTTAGCTTAGAGTTTTAGTTAGAGTTGAAGTTTAGTTTAGTTATTGTTAAGATTTTAGAGTTTTATATTAGAGTCTTAGCTTAGATTTTTAATTAGAGTTCTAGTTTAGTTTAGTTTTAGTTAAGAGATTTAGCTTAGAGTTTTAGCCTAGAGTCTTAACTTAGAGTTTTAGTTAGAATTGAAGTTTAGTTTAGTTAAAGTTAAGAGTTTAGAGTTTTAGCTTAGAGTCTTAGCTTAGAGTTTCAGTTAGAGTTCTACTTTAGTTTCGTTTTAGTTAAGAGTTTCAGCTTAGAGTTGTAGCCTAGAGTCTTAGCTTAGTGTTTTAGTTCGACTTGAAGTTTAGTTTAGTTATAGTTAAGAGTTTAGAGTCTTAGCTTAGAGTCTTAGCTTAGAGTTTTAGTTAGAGTTCTAGTTTAGTGTTAGTTAAGAGTGTTAGCTTAGAGTTT
Source organism: Artemia sinica (assembly GCA_027921565.1). NCBI lineage: Eukaryota > Metazoa > Arthropoda > Branchiopoda > Anostraca > Artemiidae > Artemia > Artemia sinica. Next base: position 70,726,759 of record CM051261.1, on the reverse strand, counting down.
TAGCCTAGAGTTTTAGTTAGAGTTGAAGTTTAGTTTAGTTATAGTTAAGAGTTTAGAGTTGTAGCTTAGAGTCTTAGCTTAGAGTTTTAGTTAGAGCTCTAGTTTAGTTTAGTTTTAGTTAAGAGTTTTAGCTTAGAGTTTTAGCCTAGATTCTTAGCTTAGAGTTTTAGTTAGAGTTGAAGTTAAGTTTAGTTATAGTTAAGAGTTTAGAGTTTTAGCTTAGGGTCTTAGCTTGAACTTTTAGTTAGAGTTCTAGTTTAGTTTAGCTTTAATTAAGAGTTTAGCCTAGAGTTTTAGCCTAGAGTTTTAGCCTAGAGTCTTAGCTTAGAGTTTTAGTTAGAGTTAAAGTTTAGTTTAGCTGTAGTTAAGAGTTTAGAGTTTTAGCTTTGAGTTTTAGTTAGAGCTAAGAGTTTTAGCTTAGAGTTTTAGACCAGATTCTTAGCTTTGAATTTTAGTTAGAGTTAAAGTTTAGTTTAGTTATAGTTAAGAGTTTAGAATTTTAGCTTAGAGTCTTAGTTTAGAGTTTTAGTTAGAGTTCTAGTTTAGTTTAGTTTTAGTTAAGAGTTTTAGCTTAGAGTTTTAGCCTAGAGTCTTAGCTTAGAGTTTTAGTTAGAGTTGAAGCTTAGTTTAGTTATAGTTAAGAGTTTAGAGTTTTAGCTTAGAGTCTTAGCTTAGAGTTTTAGTTAGAGTTCTAGTTTAGTTTTAGTTAAGAGTTTTAACTTAGAGTTTTAGCCTAGTGTCTTAGCTTAGAGTTTTAGTTAGAGTTGAAAATTAGTTTAGTTATAGTTAAGAGTTTAGAGTTTTAGCTTAGAGTCTTAGCCTAGAGTTTTAGTTAGAGTTGAAGTTTAGTTTAGTTATAGTTAAGAGTTTAGAATTTTAGCTTAGAGTCTCAGCTTAGAGCTTTAGTTAGAGTTCTAGTTTAGTTTAGTTTTAGTTAAGAGTTTTAGCTTAGAGTCTTAGCCTAGAGTCTTAACTTAGAGTTTTAGTTAGAGTTGAAGTTTAGTTTAGTTATAGTTAAGAGTTTAGAGTTTTAGCGTAGAGTCTTAGCTTAGAGTTTTAGATAGAGTTCTAGTTTAGTTTAGTTTTAGTTAAGAGTTTTAGCTTAGAGTTTTAGACCAGACTCTTAGCTTAGAATTTTAGTTAGAGTTGAAGTTTAGTTTAGTTATAGTTAAGAGTTTAGAATTTTAGCTTAGAGTCTTAGCTTAGAGTTTTAGTTAGAGTTCTAGTTTAGTTTAGTTTTAGTTAAGAGTTTTAGCTTAGAGTTTTAGCCTAGAGTCTTAGCTTAGAGTTTTAGTTAGAGTTGAAGCTTAGTTTAGTTATAGTTAAGAGTTTAGAGTTTTAGCTTAGAGTCTTAGCTTAGAGTTTTAGTTAGAGTTCTAGTTTAGTTTTAGTTAAGAGTGTTAGCTTAGAGTTTTAGCCTAGTGTCTTAGCTTAGAGTTTTAGTTAGAGTTGAAGTTTAGTTTAGTTATAGTTAAGAGTTTAGAGTTTTAGCTTAGAGTCTTAGCTTAGAGTTTCAGTTAGAGTTCTAGTTTAGTTTAGTTTTAGTTAAGAGTTTCAGCTTAGAGTTGTAGCCTAGAGTCTTAGCTTAGTGTTTTAGTTTGACTTGAACTTTAGTTTAGTTATAGTTAAGAGTTTAGAGTCTTAGCTTAGAGTCTTAGCTTAGAGTTTTAGTTAGAGTTCTAGTTTAGTTTTAGTTAAGAGTGTTAGCTTAGAGTTTCAGCCTAGAGTCTTAGCCTAGAGTTTTAGTTAGAGTTGAAGTTTAGTTTAGTTATAGTTAAGAGTTTAGAGTTGTAGCTTGGAGTCTTAGCTTAGAGTTTTAGTTAGAGCTCTAGTTTAGTTTAGTTTTAGTTAAGAGTTTTAGCTTAGAGTTTTAGCCTAGATTCTTAGCTTAGAGTTTTAGTTAGAGTTGAAATTTAGTTTAATTATAGTTAAGAGTTTAGAGTTTTAGCTTAGAGTCTTAGCTTGAACTTTTAGTTAGAGTTCTAGTTTAGTTTAGCTTTAATTAAGAGTTTAGCCTAGAGTTTTAGCCTAGACTTTTAGCCTAGAGTCTTAGCTTAGAGTTTTACTTAGAGTTAAAGTTTAGTTTAGTTGTAGTTAAGAGTTTAGAGTTTTAGCTTTGAGTTTTAGTTAGAGTTCTAGTTTAGTTTAGTTTTAGTTAAGAGTTTTAGCTTAGAGTTGTAGCCTAGAGTCTTAGCTTAGAGTTTTAGTTAGAGTTGAAGTTTAGTTTATTTATAGTTAAGAGTTTAGAGGTTTAGCGTAGAGTCTTGGCTTAGAGTTTTGGATAGAGTTCTAGTTTAGTTTAGTTTTAGTTAAGAGTGTTAGCTTAGAGTTTTAGACCAGATTCTTAGCTTTGAATTTTAGTTAGAGTTGAAGTTTAGTTTAGTTATAGTTAAGAGTTTAGAATTTTAGCTTAGAGTCTTAGTTTAGAGTTCTAGTTAGAGTTCTAGTTTAGTTTAGTTTTAGTTAAGAGTTTTAGCTTAGAGTTTTAGCCTAGAGTCTTAGCTTAGAGTTTTAGTTAGAGTTGAAGCTTAGTTTAGTTATAGTTAAGAGTTTAGAGTTTTAGCTTAGAGTCTTAGCTTAGAGTTTTAGTTAGAGATCTAGTTTAGTTTTAGTTAAGAGTTTTAACTTAGAGTTTTAGCCTAGTGTCTTGGCTTAGAGTTTTAGTTAGAGTTGAAAATTAGTTTAGTTATAGTTAAGAGTTTAGAGTTTTAGCTTAGAGTCTTAGCCTAGAGTTTTAGTTAGAGTTCAAGTTAAGTTTAGTTTTAGTTAAGAGTTTTAGCTTAGAGTTTTAGCCTAGAGTCTTAGCTTAGAGTTTTAGTTAGAGTTGAAGTTTAATTTAGTTATAGTTAAGAGTTTAGAGTTTTAGCTTAGAGTCTTAGCTTAGAGTTTTAGTTAGAGTTCTAGTTTAGTTTAGTTTTAGTTAAGAGTTTTAGCTTAGATTCTTAGCCTAGAGTCTTAACTTAGAGTTTTAGTTAGAGTTGAAGTTTATTTTAGTTATAGTTAAGAGTTTAGAGTTTTGGCGTAGAGTCTTAGCTTAGAGTTTTAGATAGAGTTCTAGTTTAGTTTAGTTTTAGTTAAGAGTTTTAGCTTAGAGTTTTAGACCAGACTCTTAGCTTAGAATTTTAGTTAGAGTTGAAGTTTAGTTTAGTTATAGTTAAGAGTTTAGAATTTTAGCTTAGAGTCTTAGCTTAGAGTTTTAGTTAGAGTTCTAGTTTAGTTTAGTTTTAGTTAAGAGTTTTAGCTTAGAGTTTTAGCCTAGAGTCTTAGCTTAGAGTTTTAGTTAGATTTGAAGCTTAGTTTAGTTATAGTTAAGAGTTTAGAGTTTTTTCTTAGATTCTTAGCTTAGGGTTTTAGTTAGAGTTCTAGTTTAGTTTTAGTTAAGAGTTTTAACTTAGAGTTTTAGCCTAGTGTCTTAGCTTAGAGTTTTAGTTAGAGTTGAAAATTAGTTTAGTTATAGTTAAGAGTTTAGAGTTTTAGCTTAGAGTCTTAGCTTAGAGTTTTAGTTAGAGTTCAAGTTTAGTTTAATTTTAGTTAAGAGTTTTAGCTTAGAGTTTTAGCCTAGAGCCTTAGCTTAGAGTTTTAGTTAGAGTCGAAGTTTAATTTAGTTATAGTTAATAGTTTAGAGTTTTAGCTTAGAGTCTTAGCTTAGAGTTTTAGCTAGAGTTCTAGTTTAGTTTAGTTTTAGTTAAGAGTTTTAGCTTAGAGTTTTAGCCTAGAGTCTTAACTTAGAGTTTTAGTTAGAGTTGAAGTTTAGTTTAGTTATAGTTAAGAGTTTAGAGTTTTAGCTTAGAGTCTTAGCTTAGAGTTTTAGTTAGAGTTTTAGTTTAGTTTAGTTTTAGTTAAGAGTTTTAGCTTAGAGTTTTAGCTTAGAGACTTAGCTTAGAGATTCAGATAGAGTTCTAGTTTAGTTTAGTTTTAGTTAAGAGCTTTAGCTTAGATTTTTAGACTAGAGTCTTAGCATAGTGTTTTTGTTAGAGTTGAAGTTTAGTTTAGTTATACTTAAGAATTTAGAGTTTTAGCTTAGAGTTTTAGTTAGAGTTCTAGTTTAGTTTAGTTTTAGTTAAGAGTTTTAGCTTAGAGTTTTAGCCTAGAGTCTTAACTTAGAGTTTTAGTTAGAGTTGAAGTTTAGTTTAGCTATAGTTAAGAGTTTAGAGTTTTAGCTTAGAGTCTTAGCTTAGAGTTTTAGTTAGGGTTCTAGTTTAGTTTTAGTTAAGAGTTTTAGCTTAGAGTTTTAGCCTAGATTCTTTGCTTAGAGTTTTAGTTAGAGTTGATGTTTAGTTTAGTTATAGTTAAGAGTTTAGAGTTTTAGCTTAGAGTCTTAGCTTAGAGTTTTAGTTAGAGTTCTAGTTTAGTTTAGTTTTAGTTAAAATTTTTAGCTTAGAGTTTTAGCCTAGAGTCTTAGCTTAGAGTTTTAGTTAGAGTTGAAGTTTAGTTTAGTTATAGTTAAGAGTTTAGAGTTTTAGCTTAGAGTCTTAGCTTATAGTTTTAGTTAGAGCTCTAGTTTAGTTAGAGTTTTAGTTAGAGTTCTAGTTTAGTTTAGTTTTAGTTAAGAGTTTTAGCTTAGAGTTTTAGCCTAGAGTCTTAACTTAGAGTTTTAGTTAGAGTTGAAGTTTAGTTTAGCTATAGTTAAGAGTTTAGAGTTTTAGCTTAGAGTCTTAGCTTAGAGTTTTAGTTAGGGTTCTAGTTTAGTTTTAGTTAAGAGTTTTAGCTTAGAGTCTTAGCCTAGATTCTTTGCTTAGAGTTTTAGTTAGAGTTGATGTTTAGTTTAGTTATAGTAAAGAGTTTAGAGTTTTAGCTTAGAGTCTTAGCTTAGAGTTTTAGTTAGAGTTCTAGTTTAGTTTAGTTTTAGTTAAAATTTTTAGCTTAGAGTTTTAGCCTAGAGTCTTAGCTTAGAGTTTTAGTTAGAGTTGAAGTTTAGTTTAGTTATAGTTAAGAGTTTAGAGTTTTAGCTTAGAGTCTTAGCTTATAGTTTTAGTTAGAGCTCTAGTTTAGTTTAGTTTTGGTTAAGAGTTTTAACTTAAAGTTTTAGCCTAGTGTCTTAGCTTAGAGTTTTAATTAGAGTTGAAAATTAGTTTAGTTATAGTTAAGAGTTTAGAGTTTTAGCTTAGAGTCTTAGCTTAGAGTTTCAGTTAGAGCTCTAGTTTAGTTTAGTTTTAGTTAAGAGTTTTAGCTTAGAGTTTTAGCCTAGATTCTTAGCTTAGAGTTTTAGTTAGAGTTGAAGTTTAGTTTAATTATAGTTAAGAGTTTAGAGTTTTAGCTTAGAGTCTTAGCTTGAACTTTTAGTTAGAGTTCTAGTTTAGTTTAGCTTTAATTAAGAGTTTAGCCTAGAGTTTTAGCCTAGACTTTTAGCCTAGAGTCTTAGCTTAGAGTTTTACTTAGAGTTAAAGTTTAGTTTAGTTGTAGTTAAGAGTTTAGAGTTTTAGCTTTGAGTTTTAGTTAGAGTTCTAGTTTAGTTTAGTTTTAGTTAAGAGTTTTAGCTTAGAGTTGTAGCCTAGAGTCTTAGCTTAGAGTTTTAGTTAGAGTTGAAGTTTAGTTTATTTATAGTTAAGGGTTTAGAGGTTTAGCGTAGAGTCTTGGCTTAGAGTTTTGGATAGAGTTCTAGTTTAGTTTAGTTTTAGTTAAGAGTGTTAGCTTAGAGTTTTAGACCAGATTCTTAGCTTTGAATTTTAGTTAGAGTTGAAGTTTAGTTTAGTTATAGTTAAGAGTTTAGAATTTTAGCTTAGAGTCTTAGTTTAGAGTTCTAGTTAGAGTTCTAGTTTAGTTTAGTTTTAGTTAAGAGTTTAGCTTAGAATTTTAGCCTAGAGTCTTAGCTTAGAGTTTTAGTTAGAGTTGAAGCTTAGTTTAGTTATAGTTAAGAGTTTAGAGTTTTAGCTTAGTGTCTTAGCTTAGAGTTTTAGTTAGAGATCTAGTTTAGTTTTAGTTAAGAGTTTTAACTTAGAGTTTTAGCCTAGTGTCTTGGCTTAGAGTTTTAGTTAGAGTTGAAAATTAGTTTAGTTATAGTTAAGAGTTTAGAGTTTTAGCTTAGAGTCTTAGCTTAGAGTTTTAGTTAGAGTTCAAGTTAAGTTTAGTTTTAGTTAAGAGTTTTAGCTTAGAGTTTTAGCCTAGAGTCTTAGCTTAGAGTTTTAGTTAGAGTTGAAGTTTAATTTAGTTATAGTTAAGAGTTTAGAGTTTTAGCTTAGAGTCTTAGCTTAGAGTTTTAGTTAGAGTTCTAGTTTAGTTTAGTTTTAGTTAAGAGTTTTAGCTTAGATTCTTAGCCTAGAGTCTTAACTTAGAGTTTTAGTTAGAGTTAAAGTTTATTTTAGTTATAGTTAAGAGTTTAGAGTTTTAGCGTAGAGTCTTAGCTTAGAGTTTTAGATAGAGTTCTAGTTTAGTTTAGTTTTAGTTAAGAGTTTTAGCTTAGAGTTTTAGACCAGACTCTTAGCTTAGAATTTTAGTTAGAGTTGAAGTTTAGTTTAGTTATAGTTAAGAGTTTAGAGTTTTAGCTTAGAGTCTTAGCTTAGAGTTTTAGTTAGAGTTCTAGTTTAGTTTAGTTTTAGTTAAGAGTTTTAGCTTAGAGTTTTAGCCTAGAGTCTTAGCTTAGAGTTTTAGTTAGATTTGAAGCTTAGTTTAGTTATAGTTAAGAGTTTAGAGTTTTTTCTTAGATTCTTAGCTTAGGGTTTTAGTTAGAGTTCTAGTTTAGTTTTAGTTAAGAGTTTTAACTTAGAGTTTTAGCCTAGTGTCTTAGCTTAGAGTTTTAGTTAGAGTTGAAAATTAGTTTAGTTATAGTTAAGAGTTTAGAGTTTTAGCTTAGAGTCTTAGCTTAGAGTTTTAGTTAGAGTTCAAGTTTAGTTTAGTTTTAGTTAAGAGTTTTAGCTTAGAGTTTTAGCCTAGAGCCTTAGCTTAGAGTTTTAGTTAGAGTCGAAGTTTAATTTAGTTATAGTTAATAGTTTAGAGTTTTAGCTTAGAGTCTTAGCTTAGAGTTTTAGTTAGAGTTCTAGTTTAGTTTAGTTTTAGTTAAGAGTTTTAGCTTAGAGTTTTAGCCTAGAGTCTTAACTTAGAGTTTTAGTTAGAGTTGAGGTTTAGTTTAGTTATAGTTAAGAGTTTAGAGTTTTAGCTTAGAGTCTTAGCTTAGAGTTTTAGTTAGAGTTTTAGTTTAGTTTAGTTTTAGTTAAGAGTTTTAGCTTAGAGTTTTAGCTTAGAGACTTAGCTTAGAGATTCAGATAGAGTTCTAGTTTAGTTTAGTTTTAGTTAAGAGCTTTAGCTTAGATTTTTAGACTAGAGTCTTAGCATAGTGTTTTTGTTAGAGTTGAAGTTTAGTTTAGTTATACTTAAGAATTTAGAGTTTTAGCTTAGAGTTTTAGTTAGAGTTCTAGTTTAGTTTAGTTTTAGTTAAGAGTTTTAGCTTAGAGTTTTAGCCTAGAGTCTTAACTTAGAGTTTTAGTTAGAGTTGAAGTTTAGTTTAGCTATAGTTAAGAGTTTAGAGTTTTAGCTTAGAGTCTTAGCTTAGAGTTTTAGTTAGGGTTCTAGTTTAGTTTTAGTTAAGAGCTTTAGCTTAGAGTCTTAGCCTAGATTCTTTGCTTAGAGTTTTAGTTAGAGTTGATGTTTAGTTTAGTTATAGTAAAGAGTTTAGAGTTTTAGCTTAGAGTTTTAGTTAGAGTCCTAGTTTAGTTTAGTTTTAGTTAAAATTTTAGCTTAGAGTTTTAGCCTAGAGTCTTAGCTTAGAGTTTTAGTTAGAGTTGAAGTTTAGTTTAGTTATAGTTAAGAGTTTAGAATTTTAGCTTAGAGTCTTAGCTTATAGTTTTAGTTAGAGCTCTAGTTTAGTTTAGTTTTAGTTAAGAGTTTTAACTTAAAGTTTTAGCCTAGTGTCTTAGCTTAGAGTTTTAATTAGAGTTGAAAATTAGTTTAGTTATAGTTAAGAGTTTAGAGTTTTAGCTTAGAGTCTTAGCTTAGAGTTTTAGTTAGAGTTCTAGTTTAGTTTAGTTTTAGTTAAGATTTTTAGCTTAGAGTTTTAGCCTAGAGTCTTAGCTTAGCGTTTTAGTTAGAGTTGAAGTTTAATTGAGTTATAGTTAATAGTTTAGAGTTTTAGCTTAGAGTTTTAGCTTAGAGTTCTAGTTTAGTTTAGTTTTAGTTAAGAGTTTTGGCTTAGAGTTTCAGCCTAGAGTCTTAGTATAGAGTTTTAGTTAGAGTTGAAGTTTAGTTTAGTTATAGTTAAGAGTTTAGAGTTTTAGCTTAGAGACTTAGCTTAGAGTTTTAATTAGAGTTTTAGTTTAGTTTAGTTTTAGTTAAGAGTTTTAGCTTAGAGTTTTAGCTTAGAGACTTAGCTTAGAGATTCAGTTAGAGTTCTAGTTTAGTTTAGTTTTAGTTAAGAGCTTTAGCTTAGATTTTTAGGCTAGAGTCTTAGCATAGTGTTTTTGTTAGAGTTGAAGTTTAGTTTAGTTATACTTAAGAGTTTAGAGTTTTAGCTTAGGGTTTTAGTTAGAGTTCTAGTTTAGTTTAGTTTTAGTTAAGAGTTTTAGCTTAGAGTTTTAGCCTAGAGTCTTAACTTAGAGTTTTAGTTAGAGTTGAAGTTTAGTTTAGTTATAGTTCAGAGTTTAGAGTTTTAGCTTAGGGTTCTAGTTTAGCTTTAGTTAAGAGTTTTAGCTTAGAGTTTTAGCCTAAATTCTTTGCTTAGAGTTTTAGTTAGAGTTGATGTTTAGTTTAGTTATAGTTAAGAGTTTAGAGTTTTAGCTTAGAGTCTTAGCTTGGAGTTTTAGTTAGAGTTCTAGTTTAGTTTAGTTTTAGTTAAGAGTTTTAACTTAGAGTCTTAGCTTAGAGTTTTAGTTAGAGTTGAAGTTTAGTTTAGTTATAGTTAAGAGTTTAGAGTTTTAGCCTAGAGTCTTAGCTAAAAGTTTTAATAGAGTTCTAGTTTAGTTTAGTGTTAGTTAAGAGTTTTACCTTAGAGTTTTAGACTAGAGTCTTAGCTTAGAGTTTTAGTTAGAGTTGAATTTTAGTTTATTTACAGTTAAGAGTTTAGAGTTTTAGCTTAGAGTCTTAGCTTAGAGTTTTAGTTAGAGTTCTAGTTTAGTTTAATTTTATTTAAAATTTTTAGCTTAGAGTTTTAGCTTAGAGTCTTAGCTTAGAGTTTTAGTTAGAGCTCTAGTTTAGTTTAGTTTTAGTTAAGAGTTTTAACTTAAAGTTTTAGCCTAGTGTCTTAGCTTAGAGTTTTAATTAGAGTTGAAAATTAGTTTAGTTATAGTTAAGAGTTTAGAGTTTTAGCTTAGAGTCTTAGCTTAGAGTTTTAGCCTAGAGTCTTAGCTTAGCGTTTTAGTTAGAGTTGAAGTTTAATTTAGTTATAGTTAATAGTTTAGAGTTTTAGCTTAGAGTCTTAGCTTAGAGTTTTAGTAAGAGTTCTAGTTTAGTTTAGTTTTAGTTAAGAGTTTTGACTTAGAGTTTCAGCCTAGAGTCTTAGCTTAGAGTTTTAGTTAGAGTTCTAGTTTAGTTTAGTTTTAGTTAAGAGATTTAGCTTAGAGTTTTAGCCTAGAGTCTTAGCATAGAGTTTTAGTTCGACTTGAAGTTTAGTTTAGTTATAGTTAAGAGTTTAGAGTTTAGATTTTTAGCTTAGAGTCTTAGCTTAGGGTTTTAGTTAGAGTTCAAGTTTAGTTTAGTTTTAGTTAAGAATTTTAGCCTAGAGTCTTAGCTTAGAGTTTTAGTTAGAGTTGAAGTTTAATTTAGTTATAGTTAAGAGTTTAGAGTTTTAGCTTAGAGTCTTGGCTTCGAGTTTTAGTTAGAGTTCTAGTTTAGTTTAGCTTTAGTTAAGAGTTTTAGCTTAGATTTTTAGCCTAGAGTCTTAACTTAAAGTTTTAGTTAGAGTTGAAGTTTAGTTTAGTTATAGTTAAGAGTTTAGAGTTTTAGCTTAGAGTCTTAGCTTAGAGTTTTAATTAGAGTTCTAGTTTAGTTTAGTTTTAGTTAAGAGTTTTAGCCTAGAGTCTTAGCTTAGAGTTTTAGCTTAGAGACTTAGCGTAGAGATTCAGTTAGAGTTCTAGTTTAGTTTAGTTTTAGTTAAGAGTTTTAGCTTAGATTTTTAGCCTAGAGTCTTAGCATAGTGTTTTTGTTAGAGTTGAAGTTTAGTTTAGTTATTCTTAAGAGTTTAGAGTTTTAGCTTAGAGTTTTAGTTAGAGTTCTAGTTTAGTTTAGTTTTAGTTAAGAGTTTTAGCTTAGAGTTTTAGCCTAGAGTCTTAACTTAGAGTTTTAGTTAGAGCTGAAAATTAGTTTAGTTATAGTAAATGAGTTTAGAGTTTTAGCTTAGAGTCTTAGCTTAGGGTTTTAGTTAGAGTTCTAGTTTAGTTTAGTTTTAGTTAAGAGTTTTAGCTTAGAGTTTTAGCCTAGAGTCTTAGCTTAGAGTTTTAGTTAGAGTTGAAGTTTAATTTAGTTATAGTTAAGAGTTTAGAGTTTTAGCTTAGAGTCTTAGCTTAGAGTTTTAGCCTAGAGTCTTAGCTTAGCGTTTTAGTTAGAGTTGAAGTTTAATTTAGTTATAGTTAATAGTTTAGAGTTTTAGCTTAGAGTCTTAGCTTAGAGTTTTAGTAAGAGTTCTAGTTTAGTTTAGTTTTAGTTAAGAGTTTTGACTTAGAGTTTCAGCCTAGAGTCTTAGCTTAGAGTTTTAGTTAGAGTTCTAGTTTAGTTTAGTTTTAGTTAAGAGATTTAGCTTAGAGTTTTAGCCTAGAGTCTTAGCATAGAGTTTTAGTTCGACTTGAAGTTTAGTTTAGTTATAGTTAAGAGTTTAGAGTTTAGATTTTTAGCTTAGAGTCTTAGCTTAGGGTTTTAGTTAGAGTTCAAGTTTAGTTTAGTTTTAGTTAAGAGTTTTAGCCTAGAGTCTTAGCTTAGAGTTTTAGTTAGAGTTGAAGTTTAATTTAGTTATAGTTAAGAGTTTAGAGTTTTAGCTTAGAGTCTTGGCTTCGAGTTTTAGTTAGAGTTCTAGTTTAGTTTAGCTTTAGTTAAGAGTTTTAGCTTAGATTTTTAGCCTAGAGTCTTAACTTAAAGTTTTAGTTAGAGTTGAAGTTTAGTTTAGTTTTAGTTAAGAGTTTAGAGTTTTAGCTTAGAGTCTTAGCTTAGAGTTTTAATTAGAGTTCTAGTTTAGTTTAGTTTTAGTTAAGAGTTTTAGCCTAGAGTCTTAGCTTAGAGTTTTAGCTTAGAGACTTAGCGTAGAGATTCAGTTAGAGTTCTAGTTTAGTTTAGTTTTAGTTAAGAGTTTTAGGTTAGATTTTTAGCCTAGAGTCTTAGCATAGTGTTTTTGTTAGAGTTGAAGTTTAGTTTAGTTATTCTTAAGAGTTTAGAGTTTTAGCTTAGAGTTTTGGTTAGAGTTCTAGTTTAGTTTAGTTTTAGTTAAGAGTTTTAGCTTAGAGTTTTAGCCTAGAGTCTTAACTTAGAGTTTTAGTTAGAGCTGAAAATTAGTTTAGTTATAGTAAATGAGTTTAGAGTTTTAGCTTAGAGTCTTAGCTTAGGGTTTTAGTTAGAGTTCAAGTTTAGTTTAGTTTTAGTTAAGAGTTTTAGCTTAGAGTTTTAGCCTAGAGTCTTAGCTTAGAGTTTTAGTTAGAGTTGAAGTTTAATTTAGTTATAGTTAAGAGTTTAGAGTTTTAGCTTAGAGTCTTAGCTTAGAGTTTTAGTAAGAGTTCTAGTTTAGTTTAGCTTTAGTTAAGAGTTTTAGCTTAGATTTTTAGCCTAGAGTCTTAACTTAAAGTTTTAGTTAGATTTGAAGTTTAGTTTAGTTATAGTTAAGAGTTTAGAGTTTTAGCTTAGAGTCTTAGCTTAGAGTTTTAGTTAGAGTTCTAGTTTAGTTTAGTTTTAGTTAAGAGTTTTAGCTTAGATTTTTAGACTAGAGTCTTAGCATAGTGTTTTTGTTAGAGTTGAAGTTTAGTTTAGTTATTCTTAAGAGTTTAGAGTATTAGCTTAGAGTTTTAGTTAGAGTTCTAGTTTAGTTTAGTTTTAGTTAAGAGTTTTAGCTTAGAGTTTTAGCCTAGAGTCTTAACTTAGAGTTTTAGTTAGAGTTGAAGTTTAGTTTAGTTATAGTTAAGAGTTTTAGCTTAGAGTCTTAGCTTAGAGTTTTAGTTAGGGTTCTAGTTTAGTTTTAGTTAAGAGTTTTAGTTTAGAGTTTTAGCCTAGATTCTTTGCTTAGAGTTTTAGTTAGAGTTGATGTTTAGTTTAGTTATAGTTAAGAGTTTAGAGTTTTAGCTTAGAGTCTTAGCTTAGAGTCTTAGCTTAGAGTTTTAGTTAGAATTCTAGTTTAGTTTAGTTTTAGTTAAGAGTTTTACCTTAGAGTCTTAGCTTAGAGTTTTAGTTAGAGTTGAAGTTTAGTTTAGTTATAGTTAAGAGTTTAGAGTTTTAGCCTAGAGTCTTAGCTAAAAGTTTTAATAGAGTTCTAGTTTAGTTTAGTGTTAGTTAAGAGTTTTATCTTAGAGTTTTAGACTAGAGTCTTAGCTTAGAGTTTTAGTTAGAGTTGAATTTTAGTTTATTTATAGTTAAGAGTTTAGAGTTTTAGCTTAGAGTCTTAGCTTAGAGTTTTAGTTAGAGTTCTAGTTTAGTTTAGTTTTAGTTAAAATTTTTAGCTTAGAGTTTTAGCCTAGAGTCTTAGCTTAGAGTTTTAGTTAGAGTTGAAGTTTAGTTTAGTTATAGTTAAGAGTTTAGAGTTTTAGCTTAGAGTCTTAGCTTAGAGTTTTAGTTAGAGTTCTAGTTTAGTTTAGTTTTAGTTAAGAGTTTTAACTTAAAGTTTTAGCCTAGTGTCTTAGCTTAGAGTTTTAATTAGAGTTGAAAATTAGTTTAGTTATAGTTAAGAGTTTAGATTTTAAGCTTAGAGTCTTAGCTTAGAGTTTTAGCCTAGAGTCTTAGCTTAGCGTTTTAGTTAGAGTTGAAGTTTAATTTAGTTATAGTTAAGAGTTTAGAGTTTTAGCTTAGAGTCTTAGCTTAGAGTTTTAGTAAGAGTTCTAGTTTAGTTTAGTTTTAGTTCAGAGTTTTGGCTTAGAGTTTCAGCCTAGAGTCTTAGCTTAGAGTTTTAGTTAGAGTTGAAGTTTAGTTTAGTTATAGTTAAGAGTTTAGAGTTTTAGCCTAGAGTCTTAGCTAAAAGTTTTAATAGAGTTCTAGTTTAGTTTACTTTTAGTTAAGAGTTTTATCTTAGAGTTTTAGACTAGAGTCTTAGCTTAGAGTTTTAGTTAGAGTTGAATTTTAGTTTATTTACAGTTAAGAGTTTAGAGTTTTAGCTTAGAGTGTTAGCTTAGAGTTTTAGTTAGAGTTCTAGTTTAGTTTAGTTTTAGTTAAAATTTTTAGCTTAGAGTTTTAGCCTAGAGTCTTAGCTTAGAGTTTTAGTTAGAGTTGAAGTTTTGTTTAGTTATAGTTATGAGTTTAGAGTTTTAGCTTAGAGTCTTAGCTTAGAGTTTTAGTTAGAGCTCTAGTTTAGTTTAGTTTTAGTTAAGAGTTTTAACTTAAAGTTTTAGCCTAGTGTCTCAGCTTAGAGTTTTAATTAGAGTTGAAAATTAGTTTAGTTATAGTTAAGAGTTTAGAGTTTTAGCTTAGAGTCTTAGCTTAGAGTTTTAGTAAGAGTTCTAGTTTAGTTTAGTTTTAGTTCAGAGTTTTGGCTTAGAGTTTCAGCCTAGAGTCTTAGCTTAGAGTTTTAGTTAGAGTTGAAGTTTAGTTTAGTTATAGTTAAGAGTTTAGAGTTTTAGCTTAGAGTCTTAGCTTAGAGTTTTAGTTACAGTTCTAGTTTACTTTAGTTTAGTTAAGAGTTTTAGCTTAGAGTTTTAGCCTAGAGTCTTAGCTTAGAGTTTTAGTTAGAGTTGAAGTTTAGTTTAATTATAGTTAAGATCTTAGAGTTTTAGCTTAGAGTCTTAGCTTAGAGTTTTAGTTAGAGTTCTAGTTTAGTTTAGTTTTAGTTAAGAGATTTAGCTTAGAGTTTTAGCCTAGAGTCTTAGCATAGAGTTTTAGTTCGACTTGAAGTTTAGTTTAGTTATAGTTAAGAGTTTAGAGTTTAGATTTTTAGCTTAGAGTCTTAGCTTAGGTTTTTAGTTAGAGTTCAAGTTTAGTTTAGTTTTAGTTAAGAGTTTTAGCTTAGAGTTTTAGCCTAGAGTCTTAGCTTAGAGTTTTAGTTAGAGTTGAAGTTTAATTTAGTTATAGTTAAGAGTTTAGAGTTTTAGCTTAGAGTCTTGGCTTAGAGTTTTAGTTAGAGTTCTAGTTTAGTTTAGCTTTAGTTAAGAGTTTTAGCTTAGAGTTTTAGCCTAGAGTCTTAACTTAAAGTTTTAGTTAGAGTTGAAGTTTAGTTTAGGTATAGTTAAGAGTTTAGAGTTTTAGCTTAGAGTCTTAGCTTAGAGTTTTAGTTAGAGTTCTAGTTTAGTTTAGTTTTAGTTAAGAGTTTTAGCTTAGATTTTTAGCCTAGAGTCTTAGCATAGTGTTTTTGTAAGAGTTGAAGTTTAGTTTAGTTATTCTTAAGAGTTTAGAGTTTTAGCTTAGAGTTTTGGTTAGAGTTCTAGTTTAGTTTAGTTTTAGTTAAGAGTTTTAGCTTAGAGTTTTAGCCTAGAGTCTTAACTTAGAGTTTTAGTTAGAGCTGAAAATTAGTTTAGTTATAGTAAATGAGTTTAGAGTTTTAGCTTAGAGTCTTAGCTTAGGGTTTTAGTTAGAGTTCAAGTTTAGTTTAGTTTTAGTTAAGAGTTTTAGCTTAGAGTTTTAGCCTAGAGTCTTAGCTTAGAGTTTTAGTTAGAGTTGAAGTTTAATTTAGTTATAGTTAAGAGTTTAGAGTTTTAGCTTAGAGTCTTAGCTTAGAGTTTTAGTTAGAGTTCTAGTTTAGTTTAGCTTTAGTTAAGAGTTTTAGCTTAGATTTTTAGCCTAGAGTCTTAACTTAAAGTTTTAGTTAGATTTGAAGTTTAGTTTAGTTATAGTTAAGAGTTTAGAGTTTTAGCTTAGAGTCTTAGCTTAGAGTTTTAGTTAGAGTTCTAGTTTAGTTTAGTTTTAGTTAAGAGTTTTAGCTTAGATTTTTAGACTAGAGTCTTAGCATAGTATTTTTGTTAGAGTTGAAGTTTAGTTTAGTTATTCTTAAGAGTTTAGAGTATTAGCTTAGAGTTTTAGTTAGAATTCTAGTTTAGTTTAGTTTTAGTTAAGAGTTTTAGCTTAGAGTTTTAGCCTAGAGTCTTAACTTAGAGTTTTAGTTAGAGTTGAAGTTTAGTTTAGTTATAGTTAAGAGTTTAGAGTTTTAGCTTAGAGTCTTAGCTTAGAGTGTTAGTTAGGGTTCTAGTTTAGTTTTAGTTAAGAGTTTTAGTTTAGAGTTTTAGCCTAGATTCTTTGCTTAGAGTTTTAGTTAGAGTTGATGTTTAGTTTAGTTTAGAGTTTTAGCTTAGAGTCTTAGCTTAGAGTCTTAGCTTAGAGTTTTAGTTAGAATTCTGGTTTAGTTTAGTTTTAGTTAAGAGTTTTACCTTAGAGTCTTAGCTTAGAGTTTTAGTTAGAGTTGAAGTTTAGTTTAGTTATAGTTAAGAGTTTAGAGTTTTAGCCTAGAGTCTTAGCTAAAAGTTTTAATAGAGTTCTAGTTTAGTTTAGTGTTAGTTAAGAGTTTTATCTTAGAGTTTTAGACTAGAGTCTTAGCTTAGAGTTTTAGTTAGATTTGAAGTTTAGTTTAGTTATAGTTAAGAGTTTAGAGTTTTAGCTTAGAGTCTTAGCTTAGAGTTTTAGTTAGAGTTCTAGTTTAGTTTAGTTTTAGTTAAAATTTTTAGCTTAAGGTTTTAGCCTAGAGTCTTAGCTTAGAGTTTTAGTTAGAGTTGAAGTTTTGTTTAGTTATAGTTAAGAGTTTAGAGTTTTAGCTTAGAGTCTTAGCTCAGAGTTTTAGTTAGAGCTCCAGTTTAGTTTAGTTTTAGTTAAGAGTTTTAACTTAAAGTTTTAGCCTAGTGTCTTAGCTTAGAGTTTTAATTAGAGTTGAAAATTTGTTTAGTTATAGTTAAGAGTTTAGAGTTTAAGCTTAGAGTCTTAGCTTAGAGTTTTAGCCTAGAGTCTTAGCTTAGCGTTTTAGTTAGAGTTGAAGTTTAATTTAGTTATAGTTAATAGTTTAGAGTTTTAGCTTAGAGTCTTAGCTTAGAGTTTTTAGTAAGAGTTCTAGTTTAGTTTAGTTTTAGTTCAGAGTTTTGGCTTAGAGTTTCAGCCTAGAGTCTTAGCTTAGGGTTTTAGTTGGAGTTGAAGTTTAGTTTAGTTATAGTTAAGAGTTTAGAGTTTTAGCTTAGAGTCTTAGCTTAGAGTTTTAGTTACAGTTCTAGTTTACTTTAGTTTAGTTAAGAGTTTTAGCTTAGAGTTTTAGCCTAGAGTCTTAGCTTAGAGTTTTAGTTAGAGTTGAAGTTTAGTTTAATTATAGTTAAGAGCTTAGAGTTTTAGCTTAGAGTCTTAGCTTAGAGTTTTTAGTTAGAGTTCTAGTTTAGTTTATTTTTAGTTAAGAGATTTAGCTTAGAGTTTTAGCCTAGAGTCTTAGCATAGAGTTTTAGTTCGACTTGAAGTTTAGTTTAGTTATAGTTAAGAGTTTAGAGTTTAGAGTTTTAGCTTAGAGTCTTAGCTTAGGGTTTTAGTTAGAGTTCAAGTTTAGTTTAGTTTTAGTTAAGAGTTTTAGCTTAGAGTTTTAGCCTAGAGTCTTAGCTTAGAGTTTTAGTTAGAGTTGAAGTTTAATTTTGTTATAGTTAAGAGTTTAGAGTTTTAGCTTAGAGTCTTAGCTTAGAGTTTTAGTTAGAGTTCTAGTTTAGTTTAGCTTTAGTTAAGAGTTTTAGCTTAGATTTTTAGCCTAGAGTCTTAACTTAAAGTTTTAGTTAGACTTGAAGTTTAGTTTAGTTATAGTTAAGAGTTTAGAGTTTTAGCTTAGAGTCTTAGCTTAGAGTTTTAGTTAGAGTTCTAGTTTAGTTTAGTTTCAGTTAAGAGTTTTAGCCTAGAGTCTTAGCTTAGAGTTTTAGCTTAGAGACTTAGCGTAGAGATTCAGTTAGAGTTCTAGTTTAGTTTAGTTTTAATTAAGAGTTTTAGCTTAGATTTTTAGCCTAGAGTCTTAGCATAGTGTTTTTGTTAGAGTTGAAGTTTAGTTTAGTTATTCTTAAGAGTTTAGAGTTTTAGCTTAGAATTTTAGTTAGAGTTCTAGTTTAGTTTAGTTTTAGTTAAGAGTTTTAGCTTAGAGTTTTAGCCTAGAGTCTTAACTTAGAGTTTTAGTTAGAGTTGAAGTTTAGTTTAGTTATAGTTAAGAGTATAGAGTTTTAGCTTAGAGTCTTAGCTTAGAGTTTTAGTTAGGGTTCTAGTTTAGTTTTAGTTAAGAGTTTTAGCTTAGAGTTTTAGCCGAGATTCTTTGCTTAGAGTTTTAGTTAGAGTTGATGTTTAGTTTAGTTATAGTTAAGAGTTTAGAGTTTTAGCTTAGAGTCTTAGCTTAGAGTCTTAGCTTAGAGTTTTAGTTAGAATTTTAGTTTAGTTTAGTTTTAGTTAAGAGTTTTACCTTAGAGTCTTAGCTTAGAGTTTTAGTTAGAGTTGAAGTTTAGTTTAGTTATAGTTAAGAGTTTAGAGTCTTAGCCTAGAGTCTTAGCTAAAAGTTTTAATAGAGTTCTAGTTTAGTTTAGTGTTAGTTAAGAGTTTTATCTTAGAGTTTTAGACTGGAGTCTTAGCTTAGAGTTTTAGTTAGAGTTGAATTTTAGTTTATTTACAGTTAAGAGTTTAGAGTTTTAGCTTAGAGTCTTAACTTAGAGTTTTAGTTAGAGTTCTAGTTTAGGTTAGTTTTAGTTAAAATATTTAGCTTAGAGTTTTAGCCTAGAGTCTTAGCTTAGAGTTTTAGTTAGAGTTGAAGTTTTGTTTAGTTATAGTTAAGAGTTTAGAGTTTTAGCTTAGAGTCTTAGCTTAGAGTTTTTGTTAGAGCTCTAGTTTAGTTTAGTTTTAGTTAAGAGTTTTAACTTAAAGTTTTAGCCTAGTGTCTTAGCTTAGAATTTTAATTAGAGTTGAAAATTAGCTTAGTTATAGTTAAGAGTGTAGAGTTTTAGCTTAGAGTCTTAGCTTAGAGTTTTAGCCTAGAGTCTCAGCTTAGCGTTTTAGTTAGAGTTGAACTTTAATTTAGTTATAGTTAATAGTTTAGAGTTTTAGCTTAGAGTCTTAGCTTAGAGTTTTAGTAAGAGTTCTAGTTTAGTTTAGTTTTAGTTCAGAGTTTTGGCTTAGAGTTTCAGCCTAGAGTCTTAGCTTAGAGTTTTAGTTAGAGTTGAAGTTTAGTTTAGTTATAGTTAAGAGTGAAGAGTTTTAGCTTAGAGTCTTAGCTTAGAGTTTTAGTTACAGTTCTAGTTTACTTTAGTTTTAGTTAAGAGTTTTAGCTTAGAGTTTTAGCCTAGAGTCTTAGCTTAGAGTTTTAGTTAGAGTTGAAGTTTAGTTTAATTATAGTTAAGAGCTTAGAGTTTTAGCTTAGAGTCTTAGCTTAGAGTTTTAGTTAGAGTTCTAGTTTAGTTTAGTTTTAGTTAAGAGATTTAGCTTAGAGTTTTAGCCTAGAGTCTTAGCATAGAGTTTTAGTTCAAGTTTAAGTTTAGTTTAGTTATAGTTAAGAGTTTAGAGTTTAGAGTTTTAGCTTAGAGTCTTAGCTTAGAGTTTTAAATAGAGTTGAAGTTTAGTTTAGTTATAGTTAAGAGTTTGGAGTTTTAGCTTAGAGTCTTAGCTTAGAGTTTTAGTTAGATTTCTAGTTTAGTTTAGTTTTAGTTAAGAGTTTTAGCTTAGAGTTTTAGCCTAGAGTCTTAGCTTAGAGTTTTAGTTAGAGTTGAAGTTTAGTTTAGTTATAGTTAAGAGTTTAGAGTTTTAGCTTAGAGTCTTAGCTTAGGGTTTTAGTTAGGGTTCTAGTTTAGTTTTAGTTAAGAGTTTTAACTTACAGTTTTAGCCTAGTGTCTTAGCTTAGAGTTTTAGTTAGAGCTGAAAATTAGTTTAGTTATAGTTATGAGTTTAGAGTTTTAGCTTAGAGTCTTAGCTTAGGGTTTTAGTTAGAGTTCAAGTTTAGTTTAGTTTTAGTTAAGAGTTTTAGCTTAGAGTTTTAGCCTAGAGTCTTAACTTAGAGTTTCAGTTAGAGTCGAAGTTTAATTTAGTTATAGTAAAGAGTTTAGAGTTTTAGCTTAGAGTCTTAGCTTAGAGTTTTAGTTTGAGTTCTCGTTTAGTTTAGCTTTAGTTAAGAGTTTTAGCTTAGAGTTTTAGCCTAGAGTCTTAACTTAGAGTTTCAGTTAGAGTCGAAGTTTAGTTTATTTATAGTTAAGAGTTTAGAGCTTTAGCTTAGAGTCTTAGCTTAGAGTTTTAGTTAGAGTTCTAGTTTAGTTTAGTTTTAGTTAAGAGTTTTAGGTTAGATTTTTAGCCTGGAGTCTTAGCAAAGTGTTTTTGTTAGAGTTGAAGTTTTGTTTAGTTATACTTAAGAGTTTAGAGTTTTAGCTTAGAGTTTTAGTTAGAGTTCTTGTTTAGTTTAGTTTTAGTTAAGAGTTTTAGCTTAGAGTTTTAGCCTAGAGTCTTAACTTAGAGTTTCAGTTAGAGTCGAAGTTTAGTTTATTTACAGTTAAGAGTTTAGAGTTTTAGCTTAGAGTCTTAGCTTAGAGTATTGGTTAGAGTTCTAGTTTAGTTTAGTTAAAATTTTTAGCTTAGAGTTTTAGTTTAGAGTCTTAGCTTAGAGTTTTAGCTTAGAAACTTAGCGTAGAGATTCAGTTAGAGTTCTAGTTTAGTTTAGTTTTAGTTAAGAGTTTTAGCGTAGATTTTTAGCCTAGAGTCTTAGCAGAGTGTTTTTGTTAGAGTTGAAGTTTAGTTTAGTTATACTTAAGAGTTTAGAGTTTTAGCTTAGAGTTTTAGTTAGAGTTCTTGTTTAGTTTAGTTTTAGTTAAGAGTTTTAGCTTAGAGTTTTAGCCTAGAGTCTTAACTTAGAGTTTCAGTTAGAGTCGAAGTTTAGTTTATTTACAGTTAAGAGTTTGGAGTTTTAGCTTAGAGTCTTAGCTTAGAGTTTTAGTTAGAGTTCTAGTTTAGTTTAGTTTTAGTGAAAATTTTTAGCTTAGAGTCTTAGCTTAGAGTTTTAGTTAGAGTTGAAGTTTAGTTTAGTTATAGTTAAGAGTTTAGAGTTTTAGCTTAGAGTTTTAGTTAGAGTTCTTGTTTAGTTTAGTTTTAGTTAAGAGTTTTAGCTTGGAGTTTTAGCTTAGAGTCTTAGCTTAGAGTTTTAGTTAGAGTTCTAGTTTAGTTTAGTTTTAGTTAAAATTTTTAGCCTAGTGTCTTAGCTTAGAGTTTTTATTAGAGTTGAAACTTAGTTTAGTTATAGTTATGAGTTTAGAGTTTTAGCTTAGAGTCTTAGCTTAGAGTTTTAGTTAGAGTTCTAGTTTAGTTTAGTTTTAGTTAAGAGTTTTAGTTTAGAACTTTAGCCTAGAGTCTTAGCTTAGCGTTTTAGTTAGAGTTGAAGTTTAGTTATAGTTAATAGTTTAGAGTTTTAGCTTAGAGTCTTAGCTTAGAGTTTTAGTTAGAGTTCTAGTTTAGTTTAGTTTTAGTTAAGAGTTTTGGCTTAGAGTTTTAGCCTAGAGTCTTAGCTTAGAGTTTTAGTTAGAGTTGAAGTTTAGTTTAGTTATAGTTAAGAGTTTAGAGTTTTAGCTTAGAGTCTTAGCTTAGAGTTTTAGCTTAGAGACTTAGCGTAGAGATTCAGTTAGAGTTCTAGTTTAGTTTAGTTTTAGTTAAGAGTTTTAGCTTAGATTTATAGCCTAAAGTCTTAGCATAGTGTTTTGTTATAAGAGTTCAGAGTTTTAGCTTAGAGTCTTAGCTTAGAGTTTTAGTTAGAGTTCTAGTTTAGTTTTAGTTAAAATTTTTAGCTTAGAGTCTTAGCCTAGAGTCTTAGCTTAGAGTTTTAGTTAGAGTTGAAGTTTAGTTTAGTTATAGTTAAGAGTTTAGAGTTTTAGCTTAGAGTCTTGGCTTAGAGTTTTAGTTAGAGGTCTAGTTTAGTTTAGTTTTATTTAAGAGTTTAAACTTAAAGTTTTAGCCTAGTGTCTTAGCTTAGAGTTTTAATTAGAATTGAAAATTACTTTAGTTATAGTTAAGAGTTTGGAGTTTTAGCTTAGAGTCTTAGCTTAGAGTTTTAGTTAGAGTTCTAGTTTAGTTTAGTTTTAGTTAAGAGTTTTAGCTTAGAGTTTTAGCCTAGAGTCTTAGCTTAGCGTTTTAGTTAGAGTTGAAGTTTAGTTTAGTTATAGTTAATAGTTTAGAGTTTTAGCTTAGAGTTTTAGTTAGAGTTCTAGTTTAGTTTAGTTTTAGTTAAGAGTTTTAGCTTAGAGTTTTAGCCTAGAGTCTTAGCTTAGAGTTTTAGCCTAGAGTCTTAGCTTAGCGTTTTAGTTAGAGTTGAAGTTTAGTATAGTTATAGTTAATAGTTTAGAGTTTTAGCTTAGAGTTTTAGTTAGAGTTCTAGTTTAGTTTAGTTTTAGTTAAAATTTTTAGCCTAGTGTCTTAGCTTAGAGTTTTAATTAGAGTTGAAACTTAGTTTAGTTATAGTTAAGAGTTTAGAGTTTTAGCTTAGAGTCTTAGCTTAGAGTTTTAGTTAGAGTTCTAGTTTAGTTTAGTTTTAGTTAAGAGTTTTAGTTTAGAATTTTAGCCTAGAGTCTTAGCTTAGCGTTTTAGTTAGAGTTGAAGTTTAGTTATAGTTAGTAGTTTAGAGTTTTAGCTTAGAGTCTTAGCTTAGAGTTTTAGTAAGAGTTCTAGTTTAGTTTAGTTTTAGTTAAGAGTTTTAGCTTAGAGTTTTAGCCTAGAGTCTTAGCTTAGAGTTTTAGTTAGAGTTGAAGCTTAGTTTAGTTATAGTTAAGAGCTTAGAGTTTTAGCTTAGAGTCTTAGCTTAGAGTTTTAGTTAGAGTTGAAGCTTAGTTTAGTTATTGTTAAGAGCTTAGAGTTTTAGCTTAGAGTCTTAGCTTAGAGTTTTAGCTTAGAGACTTAGCGTAGAGATTCAGTCAGAGTTCTGGTTTAGTTTAGTTTTAGTTAAGAGCTTTAGCTTAGATTTATAGCCTAAAGTCTTAGCATAGTCTTTTGTTATAAGAGTTTAGAGTTTTAGCTTAGAGTCTTAGCTTAGAGTTTTAGTTAGAGTTCTAGTTTAGTTTTAGTTAAAATTTTTAGCTTAGAGTCTTAGCCTAGAGTCTTAGCTTAGCGTTTTAGTTAGAGTTGAAGTTTAGTTTAGTTATAGTTAAGAGTTTAGAGTTTTAGCTTAGAGTCTTGGCTTAGAGTTTTAGTTAGAGGTCTAGTTTAGTTTAGTTTTATTTAAGAGTTTTAACTTAAAGTTTTAGCCTAGTGTCTTAGCTTAGAGTTTTAATTAGAATTGAAAATTACTTTAGTTATAGTTAAGAGTTTAGAGTTTTAGCTTAGAGTCTTAGCTTAGAGTTTTAGTTAGAGTTTTAGTTTAGTTTAGTTTTAGTTAAGAGTTTTAGCTTAGAGTTTTAGCCTAGAGTCTTAGCTTAGCGTTTTAGTTAGAGTTGAAGTTTAGTTTAGTTATAGTTAATAGTTTAGAGTTTTAGCTTAGAGTCTTTGCTTAGAGTTTTAGTAAGAGTTCTAGTTTAGTTTAGTTTTAATTAAGAGTTTTGGCTTAGAGTTTCAGCCTAGAGTCTTAGCTTAGAGTTTTAGTTAGAGTTGAAGTTTAGTTTAGTTATAGTTAAGAGTTTAGAGTTTTAACTTAGAGTCTTAGGTTAGAGTTTTAGTTACAGTTCTAGTTTACTTTAGTTTTAGTTGAGAGTTTTAGCTTAGAGTTTTAGCCTAGAGTCTTAGCATAGAGTTTAAGTTAGAGTTGAAGTTTAGTTTAGTTATAGTTAAGAGCTTAGAATTTTAGCTTAGAGTCTTAGCTTAGAGTTTTAGTTAGAGTTCTAGTTTAGTTTAGTTTTAGTTAAGAGATTTAGCTTAGAGCTTTAGCCTAGAGTCTTAGCATAGAGTTTTAGTTAGAGTTGAAGTTTAGTTTAGTTATAGTTAAGAGTTTAAATTTTTAGCTTAGAGTCTTAGCTTAGAGTTTTAGTAAGAGTTGAAGTTTAGTTTAGTTATAGTTAAGAGCTTAGAATTTTAGCTTAGAGTCTTAGCTTAGAGTTTTAGTAAGAGTTCTAGTTTAGTTTAGTTTTAGTTAAGAGTTTTAGCTTAGAGTTTTAGTTAGAGTTGAAGTTCAGTTTAGTTATAGTTAAGAGCTTAGAGTTTTAGCTTAGAGTCTTAGCTTAGAGTTTTAATTAGAGTTCTAGTTTAGTTTATTATTAGTTAAGACATTTAGCTTAGAGTTTTAGCCTAGAGTCTTAGTATAGAGTTTTAGTTAGAGTTGAAGTTTAGTTTAGTTATAGTTAAGAGTTTAAATTTTAGAGTTTTAGCTTAGAGTCTTAGCTTAGAGTCTTAGCTTAGAGTTTTAGTTAGATTTATTGTTTAGTTTAGTTTTAGTTAAGAGTTTTAGCTTAGAGTTTTAGCCTAGAGTCGAGGAGGGAGACAATAGATATCGATGACAATGTAACATATATATTTATGTAATCTATGTATATGTCTATGTAATATATATATGCATATATATATATATATATATATATATATATATATATATATATATATATATATATATATATATATATAATATATATATATATATATATATATATATATATATATATATATATACATATATATATATATATATATATATTTATATATATATACATATATATATATATATATATATATATATATATATATATATATATATATATATATATATATATATATATATATATATATATATATATATATATAATATATATATATATATATATATATATATATATATATATATATATATATATATATATATATATATATATATATATATATATATATATATATATATATATATATATATATATATATGGTTTTGTTGAAAAAAAGAATCTAGATTTTCTGGTTATTTAATGATAATTAGCAACTTCTTGACAATTGGCAACTTCGTATTAAATGGAATCATAGTAAATAGAATGTAATTTATCTAGTATTAGTAAACTTGTATTGTTTTTTAACAAAGGCTTCTTATGGAAAGTTTTTAATACAAGGCTATGAAGTTAACATTTAATTTTACCGATCGACTTTCATCCCTTTGCTGGGATTGCGACTCTGAGAGAGACGTTGAACAGGAAAGCAGGCTTCGAGTCTCCAAAATTACCAAAAAAAAATTATAAAAATCCACCCAAAAATAAGTATCAGATTCTATTTTACCATCTATGACTGATTTCAGAAACTACAATGAGTTCCAATCTATAAATGTCTAAGGTATCAGAAGCAAATGAAGGGACCTGTTGCGCCTCTTCAAGGGAAAACATTTATAAGGGCAACATTCTTTTCCTCTACTATACTTGATTATATATACCATACTGGATATCAAAATCCTGTAACTTGAAATAAATGAAGGCTGAGATAGAAATGTAAAATCCGATTATTTTCAGGATAATCTAAGGAAACTTCGTTTTGTGCAAAACAAAAAAAGATTGTATTAATAAATTTCAAAACTTAATTTATTACAAACTCAGCATACTGAAAGTGAATACTAATCATCCTTCTTCTAGAGTGGTAAAGAAAATATGAGGTAGTAGTAGGAGAGACCCAATAGATACCTGACAAACATAATTTATGCATGTTTTTTGTCTCTCACTGTTGATGTTTTTTCATGGTTTTGTTCTGTTTGATGGTTATTTAATGTTTTTTCATGGTTATATTGTTGTTTGATGTTTCTTTGAATGTAGACACAAGTTCAACAACAGTTTCTGGATGTAGACATCTGTTTTTTTATGGTTGTTTGATGATTATGAGTTTTGGTCAATTTGTTTGTAGTTTTCTTGGATGTAGACATGTCCAATAACATTGCTGAATGTAGACATAACTTCAACGACATTTTCTGGATGTTTCTTGGATGTCGACATAAAATCAAAAACAATTGCTGGATGTAGACATAAGTCCAACAACAACTTGGATGTAGACATCTGTTTGTTGATGGTTGTTTGATGGTTATGAGAGTTGGTCCATTTGTTTGTTGTTTTGCTGGATGTAGACATAACTTCAACAACATTTGCTGGATGTAGACTTAAAAACAACAATTTCTGGTTAATGGATTCTAAGGGGACAGGGTCACGTGTCTTTTTATAGGCCAATCAGGGGATGTTTCTAAATGTATTGATCCATTAATGGGACAAGATCACAGTGAATATAAGGAAGGATGTTTGCTATAGTTGTTATTAGTGTTTGACTAGAATTCAATGAGTGTGAACAGTTTGACTTTACTAATTAGGATATAATTGTATTAATGAGTGAAATGTTTACACTATTAGAAGTTGATAGTGGAGTTGATATCAACGATACAAGAGCACCAAACATTGCGGTGGATATCAAGAGAGGATCACGGCTTTGTCTGGAATGGGATGAAGTATATGCAAGATACGTGTTATCCTTGAGCAAACCTAAAATGAAGAATCAATTATACTTTGCTGCAAAACTTGATATAGCGCATGTGAATAGACTTCAAAGTGCTTTAAGTGCAATATTGAAGCACATCGAAGACAATCAGCTTTATCGTTAATTGCACATGTGTAATATTATTGTTGTAATTATACAATAAAATTGTTTCGAAATCAAAAATGTCACTTTCTTTTTGTTAGAATGTTAGATTAGGTAGAACGATTCATGGTCAGTCTAAAGTCAGCATTCAGAGTGATAGCATTCAAAAATGAATAAATTTCAGAAAGAGAGAAATAGATCGAATCTGGTGATTATGGAAAAACCTTTGATTCTGGATGATGATTTTCTCGAGTTATCTCTTCAACGAAAGATATTCTCACAGGGGACACTTGACAATACAATGAAAACTGATTCTCCCCAATTGAACTATTGTATGAAACTTTTACGATGTGACTCAAATGCTTATACTCAATTTATTGATATATTAATTGAAACAAAGCAGAATAATATCGTGGATATACTTTTGAAAACATTGCCATAAAATCAATGTAGCTGGCTCCCCCTTCGAAAGAGGTAAAGTCACAGAGTTACTCCTGTCCCATTCCTTCTCTGAATTTATTGAACGAGAACCAGTTTCTTTTTAGCTGTGAGAAAGTTGACATCAGAAACCAAAAAATGTTCGATACATGTCCACTATGCATGTACACTCTTGGCAATTGGTCATCGTGTGAGAATTGTACAATTATTTATGACTATTATGAAAATTACAAATTATGCAATCCTTGTAAATTACATAGACGATATCCAGTACAAATTAAAGGATGTAATTCATGTCTTGAAAATATTTGTGACTCTCACCCTAGAGGACATCTATGCTCCAATTGCCACTATGACAAATGTGATCAGTGGGAGAATACTTACCCCAATATGATTGGAAAGAATCCCAAATGTATTTTTTGTTTATTTCTACGAGATTGGTATCGTCGTGGATTTAAATTATTTTGGGAGGAAGAATCTGGTCTACGATTCAACAGTTTGGGTAGCAAGACAATTTGATTTCTATGTCATCGCTGTGACGACATTGCATATTTTGACAATAAACCTAATGATTTTTATTTGCCAGCTACCGAATGTGATTCACCATTTGAAAACACTGTATGCAATATTCCTTCAAATAGACGGATTGAAACACGTGAATTTCACAATATGAATGCAAATAGTATCATTGACTGTACAAAGAGATATGACAAGAGTGACGCTACATTATACTGTAGAAAATGTGACCCTGACTTTGCAGTCAATCAGGATCAATATGCAGTGAATTCAAATAATCTACCAGCATTATTGGTTCACGACAGTTGCCTATACACCGAAAAAGAAGAAGAAATCTAAAGTGAAGGATAAAGACATTGTTGTATATATACATTTTTCATTTATTAATAAGCAAATTCACATATATTTTTTAAGTACTTTACTCGCAGGGCACTAAAATCAATATTATACAGGTCTGAGAGGATATTTTCCACCATAAAGTCATTCAAACTTAGATTGTCTACATAAATGTTTAGAAACTGCTTGTAAGTATAGCCGTGACATCGGAACACAAAATATAGTAGTGCATGGAAACCACAACTTTTAGTCGTCAGATCCTGCTTTCTCTCTCTTCTAATTTTGAATAATAGTTTTCCCACTACTCTCAATATACTTGCTGATGTGTGGAGTGTAGAAGGTATAGGGGTGGCCAAGAGAATAAAAAAATTCAATGGTCTTAATTGTTTGAAAGATGCACAACCAATGGCCAGTATTCACAGTCGACGGACTGCTATTAACAATGATTAGGATATTGTTGGCACTTTGAATTTTTCCAAGAAAGTCCTAGGGTAGGCAATAGGATCTGTATTTGGAAATTTAGGGGTCCAAATTTAATAAATTGATTATATGACTGGTGTTCATGGCGCCAAGTTTAGTAGAACACTGCCTTCGGGAGTGATTTCCCAAAAGGTTTCAAATTGATATAGCGAGATTAGTGCAATACTCTCAGCTAATGGGTCGGCAAATGAACATTCTAAACGCACACTCCCCGTTCGTACTATACTCATATCCTTGGTGCTAGACAAATCCAATACAATGATACCTTGTGTTTTAGCAAACATTTCTTTGGCTATACCATTTTCAAATAGTTGTGAATCATGATCTAGGGCTTGCATGGTCAACTCATACAATGTCTTATAGGATTTATCAAAAGATAGGTTGTAGAGTGGGATTCCATTTACTTTGCAGACAAGAGAAGAAAGCCCAAAGATTTCAAATTTATGTGGGCATCCAGGCCAAGATCCTATTGCACTAGCGCTTTTAAAAATGCCAAGGCTAGTTTTGACGGAATTTCGCCATTGATAAAGGATGAGTCGGTGAAGGTGAGTGAGCCTGTAGCAACATAACGTTAATTGGTGATTGTATAAGGAACAAGTAGTTTAATATTATTTCCACTGGCTCTCAGTTTTTCCACTGCCAAAGCAACAGAACTCATAACCTGTTGTTTGCGTACATGTAATTTTGCCGAGTTGAGGGAGAGATTTACATCAGGATTTGCAGCAAGATCTTTTCGTAAAATGAAATTGGAAGGAGCAAGCGTCAATTTTATATCCACTTTAATATTGGGTGGTAGCCATTGGGGTATATTAAATATTTCATGATATATTTTTCCAGCTAGATGTAATTCAATAGTTGTAGCATTTTTAAGTGCATCTGTACCATCAGTATTAGTAATATATTCATATCCATAGGAGGTGCCTCTCACTTCCTTGTAATGACTTGGGTGTCATCAGCGTGAATTGCATATAGCTTGTATAATTTGAGAGATTGTTGCTTATGCTCACCAGTGTGCCATTTATGTAGACACTGATTTGCCGAAATAAAATATGTCATATACAATTTTCATAGGATATTCTATCGACAAGAATTGGCAATGTGTTATCGGATTTCCGGACTTTTATTTGTAAATATATACATGTTGAAGACATGTCCATAAAGTAGTCTTCATTGGAATAAATTTTAAAGTTGATATTATTGGAGAGGGGTTGTTGTGGATAAAATTGTTCATAGTATGCATGTTTTACACTGACATCAACATTTTCTACATTGAATAGATTCAATGAGGAGGTGATTGAAGGTTGGGCATCCTTATGCGGTAGATATGACATCTTAGGAAAAGAAATCTAGTTTGATCAAACAATTCCCTTCCTGGGGCTTCTTCTTTTACTGTTTACTTTACGTTTCGTCCTTTTCCTTCTTCTCTTTGACAAGGGTGATGTTTTTTGTTTCTGACCTGAGTAGAGACTGATGAGTTTTGTACTTTTTTCGACCTTTTTAAACCTTTTCCATTTTGACGAGATTTCATTTGTTTGCCAAGGGTTCGTGCACTGGACCTAAGATTTTCCGAAGCACTTTTTTTTAAATCCTTGCCAGAGCCCCAATCGTATCGTGTAGAGGATGCAAAATCTGTCGCAGCCGGTACAATATATTTTCTAGCCAGAGGTAGTGCAGAGAGAAACAGCTTAGCAAACCAACTGCCAAGATTATAGCCAGACATTGACGAGCGAACTTTTCAACAGTCCATTCCATTGCCCAGTTGTCTTGGGCCAAGAGTATTGACATAGCAGTAAATATCAGGACAAATGAATACCACTTTTCTATTAGACATCTTGTTGTTGAACGATGGGTCGAAAATGGCATGTAATCACAGCCAAATTTTTTGATATTGCTAGAGGATCACCTGATTCAGTTCTTAGTGTTAACTGACAGAGTTACAAATAGGAAGTGTTTACGGGGATATACTGAAGATGCTTTATAATGTAATGGTGAATTGTTCTTGATTGGTTTTTCATTCAAGAACTCGTAGGAGGGGAACACTGATATTGCCAATCCGAGATGTTTCAACGAAGGATGCGTAGAGATATATACAAGTGTCCATGAAAAAGGCAGGTGGGTATTCAGCAAAAATAAAATTAGTGTTTCCAGCACTTTTACCATTGATTATATTGAGCTTAAAGTCAAGAACATCTTTTAGATTATCATTGAGAATAATTTTTTCATCGGCAATGGGTGAACTAATGTAGATCTTGCCCTCCTCCTTTGATTAGTTGAAATGAAAGGCTCCTTTTTTACGAGCGGAAATTCTGTTATTGATAGAAAGACATGAATCATTCATACAGGCGAGTTCTTCGTAGGGTAATTCAATATATGGATAATTCATCCAATTGATCTTTTGAATTTATTCTTGATCACCTGGGGGTGGTGGCCAATCATAGGGTCTAATTTTTATATTATATTTGCGATCTTTTCTCAGGATGTCATATGTATTTTTGAGAATACAGTCGACAAGAGCCACTTCATACGCGCCGTCAAATTTGATGGTGGGGGTGAGTTTCGTCCAAAAATGACTTGTTCTATTCAAATCATTGTAGATAGGATCGGAAACATTGGACATGAATATCATATAGAAATATTTGGGCAATGTTAATGTCTTCAACACTGGCCCAAGAATCAAAATCAGAGTTGTATCCTAGCCAGCGAGCAAGCAGCTGTCTCTTGCCCCTACGAGTACGCCTTTTTAAAATCTTTTCAATTTGATAAATTTCACTAGTTTTTCTAACTTTTTGTTGTTCATATTCATCAAAACCGCCGAGAATCTCATCATCTTTGGTGTCTCGCAATCGATATGTTATGGGTGTAGTGTCCATGATTTTGGATACTTTAAAAAGTTCAGTGCTTCATAAGTAATTCCTCTTTTCCAAAATATTGGTGGTTCTATTAATTCGAACAGTGTCACCAACATTGAATTTCTTTTTTTCTTCTCATTACCACTACCATTGGAATATTGTTTAAGAAAAGCATCAAATGTATTTTCACTGCAATGAACTTCCCGAAGGTTAATATTGGACAGGGATCGATGTGGTCGTTGGTTGTATATTTGCATGATTTTATCTAAATCATGAAGGAAAGCAACAGTATTTTTCAGCGTACAATATCTTGAAATTAATCGACGAATCGTTCTTATCAATCGTTCAGCCAATGCAGCCTTTATTGGGCTGTGACTATGATAGAGCATTGTATTAAATTTCAATAGAACCTTTTGCACATGAGGATTAACAAATTCGCAACCATGATCTGATTGAATTTTTCTATAGCAATCCTGTTCAAGAATACTTTTTAAAGCATGAGCAACTTCAACACCTCTCTTTGATTGCAATGGAATGGCATAGGCAAAGCGACTAAAGACACTAATTGCCACTAGAATATATTTGTAGGGTGTATTGTGACGTCGTTAAATCACATATAAAGTTAAAAGATCAGTTTGCGTTATAGGCAGAGGGAAAAAGGCTTTAGATTGTCGATATTGTTTGCCACGAAGCCTGCGATTCCGATGCAGTATGTAACTCGGTTCATTTTCTAGACACTCTTTTGCTTTGTTTAATGTGCTACCAACCATGTCAGAGGCAGCTTTAGAAAGCGTTATGGGGGAACTTAGACTTCCTGCTTCACCAAGATTTTCATAGACATGTTTTAAAACTTCATTCATTTTGAACGCAAACACGTAGTGTAATGTCCACTCACCTTTTGCACACTGGAGGGTGAATCAATCCGTCTTCGCTTTTGTCTAGCAGCCACCGTTGTTGGTGTTATAAAATCATTGCTGCTGCTGCTAGTATTTTCCAATATTGAATCTTCTTCTTTTTTAAATGGTGTTGGCGTTGTTTGAGGACTATATTTTCTTAAATTTTTAGAATTTGCTTATTGCCAATAAGACTTTTGGGGAAGTTTGGTGCATGTAGAAAGGTGCATAGATTATGGTCAAATGATAAAAGTCCTTTACGATTCGTAATCAGATCCGATAAAAAATCCACTAGATTATAACTTTTTCCCTGAATTATAATTCGTTTCCCTGTGCTATCAAATTGAACTTGATGATCATTGCAACTTTCCAAAATGAGATATGTTAATACTCTTTTACTCTGTTCTCGATTGGTCACTGGCAATAGGTTTCTATTTAATGTCACTATGGAATTCAATTTCTTCTTCTTTGATTGCACTACATAATCTTGAGGAGATGTTTCCTGTTTAGGGGGATATATGACGGTGGCAGTGGCGGTGACGGTGGCGGGTCTCTCACGATAAGGTCTATGTTGGTTCACACGTCGCAATGCATCTTGAAGTAAAACTAGCTTTTTATCATCAGCAATATTTTCATCATTAATGAATTTGCTTAGATTGTCTTCAAAATGTTCCACGGATGAGAGTACAAGTTCAAATGGCGTCAATTTATAGGATTTAGCCATCTAGAGCAAACTGTTTACAAGTTCTGCAATTATTGGTAGTAAAAGTGTAAAAAAGCTACCGTCCGCTTGAAGGAGACAATTTTTTCCTTTTAACAATTTTTCCTTTGTTTTTGCAAGCCAAGACACGTACAGTGGAACGATGTTGATTTGTCTGTTTTCTAACACCTTCTGACAAGTGTTATTACAATTTTTAATTATTTTAGCTAAAAGTGTCGTTTTCCCAGACATTGAAGGACCACACAGAAACGATCTGAATGGTGTTTTAAATTGATACATACTGCAGCTGGTGCTGCTGCTGCTGCTGACAATAGCTGGACTACAACTAACTGTAAACCGTACTTGTCCAATGAATAAACAGTAATAATTTTCCCATAGATCTATCTACTACAAGAACAACAAAAGCAATATTTCATTCATTTTTTAACACAAAAACACTTTTCTGTACAGCAACAATAGTACACACATACACACACTATTTGTTCAACAAGAACAATAGCAACAACAGAATTTTTTAACAAAAACCCTTTTTTGTACAGCATGAATAGTACACACACACTATTTGTTCAACAAGAACAATAGCAACAAGAGCATTTATTAAAAACAACTTAAAATAGTACACACTATTTTTTCAACCAGAACAATAGCAACAATACCATTTATTAACAAAAACACTTTTTTTAACAAAGACACACAAACAACTTAAAATACAACAAGAAACACACACATTTTGTACAGCACAAATAGCAATAGCACTCACTATTTGCTCAGCAACATTTTTCATTTATTGACATAAAACACTTTTTATACAGCACGAACACAAACAACTTGAAATACAACAAAAATAGTACACACTATTTGTACAACTAGGGTGAGCATTTATTGACAAAAATACTTTTTGTAGAACAACAACAACAGCAACACTATTTTTCACTTATTGTGATAAAACACGAACAACTTAAAACACGAACAATAACAGCACAGTTGAACAAATTTCAATGAATTTGAAAGATGAGAATACCCTCCAATCCCTCCAGGGAGCCGCAGGCCAAAGGGGTACCGTGGGTGGGAGCCACAGACCGAAGGCCGGTGGCGGGCTGGACCCCTCCCATCCCGGGATTGCGTGTTAAGCGGTGAAAACAGTATACAATAGTTACTGCTGGTTAGGTTAGGTAAATTTAATTTATCCAGACCGAGTTGGTTACGATAGTCTACACATTCAACCCGGTCTGAAATTCTATAGTATCCATGGGGAAGTAAATTTATACCCTTCTCGAGCACAAAAACTTTTTCAGATATACATAACATGGCATTCTTTTCGACTCTAAGAGTTTAATGTTTATGCTGCAGAGAGCAAATTCCAAGCACTTGTGCTCTCGGCACTAGACTAATTTCTACACAGTTTCTGTAGACACTCATGTTGAAATTATTTTTTACAAAATGTGTAGGCCCCCCTTTACACGCCTGTTTTACATCCTTGTTGTGGGTTTCTACACAATAAAATTTAGGACCAGGGAACACCCCATTGGATATTAAATCGCTCCCCATCTCTGATTTTAACATTAGTAGGTGATTGGGAGCTTGCCATTTCACCAACTCAGGGTAGAGGGATGCATTCTAGTTAGTGAAATCCATCCGCAAGCTGATGTGTTCCCCATTTTCTAAATCATTTAATAAATCCCCGGTTTTAACTTTTAACAGCAGAGAATCTGCATCCCCATAATAAACATTAACCTTCCCCTACCTTGGCCATTATACCTTGCACACATTGTAAAAAAACGACAACATGAGCTTTTTGGAAATTTCAAGTGCTGAACTACCTCCCACTATACTCTTGTTCAGCACCACATTTCTCTTTTTCCTGTGTAGAAGAACCATGTTTGCCTCTATGCTCGTGAATGTTGTAAAATTAGGGTCGGCAATAATTCGTGCAGATTCTTTTGGGTCAGTCAAAACGTCACAGCAGGATCTGTTTCGTATGCTTTCACACATTTTTCCAAATGCTGAATTTAAAATGAGCTTGTACATTTCCTTTTCTACTTTACTTTTTTCCTGAGAGCGTTTATCGACAAAGGTGTCGATAAACGTCATCAAATAGGTTTTTTGACTGAATTGCAGGACCCTATGTATTTTTGTCATCTTGAAACCATTGTTCACCATCCAGCGCAAAAGAACATGGTGAACAACGATATTCTGCTTAGGGTCTAAATCTGCAATCAGTTTCTGCTTGGAGGGGGTCCAGTTATATCATCGACCAATAATCGATTGTATGGGCTCAGCGAGTCCTTGATCACAGGTCGATTGATACAGGGGAATGAGAAATCTTTGACAGAATCATGAAGATCCAATGGAATGTGCCTGTCAATTTCAAAGAACCATCCTTGTGGCATATTTTCCTCGACGGTGTAAATTTTTTGGGATCTCACAAGGATTCTCAAGCCATTTGTAGTTTCCACACGTGTACCGTAAGTAAAATGTAATATATTTAAAATACAAAAAAAATCCCTTTTTTCTAAAGATATTTCCGAAATAAATTAAACGTCCCCTAATTGAGTTCAAATACCGTTCCCAAGAGTCTAAATTCTTAATCAGCAAAAACAGAAATTGGATTTTAGCTTCAGTCGAAGAACGACGCTATTCAGTTTTGAATTTCGCTAAGACAGTGGGTAATAAAAAAGATACTAGACACAATGTTTCACAGGAAGTCTAAGTTATAAGAGAGTGTGAACGTTGAAATCATCGAAATATTTAAAACAAAATTATTGGATAAATTGTCCGCATATTGCAGTGAGTTTGCTAACATAATTACAAAATAGCAGCACCCTCCACAGGACTTGGGCCAATCTTGAGAAAAAACTAGTAATTCGCAGGAGTTTTATTTGTATGATATAGTGAAAAAATTGTTTTTCGTTTCAATTATGGATTGTCTCTATTGCCATCAACATTATCTTTGAGAGCCAATTTATCCTTGCCTTTGTCGTTGTCATTTGAAGTGAACCACTGCTGTACACCTAAATATGTAAGTCATAGTAAAACTATTGCTTTTCTATTTGTGTTTATTTTATATGTCTGTATCTAGTCGCACGACAGGTAATTAGTTCATATGTCTCCAAGGTACGTTCCCAGGGATCTGATTTCTACATATCATTAGAGGTAATTGATTTCCAGATAACTCAAGGGAAAGAGGTTACATTTATATAGCTACATATTTTGTTGTCTCGCTTTCAGCGAGTGGCGCGGTTAACCTTTAACAAATTCCCCATTGTTGTGGCGCAGGCCTCGATGGCACAATATTTAGCGCAATAAGTGGCGCTATTGAAGAACTTATAGGGTGTAAGTTCGCAGCCTTAAAGCATAAGACTACATTGACGCGGTCAATCTTTATTACCAAAATTAACACTAGTCCAGTCCATAAATTTTTATCCCTACATATGGCGCAGTCGGAAATTGGACAAAATCATGCGAACTAATTAGGCTGTAAACTTTGCAATTTAAATTTAATTATTGGAGAGATACAGACACATAAATATAAAAAAAGTGATTAGGCCTATAACCGCTAAGCTATTACAGGAAAACCCTTTAAAATATCTCAGAGGAGATAATAGCCTCCCCCAAAATAGGCTAAGTAAAATAATAAATTTATTTTGAGTTATTCAAACACAAAAAAAATGTCAGAAGAATTAAGCGATTTATTAATGGCGCAAAAGTTGGTCGTGAAAAATATAGAAATAGCAAAATCAATTCCGCAGTACAATGGACAATCAGATATCGATGAATTTAATATCCAATTAGCCCAGTTCGTAGAATTAACCAAAACAGAGCTAGAAACGTTATTCGACATACTTCTATTAAGGTTAAAAGGCCAGGCCTTAACCTTTCTAAAGCAAATTGAAAATACTATAGGGGATGACGCCAGCTTACCAATAAATACAGTGGACAATTTGTTAACGGCATTTAAAGATAGATTTATCGAAACCAGTTCCACAAATAAATTAAAACACGGAATGGTATGCTTTGACCATTCACAAAACATAAGAGAATATCTTGATAATATACGCATTTCAGTAGAGGCAAAATACGGAAAAAGTTCAGGAGAACTGTATGAAAAAGTCATACTAAATACCTTTATGCAAGGGCTACCCCCAACACTATATAGAATGGTAGTATCCAAAAATATTCAGACGTTGGATCTTGCAGTTCAGGAGGTAGAGCGATTGATCGAAGTTGATACGATGGTGGCTAATCACAGTAAAGCAAAAATAAATAGCCTAGGTGATTTAAACGCAAGCCTGGCCTTCAAGGGTGATCAGGCGTCTCCCTATTTCTTTTCAAGGGATAACTCCCCAGTGCCACAAAGAAATAAAACGCAAGAACCCACTAGGCAGAACACAGTACGTTTTCAGCCCGTCAAACAATTTAGTTATAAAAATAAACCTACAATAATAAGATGCTATATTTGTAATCGACCTGGGCATCTCGCGAGAAAGTGCCGTTATGTCCCCAATCGCACACCAAGAATTGTTGTCGGTAGTACGCAAAATTATGGCAACCATTTGTTCAGAAGAACAAATTTTAGTGCCAGTGGTACACTAGGCTATAGCCAGGAAAGATTGCGGCAATCAGTACCTTACAACGCGTACCAACCAAATTTGTATAACCCTGCCCCCAATAGACAAATTAATTATTGATTTGAAAACCCAAATACTCGCCAAAGCCAATATAATGCGAGAATGCTATGTAGAAATCACGAAAATTTGCTGACGGGAAATGAAAATTTTTCAAGCCGACGGCAAATAGTTAATTGGACGACGGGTAATGAAAACTTTTCAAGCCGACGGCATTGACAGTCAGCGCCAGCAGCTGGCGCAGCCACAGCTAGAGATTCCACGAACATATCCGAATATCTATTAGAGGCTCCGACGCATGAAATAAATCCTCAGGGAAATGCGAAAGGCCCCTCAGAAATATAAATTGGACCCAGAGAGCGCCTAGAATGTTTTATAGGTCCAAACTGATAGTAGTACCGTCCTGTAGTGATAGTAATAACAAGTTACCTATATTTAATGATTTTTTTGTAGCAAATGTTTACTTTAAAGCCTTAACTGACTCTGGTGCTACTGCGAACATTATAAACTCATGTGTATTTGATATGTTGCCTCCGCATATTAGACAACAAAGCAATTTTAATAATCCCAATTTAACTAGCGTGACAGGGCATAAATTGGATGCAAGAGGTTCAATTCGCCTAAACGTAAAACGGGATAATAGAATTTTTCCGACAAATTTTATAATATGCGATAACTTTCCGTATGAAGCCATTATCGGCGCAAATTTTTAAGGTCTAATAGAGTACTGTTAGACGTGGAAAACGAAAGGCTTGTTTACCCGGCTAAGGTAGGGGAAGGAATTTCTACCTTAAGAAATTGCAACAGAGGTTACGAAGAGGACGTAACAGTAAATAAAATTTATGGCGGTATAATGTCGCAATCTTTTGAACCTCATGTCTCGCAAGGAGGACATGGCATAACCAAAAATTTGTTCAATTATTCTGAGAGACATCGCAGAGACGAAGTAAATTTAAATAATAAGTGGACTGAATCTGCGAAAATAAAAATAGGAGATATTCGACAGTATAGGTCAAACGAAATCAAGAAAATAGCGGAATTATGGAAAAACATAGTAAAACCCAACGTGACACCGCAAGATGCCGCAATGACGCAGCATAGCGCCATTATGAATCTAATAGACAATGAAAATAAAGAGAAATATTACGGATTCGCGACAAGGAAAACAAAAGTCCCTCCCAAACGATGGAAAAAATTCAAATATCACAGATGATTGAACCAGTGGATAGCAAATCCGAAATATGGCTCGCAATCCCGTCAAATGAAATTCCTGAAAATCTGTTATGCGAAGAACAGATTATATCTTACAAGAAAGGAGAAGGTATTATTTGGGTAACTAATAACCACGAAAATGATACAATTACAATAAAAAAGGGACGTGTTTAGTTCAAATCCAAGTTTTATCGGAGAATGATTTAAATAGATGGGAAAACTCTAAAAGACACCTAGTTAACGGCATTAAAACCTCTAATAACAAATATCCTCTAACTAAATCGCAATTTTTAAACAAATTTAATATTGATCATATTACGGACTTGGAACTTAAGAAAAAATTATGCGAATTATTATGGAATTTTAAAGATATATTTTCCGCATCTGAAGATGACATCGGACTGATACCATTTTATCAATATTCAATTTTAACGACTGGTGGTCGTGTCGCGAAACAGCCATATCGTGTGCCGCATAAGCACAAAGAATGGTTAAAAAATAAAACTCATGAATTAGAAAAAATGAAATTATACGCCCCAGTATAAGTCATTATAGCGCACCAGTGATCTTGGTACCAAAAAAGAATGGTGACCTTAGACTTGTAGCAGATTATAGAGCCGTTAACAAACAAGTAGTTAGCGATAAACGTCCTTTACCAAGAATAGATAAAATTCTTGACTCAATTTCAATCAAAAACAAAATTTTTACTTCTTTGGACCTTACCCAAGGCTACCACCAAGTGAAAATAGCCGAAAAAGATGTACATAAAACTGCATTTTCTACGGCTGAATGCGGTTCATACGAATATTTAAGAGTATCTTTTGGACTTAAAACAAGTTCAAGCGCGCTATATAGGCCATTATTGCATGTATTAAGAGGATTAAAAAATATCATTTATTTTGTTGATGATATCATATGCGTGAGAGAAAACGCTGAACAACACTTAGCAACATTAGCTAATGTGTTCGAGAAATTCAGACAGGGCAACTTAAAATGCCGGCCCGAAAAAGTAAATTTATTTCAATCTAAAATTAAATTTTTAGTAGTGGTGACGCAAAGAGAGATATCTCCAGACCCTGACAAAATAAAATGTTTTGAAAACCTCAAACCCCCTAGAACTATGAAAGAATTAAGAGGAATTTTAGGTCTCACAGGCTACTTTAGAAAATTCGTGCGTAATTATGCCCATATTGCAAAACCCCTCACAGAGTTAACTTAAGGGAACTTCCAAAATGTTACATGGTCCCAGGATACTCAAACTTTCCTAGACCGTCTCAAAAAAGCAGTCACTTCTGAACCAATATTATCACTCCCTGATTTCGAAAACTGACAATTTGTGGTCACAACCGATGCTAGTTCAAAGGGCATTGGCGCTATTCTTTCGCAAGTAATCCCGGTAGAAAACCCTAATCCTCTAGAGGGAACGCCCAAACAAAATAAAAATAGAAAAGGTTATATGCTATTCGAGTAGAACTTTATCAAAAGGCGAAAGTAGCTATTCCGCCAAAACTTGGAATTATTATCTATAATCCACCACTTGGACCAATTTAGATACTATTCAATTGGCAGAAAATTTACACTACGATCAGACCACAAAAGCTTGCAGTACCTGCGCACATTTAAAAATCCCACGGGAATTCTAGCGAGATGGATTATGAAAATCCAAGACCTAGATTATGAATTTGAACATTTAAAAGGTAAACAAAATGCAGCTTGTGACTTTTTGAGTAGATACCCAGAAAATATTCCGTCGGAAGCTGAGGAAAATGAAGTTAACGCTATCAATACTAAGAGCAAACATAAATGTAAGAAAAACAAAATCAAAGACACAGTAAAAGAAAATAAGGTTAACTATTGTCCCTTGTCCTTAGAAAATATAAGAAGAAATAAAAAAAAGACAAAATGTGTGTAGCACTTATTAATTATTTTGTGAATGATGATGCGTTACCAGATAAATTCAAAACTCTTAGAAAAGAGATAGATAATTTTACTATGATCTTTATGAAGAAATACTATGTAGAATCGTGACCGCTGAGGCAAATAGAAACCGAACGTCAATAATACCTGTATTACCCCAAAACTTAATAACACCTGCATTCGAATATTTTCATTCAATTATAGGTGAACATTTAGGAGTAACGAAAACTTTCCATAAATTAAAACAATATTTTTACGTGCCGTCGGGAATAACAAAACTGAAAGAATTTGTAAGTACATGCGAAGCGTGTAACTTAAGAAAAAACCCCAAGCTTATCCTAA
This sequence comes from Artemia sinica, assembly GCA_027921565.1. Classification (NCBI taxonomy): domain Eukaryota; kingdom Metazoa; phylum Arthropoda; class Branchiopoda; order Anostraca; family Artemiidae; genus Artemia; species Artemia sinica. Next base: position 70,686,930 of record CM051261.1, on the reverse strand, counting down.
TCCTCCAATGGGAAGTGTTGCGGTAGCAAGGTACCCCTTTGATATTGTATCATTTGATTTATATGAAACTAGTGGAGGCTTGCCTGTTTCCAACAGAGGCCATACTTGTATTCTTTCAGTTAGAGACCATTTTTCTGGTTTTACTTTTGCAAAAGGATTAAAGAATCAATTTGCTTACGCCACAAGTAAGGCGTTAGCGAAATTATTTTTACAATTTAGCATTCCAAATAAAGTTTTAAGTGACAACGGAAGCAATTTTGTTTCAAAAGTAATAAAAGACTTAATGAGTTTTCTTAACATAGAGAAATAGGTGACTTCTCCATATCACCCACAAGCTAATGGTAAAATAGAAAATAGGCATAAAATATTTTCGAACGTATTAAGCATTTATACAAAAGACAACAGGAACGATTGGGATCAATTCTTACCTTATTTAACTAACGTAATAAATACTGCTTATTCAGAAACAACTAAAGACAATCCATTTTATTTACTTTTTGGTCGTGATTTTAGAAACCCTTATGACGAGATTATTGAATCCCAGAAATATTACAATAACTCGGAGGATTACAAACAAGAATTCATAAATAGGATGAGGAAAACTTATAAGATAGTTAGGCAAGAGTTGGAAAAATGTAAAATAAACAAAGAGCTAAGAAACCAACCCAAAGTCAATGGGAGCATAGATTTCAAAATAGGAGATTGCGTCTACCTAAAGAACGAGGCAAAGACGGAAGGCAAAAAACTTTCCAACAAATATTCTGGACCGTAGAGAATAGCCAAAAAGTACGATAACGATTATACTTTTAAAATGGAGAACCCCGATAGTGGAAGAACTTACAAGGCGCATGTTAGCCGAATAAAAAGAGCCAAATTTCCAGAAAGATGGGTATCCCGTCCCTCGTCTACTGATTCGTCAGATGTAGAAAATGAGCCCCCTAAATCAAGATTTGCAGAGCTAAAACCCTTTAATTTCAAGCAAGACTATTTCGAGGATGAGAGTGATGAGGAAAACTTTGAAGAATTTTTAGCTATGAAAAATCTAGTTATTCCCAAGAGAAAACCGCTAATGCCAGAGAGAGTAAAAACGACAAAAGATTAAAAAGTTCATCATCAGAGAGCGCGGGAAGATTAGATTATACAATATCTCGAAAAACCCTATTTTTCCCTGATAGAATTTCAACCCCTTGTCCCCCCAAAATATTCCCAGATGATATGGTTTCCCCTGCAACACCAATAGAAAGGCCCCTGTCATTGTAGGAAGAATTGAACAGAGCTGTAGAAACTCCAGGTATTACTGTAAAGAAAACTCCTCCCAAAGATTCAACTAAAACAAATCTGCGAGAAGCAATGGATTTCATAAATTTCCCAATAAAAATGAGTCAAAGTACATTGTCTAAGAATAAAACTCCCAAGGATGACCAGCAAGGACAATATCATGATATAACTGTGTCCAAGGTCAAACCTAAACAATGGACTTCATGGAGGGAAACACTAATGCAAAGAATGCCCCATCCCCCTGAAGACATGGCATTTAAACAGTGGAGGAACCCCGCAAAAACTTTTGATTCCTCTCAAAGCTCTCAAGAATCTTTCAAATCTCCCAAGTTGAAAACTCAAAGCGAGGACTTAGAGAATAAACCCTCTACTTCGAGAGGAGTAGAAATTTATTTAGGAAGGGGAGGTGATACCTTAAAAATGCGAAGCGTCACCTCTAAAATTTCTAATGCAAAATCATCGGATACCAGTTCTGAAGAGTCTGGTGGCAAATCAGACCATATGGTAGTTAAAGAAATAGGGAAATCAAAACTGACTTCAGCAGCTGCGCATGCGAAAGAAACAAAATTAAAAGGGCAAGAATTTTTGAAAAAACAATTCAAAAACTTTGATCTTATTTCACTAGCAAAACCAAAAAAGAAAAAACCGCAAGAAGCCGAGGAGAAGGTAACGACACAATCGGGTAGAACGGTTAAAAAACCCGATAGATTGAATTACACTTAATCAGTATAGGATTAAAAGGTTTTAATGGATAGGCGTCATAAAGGAATAATAATTTTAAAACTTTTGATTTATGAGTAAAAATCATAAAATTATAAAAATGCTGTAGAAACATTTTCTAATATAAAAAGTCTACCCATACCATTCCAGTACGATGTATCCATTCCAACTGAAAGAAGTCGGAGAGTTGCCTGATGGTTCGGAGTGTGGTGGGTAATGATATAGAAATATCCTGGGCCACACTTCTAGTTGGTAGACTGGCTCCCAAATTTCCCGACTCCAGGAAGAAATTAAATCGACAATTTGTAGAGGCACTGTTAACTATAAGAAACAACCCAAAGGTTGACAAAGAGTTTTCCTAAAAATAACAATGTCTCATATTGCACTCCTAAATTATACCCCCTAAGCAGTATGATCAACCATAAAGCAATATAGTTAATTCAAGATATAAGTGGCTAACGAGAAAGGTCTGATGTAGGAAGCTCGTGATCGACTGACGATGACAAGTGGTGCTGGACCACGTTTTTTGGGAAGCCTGGGGAAGAACTCAAAGCCCAGGCAGCGTTTAATTTGTTGGGTTTTGGCGGTCTCCTCGGATTTTCTATGAAAAATCAACCCTCATCGTAATAAAGGCTGATGTCATCAAAAACAAAAAATTGCCAGTATAGAAGCGTCTAATTATGAGCTGATCATGTTCATGATTTTGAATTGTGAGGTGATTATGTGCATGGTTCTAATTGTGAACATTTTCAGATCATGACAATGGAATCAAAAAATTTTCGAAAGGTGATAATTGATACTGAGTTCATTACCATAATGAACGCGAAGGAAAACATTATATATTCGGCTGCTATGTTAGTCGTGGACGAACAAGGAAATTAGATATATGCGAAAGAATGGGATTTAACATAAAACCTTAAAGGGTATGCACCTCACACTTATAAGTATGGCTTAGCACTCGCGAATACCCCCAAGTATCGTCCGGCCAGAGGGGAAGTCAGAACAAAATATAGAAGAATAAGCGCGAAACAACTCGGCTGTTTACAATTATTAATAAGACGCCTACAAAAGAACCTCAATATCAAGTATTTCTATTCCAAGGGACCAACTCAAACAGACCTATAGCGACTTGATAAATGTAGAGCCCCCAAAATTTGCTATAACCTTGAAAAAAAATCCCCAAAGCGTCAAATATGAAGGCATGCACCATCCTTTAGCGGAAATTCAATATTACAAACAAATTTTATTTGACCCTGAATCTGAAGAATACAAATCTCTTGGTAGTAAATTATTTCTGAAACGTATAAAAACATACCAAAGAAAAAGAGACGCCTATAAAAATAATAACAAAAAAATTAAGAGAAAATTCTAAACTCATTATAGTCATTATAGTTTGATGTCGACCAGTTCCAAATCCAAACATCAATTCCCCTGTGATTAACCAAGGAATCACCGCAAAGGTTAATAGACGCAAGTAATGCACTAACAATTTTATAAGAGCACTGTGATCCCTAAATCACGAATGATCAATTTTATACGAGAATTACATTCTCTATGTGCTTTAAAATATCCCAAGAATGATATGCTGAGAAGAAAATGAACGCAATCCCAGTGTTCAACCCCTTAATGATATGGTACTCTATGAACTATCAAAAAGAAGGTGAGAATGAACTCTGATAGCATATTCCCACACCTGTAGTTGGAAGTATCATTTCCCAGTTGACAATTAGAGAAAGCTTGTCGTGGGAACACAATCATGCTCGACCTGTTCCATGAAGAAACTATATTGTAAGTGCTTTAAAAATTTTGCCTAGACGAAAAGAGTGAAGGACCATAATTTACAACAGAAGGATTGAGTACGCTAAAGAGACACGAAGGTGATGAAATCGGTGTGAATTTACATACGTTACATCTTAATAACTTCGATAGCTCAAAAATTTCAATATCCTATCATTAATGTTACGTAGCAAACATCCCCAATGAAAGTGTTCTAATGTCACCAGTGAACGTGGTAAACATAATATTGTATGTTTTAAATCGTTCTTGTATGTAGTGTTAGATGTTCAGATAAAGTTAGGTATAGCGTTGTCGTACTATTTATTTAATGTAGCGTAGATAGGAAGCAGTGTGGCCTATAGGCAGCAAAATCAAAAAAACTTGTAAAAGGTGAATCATTAAAAAAATCTTATGTAAAGGTAGAATAGCCCCAACCTTGTTGGAAATGTAAAAGTAATCAGTGTTAGATCTTTAGAAAAATCTTTAGTATAGTACCTAGGCTATAACCATGAATAATCTTAGTCCGGTAGATGAATTTTAGATAGGGATGTATAATAAAATAAGAAAAGTAATAGAGAAAATATTTAGCACTTCTGATTAAGCTTATATAAAAGTATAAAATAATGCAATGTCAATAAAAATTACGTAGGACAAATAGTAACTAAATAGCGAATATTTCAAAAACCCAAGGGAAAGCAAGTCCTAATGACGGGACGTCATTAAATATTGGGATGGGTAATATGTACCGTGAGTAAAACGTGATATATTTAAAATACAAAATAAAATTCCTAGTTTCTAATGATAATTCCGACATAAATTAAACGTCCCCAAAAATTGAGTTCAAATACTGTTCCCAAGAGTCTAAATTCTTAATCAGCAAAAAGAGAAATTGCATTTTAGCTTCAGTCAAAGAACGACTCTATTCAGTTTTGAATTTCGCTAAGATAGTGGATAATAAAAAGATGCTAGACACAATGTTTCGCAAAAAATCTAAGTTATAAGAGAGTGTGAACGTTGAAATCATCGAAATATTTAAAACAAAATTATTGGATAAATAGTCCGCATAATGTAGTGAGTTTGCTAACATAATTACAAAATAGCGGCCCCCTCCACAGGACTTGGGCCAATCGTGAAAAAAGCTAGTAATGCACAGGAGTTTTATTTGTGTGATATAGTGAAAAAACTGTTTTTCGTTTCAATTATGGATTGTCTCTATTGCCATCAACATAATCTTTGAGAGCCAATTTATCCTTACCTTTGTCGTTGTCATTTGAAGTGTACCACTGCTATATACCTAAATATGTAAGTCATAATAAAACTATTGATTTTCTACTTTTGTTTATTTTATATGTCTGTATCTAGTCGCACGACAGGTAATTAGTTCGTATGTCTCCAAGGTACGTTCCCAGGAATCTGACTTCTACATAACATTAGAGGTAATTGATTTCCCGATAACTGAAGGGAAAGAGGTTACATTTATATAGCTACATATTTTGTTTTCTCGCTTTCAGCGAGTGGCGCGGTCAACCATTAACATACTCCCCATTACTGTGGCACAGGCTTCGATGGCACAATCCTTAGCGCTACAAGTGGCACTATCGAAGAACTTATAGGGTGTAAGTTCGCAGCCTTAAAGCATAACATTACATTGACGCGGTCAATCTTTATTACCACAATTAGTATAGCCATAAAAGTTTATCGCTACACACGAAAAAGAGTAGTGACACATTACCGAGGGGTACAATGAGTTCATGTCAAGGAAAACTGCATTGGACTTTACACCAGTGTCTTTTCCACTTGGATCTGTTGTTAAAACGTGATCTCCATGAAAAACATACCCCCCTCATTGATCTTTCTACAAAAAGGTGTTGATCCACATCATTGATCAACCCTATTTCCTCCCTACTAATTTTTAAAATCAAGTCCCTCACCAAATGTGGCTTGGAAAAATAATAACCTAAATCTAATCCAAACTCTGAATAAATTTGGTCTGTGTTTTTACAGACAATATCTAACAGAGTTAAAACGTCACTGGCCTAGTACAGTCTACAATAATCCCACCCATTTTTACAAAAACCCTTATCCCACACCCTCTTGGCAAATTCCTATTCCTCGGCAGTGCATTCACTGTTGGTAAGTGAATTATAGAACGCTTCAATTGGAGGTAGTTTCTCCTCGCTTAACCGTGCGCCAGACCAGTAATAATCATATGCATATATGCCCTTACAGGTCAGTAGGTCATACATTTCACTGTCTGGAAAGCGCTGTTTAAGCAAATGAAAACTATCAAAATTGTCGTATTTCTGCACTTAAACCAATTGACTCAAAGCCTTGGGTAAGAAACTAAATGAATCTAAAAACATGATTTTATTCCAACACGTATACCCGTTATCCTCTGCCTGCCATTTCAACTTGAGAAGCACCAGCTTCTTGGCTGATTTGGGGATAATATTATAGGTAAATGAATTGTTTACCCATGGACTATCTACTCCCCCTTCCTCCCTGTGCATACGTGCCAAAGCCGGTAAAATAAATTTTAAATCATAATTTGAATTGTGAATGAAAACCTGTATAAAAAACTGCTGGCTAACATTCACATTGCATGATTGATGTGCTACCCTCGAAAATTACTACCCCCTGATGATACTTCCTGACACAAGTGGTCGTGGCCTCTTACTTTCCCCTTCCCCTCTCTTTTCCTCCTAGTCCCTTTCCCCTTAGTCCCCTCTTCAAATTCCCCCTTTCAAACCCAGTATATCTTTTGATTTTTAATCGCCAGACGATCTTCTGCAGACAACAACATTGGGTAATGAGTATTTCTCAAACGTGAAGTAGCTCCATTTGCAGTGACAATTAATTTAGTCAGTGCCTTGATCATGCACTCATTTTCATCCAAAGTCTCGACTATTTCTAACAACTGCACTGTGTTAGAGTTGTCTCTTTTTGCGTGGGCATAGGAAACCGCTATGGCTTGATGTTCTTTGATTCAATTTTGAAATCGACGATCGTTCACATCCACTAGTCTAGCTTCGCAATCCAAAGAGATTTTATCGCTTTGAAGGAGGGTATTTTGGAAATTTTTAAATCTTAAAATGGCCCTGTTACCCGAAACAGTTTACTTGGATTGGTAGCCGTGCCGTCTACAATGCTTCATATGATTCTGTAGCTTTAAATCACTATGAAATCTAGACAGGCATGTTGGACAGTAGAAACATAACCCCTTATTATTTTTACCCTCCCCCAGACCTCTACTGATATCTGTAATTGGCTTAGCCAATTGTATCGGGTTCACTATATGGTCTGTACAATAACCAAACCCAGTGCTTCACCAATTCAATTTACGGGCCCCTTACTGGGAACAACACCCCCTTTTTATCAGAACGAATACCCCCTTCCAATTAAGTTTCATACTGTTTCACAGTAACGCCGATATTTAAATGGGCATTGGCCCTTTCAAAAATATCAATTGATCTTAGCGTTACTGGGAGTTTTCCCTCTAAATAAGTGAAATCTACAGGGGGGAAATCGGACCCCACCTTACCGTGTACAGCCCAGTATTCTAAATTTCTCTTTGTAGCGTCATATAATAGAGGTCAGAAAGCTGACATAAGGAAAGCGTACATAAAAAATTTTTGACCCGTTTCAAAACAGATTCGTTGAACGCCCTTGCAACCCTCTAAATCGGGATTATATTTTAAAACTATAGACCTTGGACCCACCCCCTGCCCCACCTCTTAAAATAAAATCTTTTTTTTAATTTACAAATATTAATGCTTAAATTTTCAATAAATAAACCATAGACCCACTCCCGTTCTCATTATAATTTTCGAGATGTGTAATAATGTGGTCTATTCATTGCATAAAAACTATTTCATAATTTTCCAAATGAGGATAGACCACTAGCATCTCGGTGTGTACAGAATCGTCGTACACCTCACTTTTTACCTCATTTAAATAAAATATTTTTAAAACAATCGAAACCTTAATAGACTCCCTGCCCCCCCCACAACTGAATCTGGTTTTCTAACAGTTCACGAATTTTATCTACATATACATGAACAATATCTAAAGTGTTAAATATGAAATTCCCCCCCCCCATACGTGAATTAAAGGGATTCCCAAAGGTTGCAGTGAAAACGACTATTGTATTAAATATTGAATTTTTTTGATAAAAATCTGGTAATGTTGTAAATTTTCTATTGTTACCCTCTCCCTCTTGTATATTATCATCACCACCTCCTCCCCCACTTTGTTCAATAATAGGGCTATGAAAATTTATCGGAGTCATTTCATTTGTTTGAACTGAACTATGTTCATTAAATCAGAGGGGGAAGGATTCTCCGTTAATTCATTGACAAAATCATCTAAAATTTGCAGTGTATTTGGACTTAGCAACGTCAAGTCCAAATATGAACTAGCTCTACCGCCTTGCTCAACTGTGCCTTTAGCAACATTGAAATAAATACTTAATAAATCGTCAATATTAGAAGGTATTTTATAATGGAGTTACCGTGCCATTCCCTGATAGTAGACGTTTCATTGTCGCGAATGAACTCCACAGGCGCGTCAATGAGTTCTTCTTCGTCTTCTTCAACTGATCAGGGGAAGATATTGAATATGGAACCAATACAGTCTATAAAAGAAAATAGCTTATTTTCAAAGTGTTTAAAACACCCTATTTTAAAATTGGATTATTATTTACATATGTGCTTAAAAACACGCTTAGTAGTAGTAGTAGCAGCATTTGGTTAATTCACAACTCTAACTACTTTATATATCCTGAAAGTTCCAATTTCCAACTTAATATAAGATATTTAAAATCTAAAACATGACATAGTAGGTTTTGATTTTGTTCAAACAACCCCCTGCCCAAAAAAAAATCATATTAATACTCTTTATCTGCTTTGTAAAAAAAATGGTTTGAACCGGATAGCCTATCCCTTTCAGGCCATATCCTGTCATGACACAAAACTCATTCCGATAGAAAGTTGTTTTTAAGAAATTTGTAGTGGCAAGATTAACCTTTCGTTATATCGCAACAGAAATTGCTACTTACTATGGCCAGAATATAGTGCCTTTTTTGGCTTCACTAACCTTATTCAAGAGAATTTAGCAGGGTGAATCAATGCACTTAACATGATTCAAGTAGATTAAATAGCAATATATTTCCTTTGGGAGAAAATTTTTTAGCGAGAAATGTCTTTTAATATCTCTGACACGCTTTTACTGTGTTGAAAAAGGACAAAAATAAAGACCTAAAAAAGTTAAAAGAAATAGTTAGATATTTCTATAACCAGGTAGAAACTAGAGGTCAAAATGCTTACATCTCCAAATTCTGGCTGCACTTGAGTGCCGGATGTTCCTGGGAATGCCTGTCAGAGGACGAACGGGGCGGTGACATCACGCTCTTGTGCAACTGGACCAGCAGTGTCAGTGGCTTGCACAGATGTGACGGTGGCAATGTCACTATCTTGCACAAATGAGCCAGTAGGGTTTACTATCGTGTGAGCAGCCGCCCACTCTTATCAGTTTACGGCCAGGCTGCATTTGTGCCTGCGCAGATGGAAATTGGGCAGGCAGCGCAGAGCTGGAGGGCCTCGGCCAGCGGCCATATTACACAACTGTCGCCCTCACAGGGGTTTTGTTATTACCCCTTGCTCTCTTTTCAGGAGGTGGAATTTGTCGGAATCATCCTTAAAAAGGAAGAAAAAATTTAGTATAAATAACGACTCCCTGTTAGAGAAGAAAAATTAGTACCCCCACTTCTACAGAATGTATTGTAAGGCATAATTTTGTCTAGAAACCATTTGCCATTGTCTCGAAGAAGTCCCCTCCCCCCTTTTCAGCAAAGCATAGAGTAAAATTTGCAAGAAATATACCACGACAGTCAGAAATGCTCCTATTTTTACCATTTCAAGAAAAAATCAAATACACACCGTGTTGGAAACAAACCCAAAACCCATAGAAATCCTATTTTTACCATTTAGAAAAAAATTTAAAAACATCCCTAGAGACGCAATGCATATGTTTGCACATCATTCCTCTAGGGTCAAGGGTTTAGATCACTTAAAATGACCTGCACTTCAATAAATCTTCTCATGGTAGGTAAGTGTCTTTTTCTTAACCCCCCTCCTCCCTCCCCCATATAAACACTGAGTACTAAAATGGAAGACAAATTTTCCATATGAAACTATTTATTGTAATCAGTATCTACCAACTCTTGCAATTCATAAGATTTACTTAGGCTATAAGGCGGGAATAAAAAAAAGTATCTTTTTCAACGAAACCATTGCTATCCTAAATCACGAAAATTTAGCAGGTCGGATGCGCATTTGATAGGACTCGATAATTACCCCTATTTAAATCTTTACGGAACTGATAAAAGTCATGTTCGTGGCTTAATTTCATCGACATATTGATATCTAAGAGCTGACGGTTGTCAGTTGTCACTTTTGGCTAGGATATAGAAAGCATGAAAATTGTATATATTTATAAAAAAAAGGAAATATTTCTAATGAAAGAATTAAAATCGTTAACAATGGGGTGTTTACATAATGAAAAAGAGCGTATTTTACGGTTTCTAACGACTATAAACATCACATGGTCGGGGATATATCTGAATTTGAATATGTTGGAGAAGGACTATGAAAAATGATTTTATTTGGAAAAACCTTAGAAAATTTACTAAACAGAACTCACATTATTAATCTGTGCACCTAAAGCTTCCATGTCAACAATACTTGATGCAATATCAATGATGTCTTGAGACTGTATGATAATTTAACCTCAATGCATGTCCATTATAAACAAATCTCAAGGCTGAGTTGTGATGTAAGGGAAACCTTACGTAACTCCCTGATTGGCCTAGAAAGAGACATATAATCTTGTCTCGTTAATGGATGAATAATTTAGAAACATCCCCTGACTGGCCTAGAAAGAGACACGTGATCCTGTCCCGTTAGAATCGATTAACCAGCAATTTTTGTTTATATGTCTACATCCAGCAAATGTTGCTGAAGTTACGTCTACATCCAGCAAAACAACAAACAAATTGACCAACATTCATAATCATCAAACAACCATCAACAAACAGATGTCTACATCTAAGTTGTTGTTGGACTTATGTCTACATCCAGCAATTTTTTTTTGAACTTAAGTTGACATCCAAGAAACATCCAGCAATTGTTGTTGGACTTATGTCTACATTCAGCAATGTTGTTGGACATGTCTACATTCAAGAAAACAACAAACAAATTGACCAACACTCATAATTATCAAACAACCATCAATAAACAGATGCGTACATCCAGCCATTGTTGTTGAACTTATGTTGACATCCAGTAATTGTTGTTGAACTTGTGTCTACATCCAAAGAAACATCAAACAACAATATAACCATGAAAAAAAACATTAAATAACCATCAAACAGAACAAAACCATGAAAAAACTTAAACAGTGAGAGACAAAAAACATGCATAGATTATATTCGTCCAGTATCTATTGGGTCCCTCCTACTGGTAGCCTACATGAAATTTGCATTTTTTTCACGTTTTTTGCAAAAAACAAATTAGATTATTGAAAATAAAGAAAATTTAGAGTGGCTACTTACTTTTCCTCTACTAGGGCATCCAGTTTTGGTCGGCGCAAAGGTTTATATTTAGGAGTTTCTGGTCCGGACCTTCTTATTAGTTTGGGACTAGTTGATTTTGGCGGATTTGAACGTTCACGGCAATTGTGGGGTTCAGTCTCCATCAGCCCACCGTCTATTTCATCTTTCCTAAAGAAAAACCAATTTCTATTAATTTATAACAAGTGGCACATACGCTGCAATTTTTTAGTTTATTCGTCAATTTAAGTTCACTGTGTATTAATGGCGCAGCCTATTTCATTTGAAGCTTAAATATTCCTCTGCTTTTTGCTAGACTAATTTTGTTTTTGAAATTTTTTTTATTGAATTTCTGAAAAAAAAAATTCTAATAAAAGCAATTAATAATGTGAAAACCAAGTCAACGGTAAGCAGGATTCCAGGTAATCAATGAAGATAATTTCCTAAGAATGGCACCTCCAAGATGTGGCATGAAAAGAAAAATGAAAATCATAAAAACTCTAAATCTTGGTAGCACTTAAAGATAATATTACCACTCAGATCAATAGATACTCCCTAAGAAGTTTTTCCTCTGTCTTGTTTCACATCATTAAATTATCCATTATTTGAATGAACAAATTTTCTTCTTGGACCGATTGAAGTATTTGATTAGAAGTAGATTGACCTGTCATTGACTCTTGAATCACCAGGTAGAACAATAACAGAATACTTTCTTCTTCATACATATTTTCCAACTCAATTGCCGGTCCTTGTTAGATCAATGAATGTAAATTAAAAAATTACAAATTGAAAAACTGAATCCATAAAATAAAGTCATACAAAGTAAAAGGGTAACTCTAGTCATATTGTAGATAAATAGCTGAAATAACGAATAGGTTTATGTATTTCGTTTATTTTACGGTCACAACTCAGCTACAATATTAACTATTTAAATGAAAAGATAGATGTTTCGTCTGGAGGCGGGGGGGGGGGGTTGCGTCCCAATTTTTTTGCAGCCACCCTCCCCTATAGATGTTAAAAACACCCTTGCCAATATCTTGAAAATTAGAGTTACCCAAGGCAAACTCTTTTCATTCTAAATTATCACCAGCTGTTTCACTTGTGAGAACTGAGTCCAAGAGGCTTATTTCTAGAATGGTAAGTTCAGCTGAATTGATAACTCAAATCCAATACAGCAATATTAGTTACATTGCCCAAAAAAATGTTACTCTCAATAGTAGTGTCTTATCTATTGATATCAACCCTACAAGAAAACCTACGCCTGAGGCAGTGCAGTTTGATGTGCACATTGCAAAAACCGATCACAGTTGGTTATAATCATTTTTTTTTTGCTAATAAGATTAATCCTATCCTTTCCCCCTTTTCCAATAAGTATCTTTCTAAAATTTATAATAGAATTCGTTCTGGAACAAATGGACTAAATTTTCTTGCATTCTCATATAAGTTTTCTAATTCAAGTGGTTCAATTCCCCTGTCCCCTCTTTGCAGGCATTATAATATGAATAATAAAATAATTGACCATTGCCTATTTTAATGTAATACGCTGACGTCTGCACAACATACCTTGCTTTGTAAACTGTTATAATGCTTTAAACACCACAAAATCTCACTATCAGCCAAGAGCCTAGCCAACTATACCCGCACACAGAGTATAGAAATCGACATCTATCATCTCATAATTGACCTCCTAGAGTCGAAAGATCTACTGAAAGATATTTGAAATTATCTAATAAATATGAGACAATCAAGCCAGTAGCTCTGTAGCCCACAGAGTGAAGCAAAAGGAAAAGCAAAAGGAATTTGCTAATAATGATTAATAGAAGTTGTAATAAGCATGTAAGAGTCAATTCGCTCATTCTAAATGGACTATAAAAGAATGATATTGGTAAGTAAATATACTTTATTCCTCGACTAATATAAGAAATAACCCTTTTATTTCCTATCTAGCATTATGAGTTTCACACAGAATTATCTATCATTTTGAGTTTCACACAGAAAGGTGAACTTTCTGTAAATATGCGAGCTATAATAAGATTCATATGGTCATAACAACTATTTTGATTAGAAGGCTGTTTTCTCGTGAGATTACATTTCACTGCGCTTTAAGCAAACTTAATGAGACGATCATTGTATGTACGCGTGTGTATTTAATAAAGGGGGTAATTATTGTAGAGAAAAAGAGGAGGAGTTGTGGGGAAGGGACACCCCCGATTAATATTCTGAATAAAATAATAGTTGAAATTGTATTTTCTTTTTTTTCACAACCTTGGTACGCGCGTTATCTAAATTAAGAAAACAACGGATGCGAGATAGGAACAGAAATGATTATGGGTACATGCTTTGCATAATTCTAGACGGTTTAAAAAAGGGGTGAATTATTTGCAAAATTAAAAGAGATATTTTTATGACATGAAAATTATGTAAATGTTAGATGCAAAGAGTCCTATAGAGTGTTTATTACTATTCCTTTTTCTATAGCTTTCTTTCGATAAAGTGTCTTTTATATTCTCAAGGGGTGAAGGGGTGAAAACTATGCTTTTTAACAATGATAGTATTAGGCTAGAAAGCAAAATCTTTAATTTAGGGGGAGGGCTGGCAAAATTAGATCTATGTTTCTTGTTCTCTAAGCGAGATACATCCTTGCTTTTGCAGACAATTACACCTAATGAGAGGAGTGTTCTATTTTCAAATGTATTTGATGAAAGCAAATAATATTTCAGTTAAATCTTCAAAGTTTTACCTCCATGGAAAGGAAGGGATGCGGCATTTTAAATGCTCTTATTTTCGAATTCATGGATTTTATTGATGATTAAGAGGCTTATAATTAAGGCCACATGCTTTGCGTAATTCTAGAAGGTTTGAAAAAGGGATGAATTATTTGCAAAATTAAAAGAGGTATTTTTAAGACTTGGAAATTATGTAAATGTTAGATGCAAAGAGTACTTTAGAGTGTTTATTATTCCTTTTTCTATAGCTTTCTTTCGATAAAGTGTCTTTTATATTCTCAAGGGGGAAGGGGTGAAAACTAGGATAGTATTAGGCTAGAAAGCAAAATCTTTAATTTAGGGGGAGGGCTGGCAAAATTAGATCTATGTCTCTTGTTCTCTAAAGGAAATACATCCTTTATTAACAGAACTGAAAAAGATTGCCTTTGCAGACAGTTACACCTAATGAGAGAGGTGTTCTATTTTCAAATGTCTTTGATGAAAGCAAATAATGTTTCAGCTAAATCTTCAATTTTTTACCTTCATGGAAAAGAAGGGATGGGGCATTTTAAATGCACTTATTTTCGAATTCATGGATTTTGTAGATGATTAAGAGGCTTATGATTAAGGTCACATGGTTTGTGTAATTCTAGACGGTTTGAAAAAGGGATGAATTAGTTGCAAAATTAAAAGAGATATTTTTATGACATGAAAATTATGTAAATGTTAGATGCAAAGAGTCCTATAGAGCGTTTATTATTATTCCTTTTCGCTCTTTTCATGCCAAACCACACAAAATCAAAAAAAAATGTTAAATGTTTCTTTATTAGCTACGCAATTGAACTAAAAATGAAGATATTTATAGACAGTTTCAATTAGCTATGGCTAAGTTTGCTAAAGACGAGCTATTTTCTTGCAAAACCCCAAAAAATCTGGAAAAATGTTAAATGTTTCCTTATTACCTACGCAATTAAACTAAAAATGAAGATATTTATAGACAGTTTCAATTAGCTATGCTAAGTTTTTTAAAAGACAAGCTATTTTATTGCGAAACCACACAAAATCAGAAAAAAAATTTTAACAGAGGTATTCCGAAGCTTTTAAAGCTCCTTAATGTTTTCTACTAAGCTCAATCTAAGGCTTAAACCTCTCTAAAATTGGAAATTCAGTCTTAGTTAAAACCAGGTGAAGAGCCGGGTTATGCCCCTTTTCCAAATGTTGTAGTGATGAAAGTGAAACCTTTCAGAAAGCACAGCTTTAAACAATCTGAAAAGGAGCAGTTAAAACGTTTAGGCACAAAAAAAACTAGTAGTTAAAGCACAATCCTTTTTGGTACCTAATGCACACGCATAAAATTGCATTCACAGTCTCAATCACATTGCATTCATACACTCACAATCACAGCGTGATTGCTACTCATGGACGCCAAAATGTGTTCGTTTCTATTTAGACTGACCTCATAGCTTATAGATTTTTCATTCACGGAATGCTCTAATGGCGTTGTTCTTAGGTGCATGCACAGGACAAAGTATTGAGATGAAAGTACCAACCTATAAAGACAAACAGTGCAAAATATATGGTTGTATTTGAGAAAAAAAATACGAAATATCTTTTTATTGGCGGATAATCTCAAAATTAATTGATTCAGTTTTGAAAATAGGCCTCACGTAATTAGCTAAATGATACGCATTCATCTATATTAATTTAATACTAATTAAACCATGGGCCTAATTAATTCAATTAATACCATCGACCAACGTGATTTTTTTTATCAACATCCTCTGTCAGATACAACGGATAAAATTGACAAAATCTAAGTATCAGATTGATTAAATTCTATATCAACAACCCCTTCTCGAATACATGGGATGAAATTATCTGAAGAATCAGATTGAATAAATGCTTTATCAACATCATTTGAGGGATATAACGGATAAAATTGACGAAATCTAAGCACCAGAGTGAATAAATTCATTATCACCATCCTTTGTCTGAAATGTCAGATAAAATTGACAAAATCTAAGTACCAGAGTGATTAAATTCTATATCAACATTCCTTTCTCGGATACATGGGATAAAATGGATAAAATCTAATTATTAGAGTGAATAAATGCTTTACCAACATCCTCTAAATGCATTATCATTATCATTTGTCAGGTATATCGGATAAAATTGACAAAATCTAAGTATCAGATTGATTAAATTCTATATCAACAACCCCTTCTCGAATACATGGGCTAAAATTGAAAAAATCTAAGCGTCAAAGTGAATAAATTTTTTTATATCAACATCTATTGTCAGATACATCGATTATAATTGACAAAATCTAAGTATCATAGTGAATAAATACTTTATCAGCATCCTTTGTCAAATATATGGGATAAAAGTGACAAAATCCAAGTACCAGAGTGAATAAATGCATTATAAACATCATTTGTCGTATATGTCAGATAAAATTGACATGTCGGATAAAATTGACAAAATCTAAGTGTCAGAGTGAATAATTTTTTTTTATCAACATCAGTTGTCGGATATATCGGATAAAATATATATAGAATTTAATCACTCTGGTACTTCGATTTTATCAATTTTATCTGACATTTCAGACAAAGGATGGTGATAATGAATTTATTCACTCTGGTACTTAGATTTTGTCAATTTTATCAGTTATATCCCTCAAATGATGTTGATAAAGCATTTATTTAATCTAATACTTTGATTTTGTCAATTTTATCCGATGTATCCGAGAGATGTTGATAAAAAAAATCACTCTAACACTTAGGTTTTGTCAATTTTATCTGACAGAATCGACAAAGGATGCTCATAAAGCATTTATTCACCCTGACATTTAGATTTTGTCAATTTTATCCAAAATATCTGACAAAGGATGCTGATAAAGCATTTATTCACTTTGTTGTTTAGATTTTGTGAATTATATTCGTTGTATCTGATTAAAGATGAGGATGGAAAAAAATGTATTCACTCTGACACTTCGATGTTGTCAATTTTACCCCATGTATCCAAGAAAGGGATGTCGATATAGAATTTAATCACTCTGATACTTAGATTTTGTCAATTTTATCCGACATATCCGACAAAGGATTTTGATATAGAACTTAATCAATATGATACTTAGATTTTGTCTATTTTATCCGATATATCCGACAAATGATGTTGATAAAAAACATTATTCACTCTGACAATTTTATCCGACATGTCAATTTTATCTGACATATCCGACAAATGATGTTGATAATGCATTTATTCACTCTGGTACTTAGATTTTGTCACTTTTATCTGATATATTTGACAAAGGATGCTGATAAAGTATTTATTCACTCTGATACTTAGATTTTGTCAATTATATTCGATGTATCTGACAATAGATGTTGATATAAAAAAATTTATTCACTTTGACGCTTAGATTTTTTCAATTTTATCCCATGTATTCAAGAAAGGGTTGATGATATAGAATTTAATCAATCCGATACTTAGATTTTGTCAATTTTATCCGATATACCCGACAAATGATATTGATAATGCATTTAGAGGATGTTGGTAAAGCATTTATTCACTCTGATGCTTAGATGTTGTCAATTTTACCCCATGTATCCGAGAAAGGGATGTCGATATAGAATTTAATCACTCTGGTACTTAGATTTTGTCAATTTTATCCGACATTTCAGACAAAGGATGGTGATAATGAATTTATTCACTCTGGTACTTAGATTTTGTCAATTTTATCCGTTATATCCCTCAAATGATGTTGATAAAGCATTTATTCAATCTAGTACTTTGATTTTGTCAATTTTATCCGATGTATCCGAGAGAAGATGATGATAAAAAAATCACTCTAACGCTTAGATTTTGTCAATTTTATCCCACAGAATCAACAAAGGATGCTGATAAAGCATTTATTCACCCTGACATTTAGATTTTGTCGATTTTATCCAACATATCTGACAAAGGATACTGATAAAGCATTTATTCACTTTGTTGTTTAGATTTTGTGAATTATATTCGTTGTATCTGATTAAAGATGAGGATGGAAAAAAATGTATTCACTCTGACACTTCGATGTTGTCAAATTTACCCCATGTATCCGAGAAAGGGATGTCGATATAGAATTTAATCACTCTGGTACTTAGATTTTGTCAATTTTATCCGACATCTCAGACAAAGGATGGTGATAATGAATTTATTCACTCTGGTACTTAGATTTTGTCAATTTTATCCGTTATATCCCTCAAATGATGTTGATAAAGCATTTATTCAATCTGATACTGTGATTTTTCCAATTTTATCCGATGTATCCGAGAGAAGATGATGATAAAAAAATCACTCTAACACTTAGATTTTGTCAATTTTATCTGACAGAATCGACAAAGGATGCTGATAAAACATTTATTTAACCTGACATTTAGATTTTGTCGATTTTATCCAACATATCTGACAAAGGATGCTGATAAAGCATTTATTCACTCTGATGTTTAGATTTTTTTAATTATATTCGTTGTATCTGATAAGAGATGTGGATGGAAAAACAATTATTCAATCTGACACTTCGATGTTGTCAATTTTACCCCATGTATCCGAGAAAGGGATGTCGATATAGAATTTGATCGCTCTGATACTTAGATTTTGTCTATTTTATCCGACATATCAGACAAAGGATGTTGATAATGCATTTATTCACGCTGGTACTTAGATTTTGTCAATTTTATCCGATATATTCGACAAAGGATGCTGACAAAGCATCTATTCACTCTGATACTTAGATTTTGTCAATTATATTCGATGTATCTGACAATAGATGTTGATGAAAAAAAATTATTCATTCTGACACTTATATTTTGTCAATTTCATCCCATGTATTCGAGAAGGGTTGTTGATATAGAATTTAATCAATCTGATACTTAGATTTTGTCAATTTTATCCGATGTATCTGACAGAGGATGTTGATAAAAAAAATTCACGTTGGTCGATGGTATTAATTGAATTAATTAGGTCCATGGTTTAATTAGTATTAAATTCATATAGATGAATGCGTATCATTTACCTAATACGTGAGGCCTATTTTCAAAACTGAATCAATTAATTTTGAGATTATCCGCCAATAAAAAGATATTTCCTATTTTTTTTCTCAATTACAACCATACATTTTGCACTGTTTGTCTTTTTAGGCTGGTACTTTCATCTCAATACTTTGTCCTGTACATGCACCTAAGAACAACACCATTAGAGCATTCTGTGGAATGAAAAATCTGAAATCTATGAGGTCAGTCTAAATAGAAACGAACACATTTTGGCGTCCATGAGTAGCAATCACGCTGTGATTGTGAGTGCATGAATGCAATGTGATTGAGACTGTGAATGCAATTTTATGCGTGTGCATTAGGTACCAACCGGGATTGTGCTTTAACTACTAGTTTTTTTTTTGCATAAACGTTTTAACTGCTCCTTTTCAGATTGTTTAAAGCTGTGCTTTCTGAGAGGTTTCACTTTCATCACTAAAACATTTGGAAAAGGAGCATAACCCGGCTCTTCACCTGGGTTTAACTAAGACTGAATTTACAATTTTAGAGAGGTCTAAGCCTTAGAATGAGCTTAGTAGAAAACATTAAGGAGCTTTAAAAGTTTCGGAATATCTCTGTTAAAACACTTTTTCCTGATTCTGTGTGGTTTCGCAAGAAAATACCTTGTCTTTTAAAAAACTCAGCCATAGCTAATTGAAACTGTCTATAAATATCTTCATTTTTAGTTCAATTGCGTAGGTAATAAGGAAACATTTAACATTTTTTCAGATTTTGTGGGGTTTCGCAAGAAAATAGCTCGTCTTTAGCAAACTTAGCCACAGATAATTGAAACTGTCTATAAATATCTTCATTTTTAGTTCAATTGCGTAGGTAATAAGGAAACATTTAACATTTTTTCAGATTTTGTGGGGTTTCGCAAGAAAACAGCAAAAAGGAATAATAATAAACACTCTATAGGACTCTTTGCATCTAACATTTACATAATTTTCATGTCATAAAAATATCTCTTTTAATTTTGTCAAATAATTCATCCCTTTTTCAAACCGTCTAGAATTACGCAAAACATGTGGTCTTAATTATAAGCCTCTTAATCATCTACAAAATCCATGAATTCGAAAACCAGTGCATTTAAAATGCCCCATCCCTTCCTTTCCATGAAGGTAAAAAATTGAAGATTTAACTGAAACATTATTTGCTTTCATCAAAGATATTTGAAAACAGAACACTCCTCTCATTAGGTTTAATTGTCTGCAAAAGCAATCTTTTTCAGTTCTGTTAATAAAGGATGTATTTCCTTTAGAGAACAAGAGACACATATCTAATTTTGCCAGCCCTCCCCTAAATTAAAGATTTTACTTTCTAGCCTAATACTATCATAGTTTTCACCCCCTCCCCCTTGAGAATATAAAAGACACTTTATCGAAAGAAAGCTATAGAAAAAGGAATAATAAACACTATAAAGGACTCTTTGCATCTAACATTTAAATAATTTCCAAGTCTTAAAAATATCTCTTTTAATTTTTTCAAATATTTCATACCTTTTTCAAACCGTCTAGAATTACGCAAAGCATGTGGCCTTAATCATAAGCCTCTTATTTATCAATAAAATCCATGAATTCGATAATAAGAGCATTTAGAATGCCCCATCCCTTCCTTTCCATGAAGGTAAAACTTTGAAGATTTAACTGAAACATTTTTTGCTTTCATCAAAGACATTTAAAAATAGAACACTCCTCTCA
This sequence comes from Artemia sinica, assembly GCA_027921565.1. NCBI lineage: Eukaryota > Metazoa > Arthropoda > Branchiopoda > Anostraca > Artemiidae > Artemia > Artemia sinica. The sequence continues at coordinate 70,666,070 of CM051261.1, read as the reverse complement.
TTAGGTGTAATTGTCTGCAAAAGCAAGGATGTATTTCGTTTAGAGAACAAGAAACATAGATCTAATTTTGCCAGCCCTCCCCCCTAAATTAAAGATTTTGCTTTCTAGCCTAATACTATCATAGTTAAAAAGCATAGTTTTCACCCCCTCCCCCTTGAGAAATAAAAGACACTTTATCGAAAGAAAGCTATAGAAAAAGGAATAATAATAAACACTCTATAGGACTCTTTGCATCTAACATATACATAATTTTCATGTAAAAAAAACTCTCTTTTAATTTTTACAATAGTTCACCCCTTTTTCAAACCCTCTAGAATTATGCAAAGCATGTACCCATAATCTTTTCAGTTCCTATCTCGCATCCGTTGTTTTCTTAATTTAGATAACGCACGTACGAAGGTTGTGAAAAAAAGAATAAAATACAATTTCAACTATTATTTTATTCAGAATATTAATTGGGGGCGCCCCTTCCCCACAACTCCTCCTCTTTTTCTCTACAATAATTACCCTCTTTAGTAAATACACACGCGTACATACAATGATCGTCTCATTAAGTTTGCTTAAAGCGCAGTGAAATGTAATCTCACGAGAAAACAGCCTTCTAATCAAAACAGCTGTTATGAACATATGAATCTTATTATAGCTCGCATATTTACAGAAAGTTCACCTTTCTGTGTGAACCTTAAAATAATAGATAATTCCGTGTGAAGCTCATAATGCTAGATAGGAAATAAAAGGGTTATGTCTTATATTAGTCGAGGAATAAAGTATATTTACTTACCTATATAATTCTTTTATTGTCCATTTAGAATGAGCCAATTGATTCTTATATGCTTATTACAACTTCTATTAATCAACTGACCCAGAAATGATCCATTTGCTCGATATATATAGCAAAAAAAAATGTTTATAACCAACTGTGATCGCTTTTTGCAATGTGCACGTCAAACTGCACTGCCTCAGGCGTAGGTTTTCTTGTAGTGATGATATCAATAGATAAGACACTACTCTTAATTATCTTTACTCAAGGAGACGAAAAACCTAGGTGATCGTAGTCCTTCCTGATTTGTCACTTGTATAAACTGCTATTTGAAGGCTTATCTTTAACTTTAATAAATAGGTCAGTTTGACCTTAAGTTTTCTGTTGGTTAATTAAACTTAAAAATGAGACACAATTATAGGAGTTGATGGCTTACATCTGAATCTCCTGCAGATAATCATTTCCCCAAATTTCTAATTAAAATACCATCTTCAAACACACCACTTGTTTAACAACTCAAAAAGGCTTTACTAATATCTGACAGCAACCAGCACCCAAAGCTTCTTCAAATAAACTCTGAGTCACACATTGTTCTACAATTCAAAAGAAATTCTACCCTAAACAAACCTTCACAAGCATATTTGCGAAAGGTAAATAGAACTACAGGATTAGAATATTTAAAACTGTTACAAATATCAGAGACAATTCTTTACTGTTGCATATAGTATAGCCATTAAGCTTAAATTTTTTATTATTCTTTGGAACTTATGTTTTATAGCCACCAAATCCAAAAAGTGACGTTATGTAGATCCTAATGAAACAATTCTTACTTCATAATATACAAAAGAACTGTAGCTAACCCATTTTGCATGAAAACCCACCATACTTTACCCCCAATCATCCCAAATGTACAAAAAAATAGCCCAAACTATATATTTTCAACGCATTTTCAACTCATAATTTGTTCTTCTAGTTTTTGTTTCGTTGCAGTTGATTCAATTTACAGGTACACGTGTTGAAAAAAGATAGATACATTGCAAAAATAGTTCGAAAATATATAACTTGGACTATATATTTGCACATTAGGAGGATGGGGTAAATAAATAAATGAATGCGAATTGATAATTGAATATATATAAACTGATACTCATTCCTAAAAGTCTTAATCATTTTTCATTATTAAAGTTTAAATATTTAAACCAATTAAAATACATTTTGTTAAAAAAAACGCAGATGAAAAGTCAGGCAAAAATGACCAATAAATACTTAGCACCGAATTATATTTTTAAATTAGTCGATTATTAATTATTAATGTTTGATTTTAAAGATAAAAACCGTTTTAAAATTTCACGAGTAGAATCGCTCATTCATCGAAACCGTAGCAGAGGGATCGTAGCAGAGGGACCGTAGCAGGGAAAATAAGTCTTAGGCTTAAAAAATACTAGCTAAGGCCTAAACATTAGTCTTTCAGAATGGCTTTAATTTCAAAACTATCTCAAAATTAAATTTTAAGATAGCCATTTTCTTCAGCATAGTTCAAAAGTCCAACAATTATGTCTCTCGAGGTATCAACCCCCCCCCCCCCTCCAAATGTCCTCATGGGAAAGACTATAAGTCATGCTAGATGTCCATTGTTAAAACATAAAGCTTTACGGATGGGGTGATCATATAAACTTCAGAAGGGACTCATTCGATTTGACATTGAAAATTTCAGTGCTGTTGTAAAATTCACAAGTTATTTGAAGGGAACCAGAACCCACCCCTCTTACACCCTTTCCCCAAAATGGATCTCATCAACATTTTATATAATTGCATCATATTTACGGTATTGATATAAATGGTTCTTTAGCAGAGACAAGCTAGATATATAACTTTAGCTTGTTATGGAAGTTTTCGCAATTTGCAGTTTATAGAAACAGTAAAACTTGGTAAAATGTCTTTTTTGGAGGGAAGAGAGAGCTAAAAAATGGCTGTGTTTAGTTGAATCCATACCATTAGCAGAAAATAATTAAATCCTTTCAGAACAGAACATTCTCTTGTCACAAAATGTTTCCCTGATAATTATTTTTCAAGAGAGAAATATTCCCTGGTATAGTATTACAGATTATTTTAATGTAAAGTTTCAGTAATAAAATTGGAAGCCCGAGATACAATTTAACTTTAAATACGTTTTACCTACATTCCCTTGCTTAACTATAGTAAAGCGATAGCTACAATAGTACAAAATGAAATAAGTTTCTAATTCCTACATTATTTTTTAAATCTGGTTCTGACCCTATACATTGGTTATTCTTTCAATGTTATCTATAGATTACGTTTTAGTTAATATTCTACCTCCTGCGCTGATTCATTGATTTTATGTACATTATTTATCAGTGATCATTTGTTTGTTTACCAAACTTTGGAATAGCTATCTTGTACAAAATTGTCAAAAAGTCAAATAACTATGCATACGAGGAAGACAGGAACTCATATTCCGAAGGGCAAGCGTTCTGCGTTATATATTGCCCCATTGCTTATATATAAGGTTGGTTATTGAACAAAGAAAATGTTGGAGTAGTGAGAAAGTTCCAGTTTCCAGCAGTCAGTACCCCGGAGTACAAGCGGTTCCAGGAATGAAAGCGGTCAGTTAGCAGATTAACATGGGATTTCAAACGCTCCAGTTTCAAGGGGTCAGATAGGGAAATTAGTATTGCATTTCTATGAAGTTACGGCAGCCATAGGGAAATTAGCATTAGATTGTAAACAAATAAGTAGAACAACAGGGAAATTTTTATATAAGACAGTGGAACGCAACTTTAAATGAATATTTCAACCCTATATCCAAGGGCCGTCATCAGCAAAACAGACGAAGAGAATAAAAACAATATAAAAGAAACGTACATTAAAATTCACTCATTAAAACTAAAAGGTTTTTTTTTTAAATGTTTTAAAAAAGCCCTAATATCATTACTTCAAGGAAGTTCAACCAGGACTGGTACTCAAAACGAAGTGGACAGAGAACAATTCATTCAGATGGAATTAAAATACTTACAGACAAGATTTTAAAGCTAATCTCGCCTTCTTGGCAACTAACCTAGATGGTTTATTCGTAATAGGTTAACTAGAGTTATTTACTGGTTTTTTAATATAATTAGTTAAATCATTTTTAATTAGATTTGTGTATAGGGCATTAAGTGAATATTCCTCCAAATCTCTATTTAAAGAAATATTACTATTTATTTTGATTTTAATTTCAATTGCCTCACGAACAACCTGTTTTATGCCTAAATCATTGCTAATAAGGCAAGTTTCTTCAAAAAGCATTTTATGAGTAGGGTTATCATATATGTGACTGCTTCAAGCCGAATCGAAGGCAATATTTGTACTATTAGAATTTAAAACTTTAGTTATGTCATCTTTATGGGGAAAATGAACTTAGGGGCTTTCTAGATCACCTTAATACATATGACCGAAATTTACAATTTTCCTTAAAAATTGAAAATGCAAATAAATTACCGTTTCTGGATGTTTTAATTATTCGCGACATTGATAAACTGGATTTTACAATTTACAAAAAACCCACACAAAATAACAGATATCTACATTTTAAATCTAATCACCCCCCACAAGTTAAAAGAGGTGTTGTTACATCTGTTGTTTACCATGCCTTAAATATTTGCTCTGAATCTTACATCACAGATGAACTAAATTTTATTCGAGACATACTTTTGGAAACGGTTATCCTATTTTCTTTATTAACAATACAATTAGCCGAAGATTGGCAAGACACTCCCGTAAAGTTAAGGGTCTTTTGGAATGTGAAGGTCCCGTCAAGCCCTCAAATATAATTTACCTTCCATATATTCCAAAAGTCACTACAAGTTTAAAAAAGTTTGCACACAAAATAATTTTTATGTCGTATTTACAAATATTTTAAAATCATGAATTTCTTAAATTCTGGTAACGATATAACCCCATTTACTCGCCAAAGAGGGGTTTATCAAATACCATGTGACTGTGGCAATTTTTATGTTGGTAGAACCCATCAAAATTTAGAAAAACACCTGCAACAATACAAAGATGACATAACTAAAGCTTTAAATTCTAATAGTACAAATATTTCCTTCGATTTGGCTTTAAGCAGTCACATATATGATATCCCTAGTCACAAAATGCTTTTTGAAGAAACTTGCCTCATTAGCAATGATTTAGGCATGAAACAGGTTGTTCGTGAGGCAATTGAAATTAAAATCAAAATAAATAGTAATATTTCTTTAAATAGAGATTTGGGGGAATATTCACTTAATGCCCTATACACAAATCTAATTAAAAATGATTTAACTAATTATATTAAAAAACCAGTAAATAACTCCGGTCAACCTATTACGAATAGACCATCTAGGTTAGCTGCCAAGAAGGCGAGATTAGCTTTAAAATCTTGTCTGTAAGTATTTTAATTCCATCTGAATAAATTGTTCTCTGTCCACTTCGTTTGGAGTACCAGTCCTAGTTGAACTTCCTTGAAGTAATGATATTAGGGCTGTTTTAAAAAAAAAATTGCAAAATCTTTTAGTTTTAATGAGTGAATTTTAATGTAAGTTTCTTTTATATTGTTTTTATTCTCTTCTTCTGTTTTGCTGAGGACGGCCCTCATTTAAAGTTGCGTTCCACTGTCTTATATAAAAATTTCCCTGTTATTCTACTTATTTGTTTATTATGGAAATGCAGTGTGGTCTTCGTCGCTATTAGCATTAGATTGCAAGCGCAGTCCGGCTACGTCAAGCAACACACCCCTGTGTATTTTTATGAGAGTCCTACGACGTCATGGCAGCCATAGGAAAATTAGTATTGGATTTTAAGTGCAACCCTGTCATGTCATGCGACACACTCCTGTGCATTTCTGTGACATACTATGCTACATCATGCAACACACCCCTTTGAATCTCTCTGACATACCCTGCTACATCACGCGACATACCCTTGCACTTTAAAGAGTTAGATAAGTGGAGCTATCAACCCCTCAAGCCATCACACCTACGAAACGCGGTCACAAGACACCCCTCTGGACTCTAATGACGTCACACGACTTAGCCCGTTTCAAACAGACAGGTCTGATATGCTTGACGCAATTTTATGTAACCCTGCGATAAGAACCCATGGTGGAATCCCCAATTATAACGTAGCGAAAGCAAAACTTGGCTTGCGAAAACTTGAATCACGGCATTTGAAGGTAAAATTTTTAATAGGAAATGCCTGAAAGATGTCTTGGGGGAGATTTGGCGATGCGAGAGGAGTGAAGTATGCCACCCATAGTTTACCAAGGTGGTATGTATTGACATGAAATAGTATAATCTAGAGCTTAAAGATAATGTGGGAGGTGTTAAATTAATTTTTCGGTAGAGAGGGACTAAAATCTAACATTCCTATCTAAGAAACGATCCATTTCGCTAAAAAAAGCTCTTAATATACCAAAAATTTAGCTTCATTATCAAGGCTCCCCTCCTCTGAAACTACTGGCCTAGACCCCTCCCATCTTATCCTTCTTTAATTTATGCATGTTATTGTTTATATCTTATCCCTTTGTAAGCATTTTCATGTTTTGTTTTTTCCTTTCTTATTGTTTTATCTCAAAACGCTGTATTTTTGTTAAGAGCTCTTGGAAATTCCTCGCTAATGCCTAAGAATTGCATGTAATATCAAGCCGCACTTCGCTGGAACTAATTGCTTAGACCCCATCATCTTTCTATAATATATGAACCTTTTGCATATATTACGATAAGCTTTTTTCACCCTTCATTTTTTATTTGTGGTGTTTTTAACTGTTTTTTCTGTGTTTTTTATTATTGTTTGTAAATTTGTTTGAAATAATAAAACCTTTCAAACAGTTTGTGGTAACGAACTGTAAGTAAGGAGCGACCCGGCTCAATGGTAACCGAAACTCTAGAAAACGGGTTTTTGATACCAATAGATATATCAAAAGAATCAGATTTCAATGCTGATTTCAAATATATAACTTTCATCAAGTTTAGTGCTACCCATCAAAAGTTACGCGCCTGAGAAAATTTGGCTGATTTTCAAAAAAAGGGGGAAAGACCCCCTAAAAGTTATAGAACCTTAATGAAAATCACACCATCATATTCAGCGTATCAGAGAACCCTACTGTAGAGGTTTCAAGCTCCTATCTACAAAAATGTGGAATTTTACATTTTTTGCCAGAAGGAAGATCACGGATGCGTGTTTATTTGTTTGTTTGTTTTTTTTTTGTTTTTTTTTCCCAGGGGTGATCGTATCGACCCAGTGGTCCTAGAATATCGTGGGAGGAATCATTCGAACGAAAATTAAAAGTTCTAATGCCCTTTTTAAGTGACCAAAAAAAATGGAGGGCAACTAGGCCCCCTCCCACGCTTATTTTTTCCCAAAATCACCCGATCAAAATTTTGAGATAGCCATTTTGTTCAGCATGGTCGAAAATATGATAAATATGTCTTTTAGGATGACTTAATCCCCCGAAGATCCTAGAGGGAGGGCTAAAAGTTATGAACTTTACCCAATGTTAACATATAGTATTGGTTATTGGGAAGTATACAGAAGTTTTCAGGAGGTTTTTTTTCTGGTAGTGGGAGGGAAGGGTGGGTCGGTGGTTATGTTGGAGGATCTGTTCATGAAGGAAGTTTTAATGGGGGAAGGGAAATTGCCATGAAGGGGGCGCCGGACTTGCCAGCATTATTTATTGGTTATTGGGAAGTATACAACCATATTCAGGAAGGATTTTTTCTGGAGGGGGGGGGGGCTAGAGGAGGGGGTTACTCTGGAGAATATTTCCGTGGAGGATGTTTCCTTGGGGTAAGGGACATTTCTATGAAGGGGGCGCCGGATTTCCAAGCATTATTTAAAAAACGATCAGAAATTAAATAAAAAAAACAAGTTTTTTCAACTGAAATGTAAGAAGGAATATTATAACTTAAAACGAACAGAAATTATAACGTATGTGAGGGGATTCTCCCCCAAGTCAATACCTCGCTCTTTACGCTACAGTTTTTTTTAGTGCTTTCAAAAGAGCTATCTATTCTAATTAAACAGCCTTTGTGATTCAGGGGTTTGTGAATCAAAATTTTTTTTTAACTTTTAACGTAAAGAGCGTGGTATTGACTAAGGGGAGAACCCCCTCATATACGTAATAACATATACGTAATAAAAAAAAACAATAAAAAAACAAGCGATACGGCTCAATAGTAATCGAAAATTTTAAAAACGGAATTTTGATGTCAATAAATGTATCAAAAGAATGTGTTTATAATGCTGATTCTAAATATATAAATTTTATTAAGTTTAGTATTACTCATCAAAGGCTACGAGCCTGAGAAAATTTACCCGATTTTTTAAAGAGGGGGGAAACATCCCCTACAAGTGAAAGAATTTTAATGAAAATCACACCGTCAGATTCAGCGTATCAGAAAAACCTATTACATAGGTTTCAAGCTCATATCTGCAAAAATCTGCAACTTGGTATTTTTTGCCAGAAGAAAAATATACGAATATAGAAGTTAGTTACGTAAGTTAATTTGTAAAGACATCCATTTAGCAAAAGAAAAGTAAAATTTTTTTGCAAATAAAAGCTGCATTAACTAAAAAACGATCAGAAATTAAATAAAAAAACAAGTTTTTTAAACTGAAAGTAAGGAGCGACATTAAAACTTAAAACGAACAGAAATTATTCCGTATATGAAAGGGGCTGTCCCCTCCTCAACGCCTCGCTCCTTACGCTAAAGTTTGACTCTGTCTCACAACTTTATTTTTTAAAACAATAAAAAACTTTAGCGTAAAGAGCGAGGCGTTGAGGAGGGGACAGCCCCTTTCATATACGGAATAATTTCTGTTCGTTTTAAGTTTTAATGTCGCTCCTTACTTTCAGTTTAAAAAACTTGTTTTTTTTATTTAATATTTAAAAGGTTGTGTTTTTAATATTTATTGTTTTGGAATATCAATGTGATTATAAAATTTAAGCACTGCTTAGTCAGTATCACTATTAATACCTTGAGGGCAAATGTCTCCGGAAGCGTGTCAAATTTGGGGCAGTAAAACACCGTACTAACGAGTGCCATATAAGTTTAATCTCAGGTGTCGTGCAGTAGGTTAATTTTAGAATATAGTGAGTAGGAAAAAATTTGAGGAATGGCTTGTTAGTCCTCCCGGTTAACGCACAAATCTCTTGGATGGAAATGACCTCTCAAGTCCTGACGGGATCAAGAACTATAGAAAAAAAACTAAAGAAAGAAAGAAAGAAAAAATCTGTTGAGTGTTTCGGGCAAAAAATGATATGTCAAAATAGATCATTACGTAAGATGTTTGCTGACTTTATGTTATAAGCGGGGATTACCCAATGGGTTCCCGTCACAGGGTTACATAAAATTGCGTCAAGCATAATAGACCCGACTGCTTGAAACGGGCTAAGTCGGTTGACGTCATTGGAGTCTAGAGGTTGTTTTGTGAACGCATTGCGTAGGTGAGATGGCTTGAGGGGCAGGTAGATCCACTTATCAAACTCTTCAACGCAAAAGGGTGTGTTGCGTAATGGAGCAGGGCATGTCACAGAAAAAACAAGGTTGTGTCACGTGACGTAACATTGCATGTCACAGAAATAAATACGGATATGTCACGAGACGTAGCATGGCATGTCACAGAATTACACAAGGGCGTGTAGCGTGACTTAACGGGGCTGCGGTTAAAATTCAATGCTAATTTTTCTATGGCTGCCTTGAAGTCATAGGACTCTCATGAAAATACCGAGGGATGTATCGCGTGACGTAGCAGGGCTGCACTTAAATTCCAATGTTAATTTTCCTATGGCTACTATGATGTCAAAGAAATCCAATGATAATTTCCTTATGTGACCGCTTAAAACTGGACCGTTAGAAATCTAATGTTAATCTGCTATCTGAACGCTTGTGTTCCGGGGACCGCTTGTATTCTGGGGTTCTGACCACTTGAAACTGGAACCCTGTCACTACTTCTTTGATCCTGAGTTTCCAAAATGTTACAGGTATTGAGGTTGAAATGTTGGAAAGTGTTGAAGAGGCGTCATTCATACGCCAGAGACATGAAAAAGTTGATAAATATTCATTTAATAATCAATAAAGAAAAACATTGGCAAAAGAAAACGGACAGAAATCGACTTTTTTTTTAAATAAAACTTTCGAAGTAGAAGTCTTTTAAAGAAAAGTAAAGAGCCATATTGAACTTAAGACCAGCAGAAATAAATTCTTGTGATAATAAAATTCCACACGTAACTAGTTAAAACCGTATGTTTGAATTCTTATGTCTAAAACGTAGAAAACCGTAGAAATATTCATTTTATAAACCAATAAGACCCTTTCGTAATAAAAACAAAAGGAAATAACTTCAAAAAATTGCACAAAAAGTCTTTTTCAAAGAAAGGTAGAGAACCGTACGCAACTCAAGACGAGCAGAAATTAATTACTAGTAAAGTTCCAACTCAAAACAACCAGAAATTACTGCTAAAGAATCAACGGAACTTAAAGTGAACGGAGATTAAAATTAACGATCATAGCAAACATAAAGATGACAGATGCAAATCTAAATAAATAAATAAACCTTAAGTTACTTCAATATTTTACTACTATTTTCCCCCAGAATCACTTAACTTTAAAAGGTATTATAAACTTGGGAGGGGGTATATTTGATTGGAAGTCAGAGGTTTTAGTGCGTTTTAGTGCCCTTTCAAGGATTCAAAATGATTTAAGGGTTAACAGCCTTCTCTTTCCCAAATGTATCAAATAAAAATTTTTAGATAACAAATATGTACAAAATAGCCTGAAGTTCAAACAACTATGCCTCTGGGGATGTAAGCACCCCACCTTCCACCCAGCTCCAAAGGTAACTGCTGTAAGTTATGCAAGCTCTCCATTCTTAAGGTATATTTGGTTTTAATAGAAGAGGTGGTTGTATAGACTTCGGAGCAGCCTTATTCAATTGAAAATCGAAAGTTCTAGCTCTCTTTTTAAAATTCAAGTTTGACAGGACAGCAAAAACCAAACCCGCACCCTTCTCTCCCCAAATACTGTCTTTCATCTTTTAATAGTTAATGCTATGTTGTTAAATGGCAACTGCAAATTTTTAGACAACCATTATGTTCAAAATGTCCCAATTTCCAACAGCTATGGTTCCAAGTTTGATGATACCCCCCACCCCAGCCCTCGGACTGAGGACTATAAATTATGGTTGTTGCCAATTTTTAACATATACATTTTTTGGAAGGGGTGGTTGTATAAATTTTGGAAGAGGCGCAATCGATTGGAAATCTGAAATTTCTTGTGTCCTTTTTAAGAGTCAAAAGTGACGTAAAGGTAACCGGCCCATCTCTAATGCTGCTCATAGTTATCATATAAGGGTTCGCAGAAAGGATGGTCATATTAACCTTGGAGGGGGCTCATTCAATTCCAAATTAAACCTTTTTTATGTCAAAAGTGAACTAAAGTGAACAAAGTTTGCCAAAACTTTGAGATAACCATTCTGTTCAGAATAATGCAAAGGCCAAATAACTATGCTTCTGGGGTTAAGCTCCCCAATCCCCGAGGAAAGAGTTGTGATTTATGCAAGTTAAATATTGTTACTTCGGTTAATTTGTTACTTGGAATCACTGATTTACGGGGCAAAGATTGTAAGTTATGCAAATTGCTTGATACTTTTTTTTACTTTGATTCTTTATTTTCTTTGCTTCTTTGCAATTTTAATACTGTTACTTTCATACGAATTTCGGTACTTTGTTAAAACTCCGATGTTGAAAAAAGAATTTCCTTGGAATAGAAAATTTAAAACAAAAATTCGAAACTTTGGCAATCAAAAAGAACCAAAATTTATTTTTTTTAAATTAAAAAAAAGTTTTTTAAAGAAAAGTACTGGCCATATGAAACTTGAGATCAGCAGAAATAAAATCTATAGTAATACAAACTCAAATTAATGAAAAAACATCAAATGCACAAAAAATCAGACTCATTTTCCTTTTTTTTTCTTTTTTTTTGTTCATGCCAATAAGGTTACGTTTACAAGTGTGCTTAACTGAACATTGGTTTCCAGTCATCGTCATTATGGACCATTCATTTTCAATTATGAAAAAGAAAACAAATTGTCATTGGTTGAAAATCCCAGAACTAGAAATTGATGTTCAGCTGTCCAACAATATGAATAAAACCTAAAACGCATGCAAGTCACTTCTCTAAAGCATCCGATATTTACACAAGATAGAAGAATACTTTGCATTCATACAAAAAATCGAAAAGAGAGACGAGCTATGGACATTTAGCACCAGAGCGTCAAACAGTTCTTGGCAACAAACAGTAAGTAAGGAGCAACTTGGCTCAATAGTAACCATAAGTCTGAAAAAAAGAGGCAATTTATTTTGATATTAATGAATATAAAACACAATTCGTCGTTTTTTTCTATAAGAATCCATAATTTGTATTACTATGTTAGAGAAAATTTTTATGCTATATTTCATCCTGAATCAAATAGAATTAATTCAACTTAAAGCCCTTCAAGTTTCAAATTAACACGATCATTGATTCCTAGAGCATTGCTAATAAGTCTTCTTACTATGTTAGAGAAACTTTTTATACCATATTTAATCCTGAAAAAATAGTATTACTTCAACTTAAAGCCCTTCAACTTTATATCATCATTTATTCCTGGAGCACTGCTGATAAGTCTTCTTGGTAGCCCATGTGACATAGTTTATTTGAAATCAGTTCAATAAAGTTGAAATATTTCCCAGTTTTTCACCTTACGAACCCTAGCCTTAGTAGCAGTAGTAGAAGTACAAGTAGCAGTAGATTTTATAGGAGTGGCCTTGGCTTTAGTGGCAGTCGTAGCGGTAATAATAGTACTTTAAGTCGTAATAATAGTAACAGTGGAAGTAGCAGTATGAGACGAAGCAGTAGCATTAGGATAAAAATATTGTCTACAGGTTATTTCAACATCCCCCACAGCAGGCCCTATTATTTTTGACTTCACGAACTAAACAACTCTCAAGATATTGCTGATGTGTCTTTTGACAATCTTCATACAAAAGGCGTGTTCTGAATCAGTTCACATTCCCCTCTCAGTAAGCATGTTGTCTTTCCGTCGATTGATCTTCCCCTTTAAGTATTCTCTGAAAGTTCCAAATCAATATCCAAATCCATTTCTAAGACGATTTCTTTTCACAATGTGAATTCATATACTGCCCTTTGATTCAGCCCAAATTTCCTCTATATATTCTAATAAATTTTCACCTTAATTGACTTAGCTATAATAGTACTAGTATCATAATGATAATGGTGGTTGTAGGAGAAGTAGGAGGTGTATTAGCATTGTTGTATTAGCAGTAACAGATATAGCAACATAATTAATAACAGTAAAAAAATGTACATGTCGCCTTTTGGTCAGTTCACAATCTTCCTCATGACGCCCCGGAAGTTTCACCTTGATGCAGTAATTCGCTCCAAAAATAATTTTTATGTGCCCCCCCCCCCCCCGTTGATGTATTTTTCGTCTTAATGCTCTAAGCCGTAAGAGTAGTTGCAACTGAAGTAGTAGTTGGAGTTATTTAGTAGTAGTAGCAGTAATAGTAACAGTGGTGGCAGTAGTAAGCATATATTATCTTTTTGTCAATTGATGTTCCCTTTAAGTATTCTTTGAGAGATCCAATTTAATGCACAAATTCACTCTTCAGGTGCACCCCTTTGACAATCTGCAGCACATTGTGTGTTTTGATTTAATTCAAATTCCCCCGCAACATTCAGTCAAATTTTGACCTTTTTACGTGTACCCTTAATATTACTAATATCGTGTTAATTATAGTAATATTACGAGCAGTAATAGTGGAGTAGTATCACTAGTTGCAGCAGGATTAATAGCAGTAGTAGCAGATACATGGTGTCTTTTGGTCTGCTAAACATCCGACTCCTAATGTTCTAGCAGTTTAGTCTTGTTATATTAAGTTGTCCAAAAAATTTTGCTGAAACGCCTGTATCAACAGTTTGTATGCACAGAGTATGCATTGAATTAGTTTAGCTTTACCGTCGACGTTTCATCAGAAGTTCATTTCAATATCCTTAGCATTGGTGGTACTCGCTGCAAAGACAGTAGCAGGAGTTAGTGGTAGAAGTAATAGTACTAGTAGCCTTTTTGGTCAATTGACAATCTCCCTTATCATTCGACGAAAGTTCCAAATGGATATGCTTAGTTATTGCATAGTTACGGCTTTTTGACAACTCATTTACGCTTAACATGTTTTGATTCAGTTCAACGCTCCGTTTAACATTCTCTGTAAAGCTCACTTGAATACCCTTTGTCTTTTTGAAAGTGAAGATGAAACATGAATACCTCGCTCAGTAACATATAGTATTTTCAAACAATGAACAAATTGCCGAACTTAAAGTCCTGGCCTTTGGGCTTTGGAGAAGGAGGGGGGTAAACATCCCCAAAGGCAAGACTACTAAATCTTTCAAAAATACTTTAAAAATGTGTCAAAATTTTAATTGGATGTTTATTTTGGGAAATGATTGGCGTGGAAGGAGGAGCTGGTTGCCCTCCAGTCACTTTTGACTTATAAAAAGTACACTGCAGCTTCTCATTTTCAATCAAATGATCCATTAGTATCCCCTAAATTACTTTAAAGGCATCCCTACCCGTAGTTTTATAGGCATCCTCCCTTTAAATGGCCAATACGTGTTAGTTGAGTCATAGGGGAAACTAACAGAGGCAGGTGTATATTACATTATAGGTACTGTTTACATTTGCTTGCCACGCATTTGGAGTTTTCTTATTAAATAAAGATGCAAAAGTTACGTCAAGAGGAATGTTCTCATATGGTTAGGGAAACTAAGAGACAAGTGCCTGTTAGATCATTGGAAATGTTTACATTTGCTTGTCATGTATTTGGAGTCTTATTATTTAATACTAAGTGTTTTCTAAGAGATACAAATGTTACGTCATAGGGGTGTTTACTTTCAGTTACTACATAACTAGAGTTGAGGAGTCACACAATCTTGCGTAACTTACTTTGAATTTAGAAATAAGGTCCATCTGAGTCATCTGTGGCGCAAAGAGTATCGATGAAACCTTGGTGAACGTCAAGTATTTGTGCTGAAACAAGTACATCCCCCCAATGGGGTTTTAGTGATGTGTAATTTCTGCGCAGATCACGATCGTAAGTGCGTCTGAGCGTGTTTCTCGGTCTTCCTCCCCGTTGACTAACACGCGACTGCTATTGCTGAACCCAGTTCGAGATTCGGGAGTCCTCCATCAAAAAGATGAGGCCTAGATAGCTCCATCTCTTCTTTTCAATCACTTCAGTAATAAGCGGGTCGCCAAATCTTTTGCAGACATCGATGTTGCTGACTTTTTGACACCAACCAATATTCAGCATGCATCTCAAGCACATATTTTTGAAGGCTGTGAGTCTTTTCTCTGTCCTAACATCTAGTTTCCAGCCTTCACTGGCATACAATAGCAAGGACAAGACGTTGCTATTAAGAAGTCAAAGCTTTAGTGTAAGCGAGTACTTCTTGGATATCCACACTAGCATAAGTTTGTTGAAAGCAGCGTTTGTCATTCCAATTATTCTCTTGACTTCATTCTGGACCTCTCTTGTGTAATCGACCCAGCTCCCGAGGTATTTAAATTCATGGACTTGTTCAACTCTGCGATTTTTGTGCAGGAGCTCGACTGGCGAGCCTGATGTTGCCATTGATTTAGTCTGGTCTATGTTGATGTTTAAGCCGATGTTTTTTCCACTTTAGTGCTCACTTTGTAAAGGAGAGCTCCTAGAGTCACTGCTTTGTTCTTTCAAGAAATACCCTATCATCCGCAAAGTCGAGGTCCAAGAGGATTTTATTCCCAAATGTTACTCCAAACCCAGTCACTTCTAGCAACACATAGTCCATTAAAATGACGAATAGAAAAGGTGATTAAACGCATCCCTGTCGCACTCTTGATATAATTTTGAAGTATCTAGTTGTTCCCTTCTCTGTCCTTACGAAACATTCCGTATTTTCGTAAAAGCCCATGATCAAACTTATTATTTTTTTGAGACAACATAATACTCTAGAATTTCCCAGATTGTGTCACGGTCCACAGAATCAAAGTCCTTTTAAAATCATTGACGAGCATGTATATATTGTTGGACCACTCATTTGTTTCTTCTATCAGAGTCCTGAACGTGAATATGAGATCTGAAAAAGATCTACCTGTACGAAAGCCATGTTGCTCTTCTATCAGATACGGATCGAGTGTTTTTTTCAGATGCTGGAGTATTACAAGTGTTACAACCTTACTTGGTACTGCTATTAGGCTTACACCTTGCCAGTTATCGCAGATAAATGCATCAATTTTCTTGAATATCTTAACGTTATCCCGTTGGTCCAGTCGCCAGGAACCTCTTCGGATTGTCAGACTGTTGTGATCAGTATTTTCCACAATGAGAGACATGTGCTCATTTATGCCTTGATCATTTTCGAAGTTATGCAGTCGTCACCAGACGATCTTCCATTCTTGATTTTTTTTTTTCACTGCAACAAGCATTTTCGCAAGTGTGGGGGGATTTTAATCAATTATCTGGTCAAGAAATGGCGTAGAAGAGATACTTTCTCGGTCAGTTGGTCTCAAAGTGGGAACCTTTTAAAAGTGGGATTCCCACCTCTCGTCAATTTTCTTATTTTCGATGAGAACATTCCCGCTCTCATCTTTGACTTGACTGGATCTGCTGGGCGGCTTTCATAGCATTTCATTTGTGAGCATGTAGACTGCTTTGAAGTCTCCTTTTCTAGATGCTTCCTCTGCGAGTCTAGCCTTCTCTTCTACAGTACTGCAATTATAAGCTTTTGCTGACTTCTTGATTTCTTTGTCCTTTATTCTATACAAGACATTTACAAAGACCAAAGATCTGTCAGCGCCAGCAGAGACAATTTACTGTCTCAGGTTCTTGCAAACATCTATTAGTTTCCAAGTTTTTTTGTGATGTCTATCTTTCCTTCGGCTTCTTCTTATATCCGAGCACATCCTTAGCAACTTGATTGTCTACATTTTTACCATGGCGTTTCTGGCCTGTCTGTGCAGTTTTTTATTTCCAGCAAAGAGAATGTTTTCTTCAACTCCATACAAAAGTTTCTTCAGGTTTATCAGTCATATAACTTGAAAACAGAATTAAATTTTGCATTTTTGTACACTTTCAGCTTGACTTTCATTTTTCTACCATCGGGATGTGGTCCAACTGGGCATCTGTCCCTCTGACATTTTCCGCCATCTCCTTGAGATTAGGATATGATCTATTCGGAAATGATCATTCATTTCACAATGAATATTTCTCTTGAGGACTGGCGGACAGAGGTCTCTTTCTGCTCCAACCTTTGCATTGAAGTCTCCGACCACACAAAGAAGGACAAGTGATGATAATTCTGATGTAAATGACTGAAGAGCTTGATAGAATGACTGCTTTTCAGTATCGTGTGCATCATTTGTAGGAGTTTAGTACGCAGTGACTAGGATTTTCAGATGGGTGGTTACGAAACTTGCAAGAAAGCACTTCTCACTGACTGGCTTCCATTCAACTAGTGCTTTGGTGGCCTGGTCAGACAGCATTACCCCAACTCCAGCCTCGTGCTGGTATTCATTTTCACTATAAATTAGAAAGTAACTATCTCCTAGTTATTCATGTCCAGATACAATCCACCTGAATTCACTCAGAGGAAGGAGATCTAGCTTATACTTCTTCATCTCCCTTAGTACTTGTTCAGTTTTTTTTTCAGCTGGTTTAGTGTCCTTACATTGCAGAATCCGAATTTCTTCATAGTTTTTTTTGTGATAAATTGTGTCGGTGGGCATGCTGGGGTCGTCGTTGAATGGTGTAGTTGGGTATCCGAGGCTGTCATCGATGTTTCTTTTCCAATTTGGAGTTTAACGAGGATAGCTCGCAAGCCTATCACCCAACCATCCTCATTTTACGGACCTGGGACCGTCAAGCTCCTCCGACCTCTGTGAGGCAAGGATCCTTGCAAGGTTGGGTTAAATTGTTGTTGCGTTCCCAATAAACTGCCTTGCAATAGACTACTTGCAAGGTAGTTAGTTTATTGGGAAGGACGATATCTTGCGTAAGTCGGTAGATTTATTGGGAATAATGTAACGGCGGTGCACACGTGGGATGTTACATAATGGCAGGGCACATGTGGGTTGTTACATAATACCGAAAAACATATTTTCTTATGGATTTCTTTTTCCATGACGTTTTTCAAGACTTTTCAAGATGTTCTTTATGACATTTTTCTTTGACACGTTCTTTCAATGTGTTTTTTCTTTCATGACGTTTTCAAAATGTTTCAAGACATTTTTTTCTTCGACATATTTCCAAAAAATTCCAAGACAATTCAAGACATTTTTCCAGACCTTTCAAGACGTTTTTTCCAAGATATTTTTCAAGGTCTCCTTAGTTCTTATGTAATGGAAAATTGGCATTGACGGCACATTCTCACATGACATCTTTCTTAAGGGGGTCCCGTGTAGGATCATACTTTTAACTAAGGAGGACACCCATTTTTCTCTGGGGACCATTCACTTCTAATGATTTGTGCCCCCATTAGGATTTGAAAAGTCATTTACATCCAATAGAGCTGCGCCTTAATCATCAGGACCATAAAAGCCTTTCTAATATTTTTTTTCCCGGCTAATGCACTCTAAAAAATAACCTATTAAACGAAAACAGGGCAACAATTAAAATAAGGGATGCCTTTAAGACGAAGGGTAGGGATATTTTTAAAGTGATTAAGGGGATACTGCTTGAGCCCCATCGGAACTTTTTTATGACCAACCATTTCACAAGAAACCTTTTTGCTACAGGGCATAACTTTCAACACTTGCACCTGGGCTTGGAAGGGTTGTTTCCACCCTTGAGGTATTGTTATCTGTTTGTTAGACTGTTTTGAACCAAATGGCTATCTCAAACATCTATTAAATACTTTTGGGAAAATAGTATATGGAAGAATAGAAGCAATCTGAAAACTTTTAACTCTTAAAAAGGACACTGGTACTTTTGATTTTCTATTGAATGTGCCCCCTCCAAAGTTTGTACGACCAGTCTTTCCATCAAAACCTTATATGCTAATATTAGTAACTAGTAAAACTTACAACCCTTGCCCTGAGAGCTTTTGGGTAATATGTCATTTCCAAAGACATAATACCTGGATCTTTCATATATGCTGCACAAAAAAAAATATCGCAAAATTTTGATTGGATGCATTTGGAGAAATGATGGAAGGGTGGAGAGGGATTTGTTGTACTTCTATTACTTTCGACTCTTAAGAAAGGAACTAGAACTTTTTGATTTCTAACTGACTGAGCCCCTTTCAAAATTTTAACGACAGTTCCTTCTACTCAAAGTGCCCTCTTCAGAAAAATACATTGTCTTTTTCTGCTCCAACCTGTGTATTGAAGTCCCCGACAATACAAAGAAGGTCAAGTGATGATAATTCTGAGGTAAATGACTGAAGAGCTTGATAGAATGACTGCTTTTCAGTATCGTCTGCATCATTTGTAGGAGTTTAGTACGCAATGACTATGATTTTCAGATGGGTGGTTACGAAACTTGCAAGAAAGCACTTCTCACTGACTGGCTTCCATTCAACTAGTGCTTTGGTGGCATGGTCAGACAGCATTACCCCAACTCCAGCCTCGTGCTGGTATTCATTTTCACTATAAATTAGCGAGTAACTATCTCCTAGTTATTCATGTCCAGATACAATCCACCTGAATTCACTCAGAGGAAGGAGATCTAGCTTATACTTCTTCATCTCCCTTAGTACTTGTTCAGTTTTTTTTTCAGCTGGTTTAGTGTCCTTACATTGCAGAATCCGAATTTCTTCATAGTTTTTTGTGTGATAAATTGTGTCGGTGGGCATGCTGGGGTCGTCGTTGAATGGTGTAGTTGGGTATCCAAGGCTGTCATCGATGTTTCTTTTCCAATTAGGAGTTTTACGAGGATAGCTCGCAAGCCTATCACCCAACCATCCTCATTTTACGGACCTGGGACCGTCAAGCTCCTCCGACCTCTGTGAGACAAGGATCCTTGCAGGGTTGAGTTAAATTGTTGTTGAGTTCCCAATAAACTGCCTCGCAATAAACTACTTGCAAGGTAGTTAGTTTATTGGGAAGGACGATATCTTGCGTAACTCGGTAGATTTATTGTGAATAATGTAACGGCGGTGAACACGTGGGATGTTACATAATGTTAGGGCACATATGGGTTGTTACATAATACAGAAAAACATATTTTCTTATGGATTTCTTTTTCCATGACGTTTTTAAAGACATTTCAAGATGTTCTTTATGACATTTTTCATTGACAAGTTCTTTCAAGGTGTTTCTTCTTTCATGACGTTTTCAAATCATTTCAAGACATATTTTTCTTCGACATATTTCCAAGAAATTTCAAGACAATTCAAGACATTTTTCAAGACCTTTCAAGACGTTTTTTCCAAGATATTTTTCAAGGTTTCCTTAGTTCTTATGTAATGGAAAATTTGCATTGACGGCGCATTCTCACATGACTTCTTTCTTAAGGGGGTCCCGTGTGGGATCCCACTTTTAACTAAGGAGAACACCCTTTTTTTCTCTGGGCACCATTCACTTCTACTGATTTGTGCCCCCACTAGGATTTGAAAAGTCATTTACATTTAATAGAGCTGCGCCTTAATCATCAGGACCGTAAAAGCCTTTCTAATATTTTTTTTCTCGGCTAATGCACTCTTAAAAAATAACCTATTAAACGAAAAAAGGGCAACGATTAAAATAAGGGATGCCTTTAAGACGAAGGGTAGGGATGCTTTTAAAGTGATTAAGGGGATACTGCTTGAGCCCCATCGGAAGTTTCTGATGACCAACCATTTCATAAGAAACCTTTATGCTACAGGGCATAACTTACAGCACTTGCACCTGGGCTCGGAAGGGTTGTTTCCACCCTGAAGGTATTGTTATCTGTTCGTTAGACTGTTTTGAACAAAATGGCTCTCAAACATCTATTAAATACTTTTGGGAAAATATTATATGGAAGAATAGATGCCATCTGAACACTTTTAACTCTTAAAAAGGACATTGGTACTTTTGATTTTCTATTGAATGAGCCCCCTCCAAAGTTTGTACGACCAGTCTTTCCATCAAAACCTTATATGCTAATATTGGCAACTAGTAAAACTTACAGCCCTTGCCCTGAGAGCTTTTGGGTGGTATGTCATTTCCAAAGACATAATCATTGGATCTTTCATCTATGCTGCACAAAAAAAATATCTCAAAATTTTGATTGGATGCATTTGGAGAAATAATGGAAGGGTGGAGAGGGATTGGTTGTACTTCTATTACTTTCGACTCTTAGAAAAGGAACTAGAACTTTTTGATTTCTAACTGACTGAGCCCCTTTCAAAATTTTAACGACAGTTCCTTCTGCTCAAAGTGCCCTCTTCAGAAAAATACATTGTGCCCACATTGCTCTTTACTTCTGCAGCGCTATTGCGCAGTCAATAAAAATGCCCTCTTTTGTTATTTTGAACATACGGACGCAGTTTTCGAAAAAATGCTTTGATTTCTTGCAAAACCTGTTATTGGTTATTTTTTAACAGTGTATGATTTTTCCTTGAAAAGTTTGATCGTAGGTTATATTTTGATTTAAATGGATCCTGCTTCTACTTCATATTAAAAAAAAAAAAAATCATAATTTACTTTTGATGGAAATATTGTGACCTAGCTTCGTTCACTATACACCCTGAAAGAACAAGTGGCAAATAATTTAACAACTTATATAGGTGACAGCTAGGGCCCTACCAATATGGATTCTTGGGGTCTGATAACGATACCGAATACCTATAAATTCCATTCCAGGAAAAAAAACCTTACCTAAACTTAAAACTCAATATGTTTCTTCCAGGTCTATTATACTTCAGAGAATAGCCTTAGTATTCATGGTGAATTCCAAATAATGCAAAGAGTCATTATTTGGAAAAACAAATAAACAAAATAAAGTTCTAGTCTGGAAAGTAAAACTATTTAATCCAGTTTAGTTACATAAACAGAAATGTGTGAAAATCTGATTGAAAGTACTGTAAGATTATTATTAAAATTGATTATTTCAAACCTAAATTTCAATAGTGGGAATTTGTACTTTAATCATTCACATATTATCGCGAAAACTTTACTTGATACTCATATGGCATGGCCTCTTGTCAACGAATCCATGCTAGCACACTGGATACACGACTTCAAATATTTTCGTATGTTTTGAGGAGGGATTCAAAAATATGTCGACAAAATCGTCAAGTGTGTCGACAAATGCGGACATATAAGCTAAATTCTAAGGTAAATAAATAAATTTTCCAAGCTGTCGACACGCAGCGCTAACATCTTGGAACTTCCCCTCCCCACCTTGCGATAGGTCCCCCCCCCTTTTGGCATTGCCCCTGACTGGTTATTATGCTTTTAATCGATTGAAATCTTGGAATCTTTACTCCCACAAGTGAACAATCATCAAACAGAAATGTGTGGATTATTATATTCTTTTTAGTCGTTTTTACAGAGGTTATACGTTACCGATCTCACCATACAAGTTGAAAATTACAAAACCAGGTGTGTATTGAAAATAAATACACTTTTACTTCATTTAACTTACCTCTTCTGCTTTCTCCATCATAGTCATAATTATCTAGAGGCTCCGCCCCCAAGAGCTGGACAAACAAAAACCACTTGGAGAAATTGTGCGCAATTGTCTGGATAAGTTTCGCATAAAAAATAAAAAAAAATAGCCAATATCCGATATTTTTATATTAAATAATGGCATTGACCCCCATTTCAGCTCAATAATCTCGATCGGCCGATATATTGGTCGGGTTCTAGTAACAACCATTTACAGGCAGTATATAGAGCTACGGGACACACGCATATATACATAAACAAGCTAACGAGAGGATATTAGGGGTTCAGTTTTGATTCTAGGGGGTAGACGGGACTGGCTTTGCAAAACTTTCACCCGGTATCCCTGTTTTTACCAGTCCTGGTGCGTAACTAACAGAGCAATCATACTATCCAAATTAAAACAAGCCCGCTTCTCTTAAAAATCCCTTCTTTGTTATTTCGTCTTTGGACTATTTTGAACAAAATGGCTAGCTCAGAGGTTTGATTTAGTTCATTTGCGGGAAATCTAGTCCATTTGTAGGAAGTGATTGGAGGGCTGGCTGCCCTCTAATCACTTATGACTCTTAAAAGAGAACAACAACACTCAATTTCCGATAAAATAAGCCTCCTTCAAAGTTTATACAACCACCGCTTCTAAAAGAAATCATATATGCCCTAGTGTATAAAATTACAACCTTTGGATTCTGGGGGTTAATTTTAAGCCTGTGGGTATTTCTCTATGATATTTAGCGTATTTAAAAAAAAAAAATTACCATATTAAAATTGGGATCGGATGCTTTTGTTATTGCCATCCTAGTGGTTGTCAAAGAGTTCACCTACCTAGGGTCCACAAATTCTTCAGATGGCTCGCTTCTCCCCAAATTACAAGTACGGATATCTAAGGCGGCTTTGTCATCGACAGTCTAAACTGTCAGTTTGAGGAAAACCGAACATAAGTCATTCAACTCAACTGCGGATTTTGAACGCCCTAATCGGTTCAGTAATGCTTCATACAGGTGAAAAATAGCATGCATCAGACGCAACACCAAAGGTCATCGATGTATTTCAGACAAAGAGCTTGAGAAGGATCAAAGGTCTAAAAAGGTTTGATTGTGTGAGCATTGAGAAGCTGCTCCAGCTCGCCAAGCAATCTCAGTTTTCTACTCTAGCAGCCAATTGTACCTTGCAGTGGTTTCAACACCTGTTACAAAGGCTTATTCACTAACATACAATGACAATCTTTGACTTTGATCCTATGAAAGCCAGTTGGAGGGTGTGGGGAGCTAGTTGCCCTTTAGTCACTTTTGATTTTAAAAATGGGCACTAGATTCCCTGATTTCCAATCACTTACGTCCCCTCCAAAGTTTATATGACCACCCCTTCCATATTAATTGTGGGAAAAAATAAGCTCATAATACCATAGAAGTTTCATCTTTATACAGTAAGCTATTTAAAAATGTTGCTGAATAGCCTGTATAGACAATGTGTATGCTCAGAGTGAGTTTTTATTTAGTGCAACTTTCTTCATAACATTTAATTAGAAGTTCATTCCAATATCCTCAGCCTTTGTTTTATGCGCTACAGATGCAAGAATTGTACCTGTAGTAGCAATAGTAGTAGTAGTGGTAGCAGCAGTAGCGGTACAACAATAGTGGTAGTAGCTGCAGTAGTTACGGACAGATATTGCCTTTTCGCTCACATGATTAGCTCTCTTATCATTTTCTGAAAGTTCCAAAATAACATGCTCAGCATCCATATTAATACACAACTTTTAGCTTTTGTCATGAGGGCTGTGAACATCTATAAAGGCATAATTATTGGACTTTTAAAAAATTCTGAAAAAAATAGACGTCTCTAAATTTTGATTGGATGTTTATTTTAAGAAATGATGGGCTTCAAGCGGGGATGGTTGTCCTCAAATTACTTTTGACTCGAAGCTTAAAAAGGATGCTTTAACTTTCAACTTTTATTCAAACGGGCCCCATCAGAAAATTAAATGACCACCCATTCCATAAGCACCTGATATGCCTCCAAGGGCATAACCTACTACCCTTGCTCCAAGACTCAACCCTGGTTGCGTAAACCTTGGATGCATTTTTATGTTCTCTTTGGACTATTATTCTAGCAAAATGGCGATCTCAGAATTTTGACCTCTTTTTAAGTCGTCGGGAGAGGGGGAGCTAGTTACCCTTCATCACTTTTGACTCTTAAAAGGGAGCCAGAACTTTTAATTTCCATTTAAATGAGACTCCTCTAAAATTTACATGACCAAGCCTTCCATAAAATTTACATAGCCTGGGGCATAACTTAAATTCCTTACCCACAGGTTGTACGGAGTGATCAACTCTAAAAACCTTGTTATATGATCTTTAGACTATTTTAAACAAAATGATTATCTGAAAATTTCCATCAGATAGGCTACATTTGGGGAAAAGAGGATTTGGGTGGGAGGGGGGAATAAATGCACTTCAGCCCTATTTTCAAGCTATCATCCTAGAGTGTTCATCAAATTATAAAAGGCACTGGTTTGACCATGACTGGAGGCTGGAATATCTTTTGGCATCCCCTTTAAAAAAGAGGTATTCTGGACAATGATAATCAGAGGATTGCAGAATATGCCTTAAAGCAATGTATTTGCAATCTTAAACTCTCCATACTCAAATTATAGAAGAAAACATTGAAATGTAACTATTGCCCCTAAATTTATATTGAAAAATACTCTTCGTGCTCTGTTTGCCCATACCTTAAATCACATGGAATCAGCATTAAAAAGACACAATATCTTGCTAGTCAATTCAAATATTTAAGTAAAAAATTTATATATGTCAAGAAATACAGTTTAAATGGGAAGTAGGTGAATCTTCAACCAGGAAGATATAGGCAGTCATACAAGACAATAATTCCAACTGTCATCACAGAGCTTAACAAAGATTAAAATCCTTGACTTGCTTGAGCTGTAATTCAATTCAAAATTTTATGGTTTTATTTTTTTTATAGCTACGTATAAATCCTGGGACTATATATGGGATTATCAGGGGGAGGTATTTCAAAAATGCAGTCATTATGGTAAATGAACAGAACGTTAGATAAGGGACCAATTGGTATCGCTACTACATTTATTTATATAGTCATCCTTTCCTTTAGAAGTAGTCAACGGGCACAAAACTTGATTACGCATAAAAAATTTAAATATTTAAGGGGCCTTGTTCAAACATGCAGTCATTATGGGTAAATGAACAGAACGTTAGATAAGGGACCAATGGTATCCACTACATTTATTTTACTAGCATCCTTCCTTTAGAAGTAGTCAACCACAAAACTGTTACCAAAAAAAAATTGAAAATATGTCATGGCCTAATCAAGCGCATAAGCCTACAAAATCAGCAGAAACATAGTTTGGAATCCATTTTGGATCACTTATATTCTTGACTATTAAACCCTATTAAAAAAACAAAATAAGCCTAGTATTGGCCTAAGATGTCTAAAAACTTGGCTCTGAGCATACTTTCAACCCTTAGAACCAGAAATAGAGTGAGAAAAGGAAGAAATGAAAGCACCACCTTATACCTCATATTGAGATTCAGGCATAAACAAAGAGAGCCAAAGTTTAAGAGACCCCAAAATTGAACAACTAGAATTCCCCCTGTAGTGTAAAAAATAAAATGTTACCGTATTTCACGTAAACAAAAGAAATAACTGATTTTGTAATATTACTAAAAAAGCTTCCATTTAAAATCGCTTTCAACTCGTATAAATAAACAATTTGTTTGTCATTTCTTCTTAGAGATAAGACAAGCTGATAAGCATTCAGTCTACAGTTTATTTTAAATTAGAAAAAAGACCTGCGGTCGATTTCCATTGATGGCTGTTTTTTTTTATGGAATGATTTGACACAAGAAAATTAAAGTTCTTGCGTCAGATTTTTTTTAAGTACTTTCTCATCTTGTTAAGGAATGATGAGGGATGATTCCTACTTTTTCCTGCTATTGACCTTATTATTTTTGACATCGTATGTCTTATTATTGACAAAGCCACAAACAGTTAATTTTTTGTATTTTACATTCTAAGAACCTTGAGGGGGGGGGGAGTACTTCTAATGCTATTTTTTCTGTACAAATGAAAACTTTAGATCTAATGAATAACTTTAAGTTAGGAATATTTCTCAAAGGCGGGAGTTCAAAGTATATTCTTGAATTCTTGCAACCAAGGCCATTTTTGTGTATTTTATTGCTCACTGTTTCCATTTTGACGAGAAAGATGAAAGATGAATGAGGTCACACTAATAGCAAAGCAGTAAATTCAATAAGAGAAAACCTTATTTAATGTCAGAAACTATTTGACTTTCTTAGTTTCATTTGGACCGATTTGATAAATCTACAAAAATGTAACGTTGACGGATATCGCACTTTACCAATCTGTTCCAGAAAACTCATTTGGATTTTGGATAGAAGAGTGGAATAATACTAAAGTTTCTTGCAATATTCAACCAGAACCTCAACTTTCTTCTTCCAAATTGCGGTATAATTTTATATTAAGATTCGGCTTTAACTATGTTTAATATCTAAAGATATTATTACTAGAATTTCTTCGCAAGATATAGAAATTGTAGAACTGAATTTTAAATCTTAGGAGCCAGATCTTGAAATTTGCATCAAAATAAGATCCAAAGTTTTGAATATCTGACATTCCACCTAAGCTACCAATTTTTTCTTTTATTGAGTGTAATTTTGAGCTTTTGGTCAAATTTCCAACGAGTCTCAAAAAGTATGGGTCAAATTCCAGCTCCCTCCATTATGAAGCCCTTGGACGATAAAAATCGGAAATCAACTTTCATTTGCGTGTTTTTACTGAATTCATTGCTCAAATCTTGCCCTAGCTAAAGCCTCCAAACATGGCCCAATTTCAATGCTATAGGATTTTTGCAAGTAGTAGATGCTCGTTGTTTTTCTTTCTCTTCTCCCAAAAGAACTGAATCCAACCTTTTTCTGTGTTCTGTTGCACACAAAGAACAGAAGCTACTTCACTATTGTGACAAACCCTGTGTTGACAGGGTTGTGATTGTTTGGTTTTATTGGTACAGCAACAGTTATCACCAAAACAGAGGCACGGAGAGAGATGAATGCCATCAATTATTGAAAAGCAAGAGATTAAAAAGTCTCAAAAATGCTTTTAATCTTAAGGTTTTTTAGCGTTGTTGCTTCTTTCGATTTTATTCCAGTTTCCGTGGGCCGTCAGTTAGTACATGTCCTCAGAATTCTAATGGGCTCTTACAGGAATTTCTTCTTAAATATATTTGAACGATATAACACTCTGGGTTATTAGGAGAGATATGAAACTCCTCCCTAATAAAAAAAAAATCGGTGTCAGTCGGCACTTTTTTTAATGACAAAGCTTAAGTCAGCTAATTTGTGACAATTGCAAAATATTATAAGCTTAATGTCACTCGATAAAGTTAAAGAAACAAGGCAATCTCTTCAGTCACTTTCGGTAAGTTTTAAAAATAATTTTACCACTTTATGAATTCTTTGCACGATAGTATTTGTAAAGAAAAGCTGGTGTAAAAAAATTGTATGGTTTTCTCCATAAATTAAAAGAAAACCATGGATTAATGTCGCTTTATTAGAAAGAATTATGCACGAAACAAATTTTACCGTTCGTATCTGGAACCTAATGCGCAAAATCTTCTAGAAAAAAATCAAGCAAGCGAGGAACAAGGTGAATTCCTAACTGTCATCCTTTCTGCTGAATTATTATTCTGACAATCCAATAAAATCTTTGGTAATATGAAAAATACCTTGTCAATTATTTTTATGAATTGTTGAATGGTGAACAAAAAACAATTATAAAGTTGATGATATTTTGGTCTATAGGAAACAAGTAAAGGATCCAATGCAAAATTCTAACGTGAGAGAGAGAGATAGAGAGAGAGGAAGAGAGTTTATTAAAATAGCAAAAACACAAAAACAGAAAACAACAGAAGACAAAAAATTCACAACAGGTACTACACAATTTAAATTCACAACTCTGTCGCTAGAAATCTGATGAAGTCTGTTTTGGGTTAATTTTCATTATAATTGGACTTTTAAAATTTTAAATATGCATAGCTTTAATAACAAAAATTAGTAATAATTAACCAACTAAATACACACAAAAATACTCATTTTCACTTTGGTCATATATAAAATATAAGTGGAGAGTAATCTTATACCCATACACACTGATACAAAGACCTTTAACTAAAAACACAAAACTCAGATAATTATTTAATATATTTTAATACCTTCAGGCACATCTAACCGATGCTTAGGTTCAACATGCCTAAAAGAAAAGGTGAATCGTATAGATGGGAGCAAAAGATGTTCGGACATTCTGAGCTTGTCTGGTAGAAGAATTATAGATCTGCTGCCCTTTTAGCTGAAAAATAAATTAGAAAGAAGATCATAGAATGCTATCCATTATCTGATACATTAATTTAATATTACTGTAAAAGAATAAACCAAACACTGGTACCACATTAACTTTCTTGGTACCACATAACTGGTACCACATTATATATATATAGATATATATATATATATATATATATATATATATATATATATATATATCTTTTGACATTGAATACAGCTGTGGACACGACTTAAAACTTTGCAGTACTGTGTTTGTGTTCAATAGCTGAATTTTGCAACACAGGAAGAAGACGAAGTGAACAGAAAATGAATTTGACCAAGAAGCACAACAATAAAGATACCGATGCACAAGAGATAAATAAAGCCAAAGCCTACGAATCATCACAACTGAAAAAATATTTTGAAATTTCCGCAAACGTTACAGAAAGCCTTAGAACTAATAATAGTACGGGAGCCAATAGACAAAAAGATGCTTATTTTCAGGTCGTCATGACACATCTGTTTCACGCAATTTGAAAGCAGTTTCTAGTCATATCGAACACGCTGATTACGATTATACCGGGAATAGGTACCTCCGAGGGGGCTTGACCCTTAAAAATGACCTGAAAGATTAGGAAAAAACTATCTCGAGAGTATAATAATTCTTGGTAAAACCATCAACAACAACTGATGACTTGCCAAGATTAATTACTAGTCTGTTGGCCTCTTACCAAATTTTGAATTGGACTTAGGCCTTCTCTCAGTGTCAAGATTTATAGGAAGAAAACATAAATCTATATTATATATATAGTATATATACTATATATATAGACTATCTATATTATATATATACTATACCTAGATAGATATATATATATATATATATATTATCTATTATAGTAGATATATAGATATATATATATTATATATATGCCTATATATATTAATATATATATATATATATATATCTTATATATATTAGTATATATCGGGATATATATATATATATGTATATATATATATGTCTATATGTATATATATTTATATATTATATATATATCATATACGTATATATAATATATATATATATATATAATAGATATATATATATATATAGTAATTCTATATTATAATATAGATATATATATATATATATATATATATATATATATATATATATATATATGATTATATATATATATTATATATATTATATATATATATATTATATTATATATATATGTATATACTATATATGTATATATACTATAGATATAACTATACAATATATATAGAGAAAGATATATATATGATAT